>CM051458.1:4182950-4782950 GCA_028274465.1 Plantago ovata
AGCAAATCGGAGCTGCACATCAGCTCCGATTTGCTGAGCTGCTCCGATAATCGGAGCTCAACAGCTCCGAACAGATCGGTTGTTGTAGAGCTCCGACTTTGATCGGAGCTGTTGAGTTCCGATCAGATCGGAGCTCTACAGCTCCGAACAGATCGGAGTTATCGGCGCTGTAGAGCTCCGATCGATCGGGAAAACTCAACAGCTCCGATCAAATCGGAGCTCTACAGCTCCGATCATATCGAAGCTGTTGAGCTCCGACCGACTTACAGCTCCGGTGCCGGAGCTGTACCGGAGCTTTTTGAAGAAGAAAAAAAAAAAAAAAAAAAAAAAAGAAAAAATAATTTAAAAAAGAAAAAGGAAAAAAAATATAGCGCAAGGCCATGTTGGATCATGTTTAAGGCTGAGGCAATTCCGTAAATAACAGTAGTCAACCCAAAAAAACCAAATTGGCCTAATCTGTAATTGTTAATCTAAAGGGCCCTTTTCTAATATTAGGTGCTCTAAGGAGCCCCTACCGTGATATTTTCTCTTTATTTTATATATATTTTTCCTTATATATATTTATTTTATTTATTTTTTCTATTTATTTTTTTAAAATACCTTTCTTTTTCGAGCTGCGAGCCGAACGCGAATAAGAAAAATATGTGTCCGAGTTCGAACTCGGTCCAAGAGCTAAAGCTCGATCGAACTCGAGCTCGAGCCGAGTGGAAAATTCGAGTTCGAGCCGAGCCGAGCCAAAACTCGACTCGGCTCGGCTCGATTTACAGCCCTACCAATCACCGTCACGCGCATTCATTGTCAACTTATTTGAAATTGACAATTAATCTTCTTTGTTCCACTTGATCTCCGTTTCACATCATCAACATCTTTTATACGGTTTTCTTCACTTTCCTCCACGTTCACAAGCCATGTAACTCGATTTGTCTTCGAGCTTGCAACCATAAAGTACGTATCATGTGCTCTACCAATCTGTCTAACTTCTCTTGTTCATCTTCTCGACTCTTAAATGAACCGAATTCTCATACAAGTAATTTTTATCTTCGTACTCATGCCCATCATCATTGTCATCGTCATATAATCGGATCCGCACATTCCTTCTCATTAATCCAGATCATCCTCAAACTACTGATATGATCCTTCACCCTCATATGCCTCCCCATCATCCCCCGAATAATCTCCATCCTTCGTATAATTCTCACCTTGACATGACCCCTCAACGCCCGGATATGATTATCATTCGTATAATCATTATCATTATGATTCAATCCCTCACCATCATATGGTCCCTCTCCCTCTAAATCATCACTGAAAGAATCATCAGAAACATCATCATCATTTCCAATCCTAAAAAATTATAACATGTATTATGTTAAACAATATTAGCATACCTCAAATCATGTATTATATCACTTATTTTTTAAAGTAATATACTTTATTGGCTTGTAAATGACTAGAATTAGCCGAAATTTAGGTCGAATTAACAAAAAGGGTTGTGTAAGGGGGTGCCCACGGCAGGCACCTATTGCCACCAATTTGGATGGCAGCTCTTCAAAGAGCTGCCAACGAAAATGTGGGCGAGGCCCATATTTTCGTGGGTAGCTTGGTGTGGAGGTGCCCACGATTTGGGTGGTAGCTCAACATCGAGCTGCCACCATTTTCGTGGGCACCTATATATCAACTAAAATAAATAAAAAAACAAATATTCCATCTGTAAATCTTTTAAAATTCAGTGATATGGAGAAGTCGTACTTATAATTCGAAGATATGAATACGTCGTGTATATAAAATTCAACAATTTTAAAACATACCTCTGTGTTAATCGTCTTCATACCCATCGATCATAGTTGTTATTCCATTGTAGTCACTCATGTTGCGATTTTGTATGTGTTTAACAAACTTTTCATTTACGTTATATATACTTACATACAAATGATGCATTTTTTATTGAAAATATATTTATGATATGGGTCGTTTTGCAATGTATCAAATCTATGGAGTTTTTTTTGTAAAATATCAAATTTTGTCCTAGAACTAGCAATTGAAGAAGGATGTGCGATTTCAGCTTCGTCTAAATTGAACAACAAACAAACAGTTTCCCCTCCAATGGCAGCAACAGATCTCCACACTCCACTCCCCAAATCTGCCACCGATCTATTCGGCGACCCGATCGAAGACTCCCATCCACTATGGCTCAACCCTTCCAAGTTCTCCGACCCGGAATTCGACCCGGAATCCTACATTACCGATCTCCGCACCTTCGTCCCCTTCGACACACTCCGTTCTGAGCTCCGATCGCACTTAGGCGCCCTTAAACACGAGCTCGTCGATCTAATCAACCGTGATTACGCCGATTTCGTCAGCCTCAGCACCAAGCTCGTTGATGTCGATGCTGCTGTTGTACGGATGCGAGCGCCATTGCTCGAAATCAAGGAGAAGATTCTCTCCTTCCGTGGATCCGTTGACGGCTCGCTTACTGCTCTCCAGAGCCGCCTCAAGCAGCGTGCCCAAGCCAATGACGCTCGAGATGTTTTGGAGCTATTGCTTGACACATTTCATATCGTTTCCAAGGTTGTTTGATTTGATTCGTACTTGAGGTTTTAGAATTTATTTATTTATTTTATATTTTTTGCCTATTCGTATTTTATACTATAAATAAATATAAATAAATTCAGACGAAAAGAACAGTTTATTATTTATTATTTTATATGTTTTGGAAACTATTTATTTATTTATTTTATATTTTGTGGAAACTGAGGTTTTAGAATATGGTTAGTTAGTGATGAGCTTTGTAAAACTGTTGAGTAGTTTGATTTGATACTTGAGGTTTGCTGGTTCAGGTTGAGAAGTTGATAAAAGAGTTGCCTAGTGTTCCGGCTGATTGGTCGAGCTCGAGAGAAGGTTCTCAATTAAACAATGGGATTTCGTTTCAAAATGTAGAGAATGGGACGAGCCTCAGAGAAACGCAGAGTATGCTTCTAGAGAGAATCGCGAGTGAAATGAATCGGCTGAAGTTCTACATTGCTCATGCACAGGTCCATGTTACTCCCATGTTCACTTATGCTTGCATCTCCAGTGTATTAGGATCAATTCCATAATTAATTGTTTATGAGCTAGCATGCATTTTGCTTGAATATTTTCTTCATGGTGGCTGACAGAATATGCCGTTCATAAGAAATATGGAAAAGAGGATTCAGAGTGCTAGCTTGCTGCTGGATACAAGCTTGGGGCACTGTTTTGTAGATGGACTAGAACACAGGGACGAAAATGCGATATACAATTGTTTACGTGCATATGCTGCTATTGAAAGTACCAGCAGTGCAGAAGATATTTCCGCTCGAAGGTTGTTGCACCATTTATGCAAAAAGTAATACCTTATGGCTCTTCTGGCGTAGTTGTTAGTTCGTCTGGGGATGACCTTCAACAAGATTATGACAGAATCAAGATGTACATTGAAGATGATTGTAAATTTCTCTTGGACATATCTTCTACGGGTATGTTTTTTAACTCCTGATAAATCTTTATTCAACTCAACTGAGTTATTTAACCTGAAATTCTTACTGGAGTAAGTTAACGTAATCGGGTGCTAATATATGTACATTGTTCAATTAGTTCAGAGTTACTTATATACTACTACCTCCTGTACATTTTATCTGATGTTTTAGATGTTTCAATCACACATTCACAATCCTTTTTTTTTCCTTTCCATAGGTGGCCCTAATAATTGGCAATTAACTCTCCTATTCAATATAAAGACTTGCATGGGGAAATGAAAAGTGGTGGGTTGAGTTGGATTGACATAGGTAAAAGCAACTAAAACATCAAATGCTTTGAACAAACTCTGATTTGCTAAAATCAAATAAAATGAAGAGGAGGTAGTATTACACATAAATGATAGCCTTGCCATTTTTTGTTTTAGGTTTCTTTCATTTGTGTGTGCTGCATGATACTGCCATTCTGTCCTTACTAATTGCTGTAGTTATTATACAACATACTTTTGATGTAGGCATTTAGTATTATACCAACATTTTCCATACCTTCGAAGTGCTAACTTAGCTATTGCATGTTGTGCAGAAAATTCAGGTCTACATGTTTTTAGCTTTCTGGCGAATTCTATTCTCAAGGAGGTTTTATCTGCCATCACAAAAGGAAAACCAGGGGCTTTCTCTCCTGGAAGGCCCACGGAATTCTTAAAGAATTACAAATCAAGTCTTGATTTCTTAGCTTATTTGGAAGGTCATGAGAAAGTTTTGGCTGGTTTTTGTTTTCTGCTTGTGTTCATGTGGACTGTCTTCTGATACTCCTTGTTGTGTTAGGTTACTGTTCCTCCAGACCTACTGTTGCTAAATTTCGAGCAGAAGTTGTTTATGTAGAGTTCATGAAGCAATGGAATACTGGGGTTTATTTCTCACTAAGGTATACTTCAATATATGTTAAGTATCTTGGAATGCTAATGCTGATAAAACTTAATTTAAAAAGTGCAACTCAAGGTAGGGAGAGCTGCTAATTCATTTACCTCAGGTTTCAGGAAATTGCCGGGGCTTTGGATTCTGCCTCATGAATACTACACTTGTAGCCTCCCAGAACTCTTCAGGCCCGGAACATTCTAGAAGTTTGGTGTTGAAACAAAGTATCTCTCTGATGGATTGCCTAAGATCATGTTGGAAGGATGATGTTCTTGTCCTTTCTTGCTCAGACAAGTTTCTACGTTTATTCTTGCAACTACTTTCAAGGTCAGTTTCCTTCTACTGAGTTTGTGTATGAAAACTTATATTTCTAGTAATTAGGATTCGGATTTTTTAAATATGTTATATGCAGATACTCAAGCTGGTTGTCAGCTGGACTACATGCACGTTACAGCTGCTAACAAAGCTGATACCAAAACTGGTAACGTGACTCCTAATAGTGGATCTGAATGGGCTGTTTCTGCTGCTACAGAGGACTTTCTGTATGTATGTATCTTGCGGATTTGATACTTTTATGTAAACTTGCAATGACTTTTAGTTTACCTTCCTAATTCAAGATCAACAGTCATCTTGTTAGACTAGGGTACTGGTTTGTTTTAATAGAGTCACCATTAAAAGCTAAAATGACTACATAACAAAGAAAGCATTAAATCAATGTTAACTTTAGCCACCACTGGTGTAATTTGAGTCAGACTCCTAAGAAATAATACAGCTGCACCTAGAAGTTTAGACATAACTACTTTAACTAATTGCCCAACAAAATGGCTGGACTGCTCCAAGTTAAAACCTTTAACTTTGCATTCTCTTGAAATTTTGAAATCATATTTTGGATTGTTTGATCAACTCTGCATGTGATATATAACTGTTGACGCTACAATATTAGAAATCAACATATGATGTATGCACCAGCAATGTTGTGGAGTATCAGAAGCTAAGTTTTTCTTACATGTATAGGTTTCACTTGGAAAACCTTAGCTCAATTTTCTATTCATTGTGTATAGCCATAATTTGTAGTTGTGACACTCTTCTAAGGATTATTGATTGATATGTTTAAATGTCAGGTCTCATAATTAGAGTGTGTGATTCCTTTAACAGGCACCATGTGCTATTTACCTCATAGCATTCAAATAATCATGTGAAATTTATTATATTATACTTGTTTGTCACAGATTATTAATGATTTAAGAGGCTTGGTGGAGGAGGTTTCTGGTGACTACCTTGACCATGTACTTGAGGTTCTAAAGTCATGTCCTACTGAAGTACTTGATCTCGTGAAACAGAGTATTTTACAGGGTGGCAATGCCCTGAAAGATCTTCAGCCACTTGTAGTGAATTCAATTTCTGAGACTCTAGTGGATACGTGTGTACAGGTAAACCATCATTTGTTCTCATCATGGAAGTGAACCATTTTGGAGTGAGATTAGATTAATCTGAGTTTAGTTTTATTGAAGATAAGATAACATAGAAAAAATGTAGGTTTTAGAAAATTATGGAGAAATCTTGGTATATATATAGGTCGCAAAGCATGTCTTTTTTGGGTGCAGAAACATATATCTATATGGATAAACGGAAATAGTTGGTGACTTGTTGTCTTACCCTAGTCTAACCATAATCCATCTGTGGGGGTAATAGATGCTACCCAGGGAAGTAATAGGCTATCTTGGTTAGCCAGTATGCTGTCTTGTATTAGATATCATTCATGGCTTCTTGCATATCCTAATGAATGATGAATTTACTGGACATTATCACTAAAATATTAAATACAATTTGTGTAGGACTTCCAACAACTGAAAGGAATAACTGCAACATATAGGATGACCAACAAACCTATTCCTACCCGGCATTCACCATACGTATCCAGCCTATTACATCCTCTGAAGGTACAGCTTTTTTGCTCTATAATCATGCATTTAGCAAACTTAAATTTCCACTTCTTTTTTTAGATTTCTATTGAGTATTACTATGTGATTAGTAATCTTTCTCTGCGAGTATCATGTACTGTTCACGATATTGTTTTACTTTATCTCTTACTTTCTCCCTCCCTTGATGTTACACAAATTAATCCTAAATGTTACTATCCTTAAAAAATTCAACGAAAGTGAAGTGTGTAATATATCAAGGGACAAGGGAGTATCTCCCAATTTATATATTATATAGTATAACCTCTATACATTAATAATGTCACGGATGTATAAATTTATTATTTAATGCAATTATTATTGTTCAAGGAAAAATGATAATATAATAATTTCTCAACTAAATGCATACGAAATAATAAGGAAAAGTAAAAATTAGATTTTTGCAATTAATAATGGAAGTACGGAGTTTGGCTAAATAACTGATGTACAAACGAAATCCTGCAGTAAAAAAAATTAATAATAACAATAGAGGTATGTGCCTTGAAAAAGTATTTAGGTTAATCAGTGCAATACATGCGTGTATGGTGTATGCAAAAGTTACCTTGAATAATTTTCTACCATAGGGCAAGAATACTATGTTGGGGAGATTCAAGAAACTTAGTAATGAGGTTCAGTACTTAACTATCTTACTCTAAACGTAATAAGAAAGCTTAGTAATGTGATTCAGGATATTAGAATTTGAAGGGAAAAAAACATGTATTTCTGGATGGCGTTATGAATATAGAGATTTATTTACTTGTTTATAATCTTATAATTTAAGCCAACTATTACTTGTAGGTCTGGCCATCTGGGGGAAGGTACCAAAGAAAATTATTATTTGATCCAGATCATTAGTTATTATAGTACTATATTAATTAATTTATCCATGTTATACTTGGTTTCAAATTACCATATGGGTTATTGGTTGTGTCACTTAGTTTGGTGATCTTTGTCTCATGAGTTTTTAATTTTGTATCTCGGAGGAATCTCCAACCCCACGGTCAGCTGCATTTAACAGTAGCCACCCAGTTTAATTTACAGGCCATGTTTTTTGCCTGCTAAATCTTATTTTTTTCCAGTTGGTTATGAAACCTGAGTAAATTAACTTTAATTAAAATTTTGCAGCATGTATGCCTGATGCTTTCTGGATTCTTCCTATAATTTGGGAATCTAAGACTTGATGCAAATGCGTAAATCTTTGCAGGCTTTTTTGGAAGGGGAGCGGGCTACAAACTTTCTAACTAGTGAGCTCAAGAAGGAACTCTTACGTACTACTGCATATGAGATTACGCATCGCTATAATAAAGTAGTTGCGGACCTTGTCAGTGTGGTATGTCAATCGTCCAGTATCAACATAAATATCTTCCCTTTTTCCAAGTATCCTTTTTAACGTACTGCTTTCTCTACATTAAATTCTGGGAGCTTTTCTAAGTCAATATCAGGATTTTGTCGGTGTTTGTGAAAAGTTGGAAGTGCCGACCATCACACCAACTATTCAAATTGGTTGTAATTTCTTTCTTTTTTTCCCAATTTATTCTTACATTCCTTATACTTCCAGCCTTTCCCATCCCCCCTCCCCTTCTGAATCTAAAATTTTAGCTTACCATATGTATGAAAGTGCTGATATTGTATGTAAGCTAAATTTCATGACTCTTGTGGACAAAAGTATGTTTTCTCACAAAGACTGGAATGGATCTTTCTGTTAATAAGTCTTCCTTAATAATTTATCCTTCAATGTGAAACTACCACTTGAGAGTTTCTTTTGAGCAGCTGCCCTATCCTCACCACCACCATGACACCCCCCCCCCCCCAACAATAATAACATAAAATAAAATAAATGGCCCACATAACATTTTGGCCATATTACATGTAGTTCCCACTTCCCCTGTCATTTACCCAAAAGTTATATCCAACTTCCATTGCTAGCAGTATGTTGCTACATGCACTAATTAGCGTTGATGGTTAGAGAACTTCATCCATTCATAAAACTGTAGAAAATATGGTTCATGGTCATGCCTGTGGTGTGTAGTTTCCAAAGACAAAATGCATGGAGTCGTGTGCACTCAATCTGTTGTGTATGGACCAGGTGATTGTATTTGATTTTGCTAAAGAAACTGTGAATTACTTGTTAACAGGCCAGAAGAACAGAAGCTTCACTTCAGAGAATCCGTGTAGGTGTACAGAGGCGAGGTGGTGGAAATTCAGATGTCTCGGATAGTAATGTATCTGAAGCAGAAAAGTTCTGTATGCAATTATTTCTTGATATTCAGGTATTAATTCAGCACTGATGGAAGTATTTTCCAATTTTTCTGGCTTGGTTTCTTACTTTCCTTGCTTCTCACGTGACAATCAGGAATACGGGCGTAACTTAGCTTCTCTTGGTGTTGATGCTGCTGATATTCCAGCATATCGTTCCTTCTGGCAATGTGTTGCCCCTCAAGAAAGGCAAAACACGATAAGCTTCTAGTTTCTTCCTGTGGACAACGCATCATACATGTTACCAAGGAAAGGAAACACTAGTTTTTGAGTAACTGAATCCATGAGATCATATATATGAATACAAATAATTTCATTTATTTGTTTGTAGTCCCGTGTAATGTTATTTCCTTTTAGTTTATATAGAAGAATGCGTTCATGGATTTTTCCATCTACTGTTTTATACATATTTTTGCTTTATGAACAGCAATTAACTTCGTTCATTGGAACACTGGTGATCAATGTAGTATTATGAATGGAGAGATCAATGGTGACAGTATCAGTGTAAGAGTATTTTTCCAGCTTACAAGAACCAACAATCTACACAAGTATAGACCAACTGAGTGAGCCATGCCCATGATCGAAAAAGGACTAATGTAGACCCAGAATTGAATCTTTTTGGAGTAATATCTCAACTTAAATCTTTAGTTTCTCTCATTTGAATTTAACTGCGACTTAATCAGTTAATCTAATCAAGTAACCAGTATCTATATCAATAAATATGTCCGATGAGATACTTTGCTACAAAAGAATATTATGTTTACCCTATTTTACCTGCCTAACATTACAGTCACAAACACTAGAATAAAAAATAACTTGAGCCCAGCTTGCATCCTTAATCAGACTTTTCTGTGTCTCCATGCATAACTCAATCATCAGGGCTTCACCAACGATGCTGCAGTTCTCATCGTTTTAGCCCGGCTCATATTCTTGTGTCGCAAAGACTACTACTGGTAACTGCACTTCCATCACTTTGATGAACTAGCCTCCAAACTGGATAGGATCTTGTTCACATCCTCAAAATATGGCCAGCTCTTTTGGATTTCCAAATCATTCTTACTTTCCTGTTCGCAGACAATCACAGGCACCAAATCAAGTCGCGAACCATTAATGAATTAAATAAATAGCTTAAGAGTAGTCCACTAGAAGAATGAAAATTTGCTTAGTGAAAAGCACATCACTGGAGTTTCTTGGAAAGATAAAATTGCACATAAAACATGACAAGTTATAAGCACGGAACAAACCTCGTGTTTCTGGACTAGGGATGCCCATAGAGATTTACACTGTCCAGGACTTCTGCTAATACCGTCCAACAAAAAATTGGAAGAAATCTCTTCCCATAGAGCCATACGCCCCTTGACGACTTGGAATCTGCTATGGAGTTCTCCGCGCATTTTGATTAACTTCTTGATTTCTTCAGGTTTCCATTTGTTTCTTTTCACAGGCTTGGCAGATTTTAGTGTAGAATTTTGCAGTTCTGAATCAGATTCGCTACTTTCCTCTTCTGCTTTATCTTTGTTCTCCAATTCTGAAAGCAAATCGCTATTAGGTTCACTAATCACAGGCGAGGCTAAGAATGGCTCCCAGAATTCATCTGACTCGTCAAGTTTGAGAGCAGTTTCGGGCTGGGAGTCCGATATATTTTCTTCTTCACGTAGAAGTGCCATGTCATCTGCAGTTCAAGACAAAAGCAAGAATCAGCTCATAAATTAAGTTACTGTTAATCAATCATTTACGCAAGGATGATAAGACACCACATGAATGGATCCTATGGAGTAAAAAAGTTACTGCATAAAGCAGAAGTAATTATAACCTTTTAATTCTTGTTCTATCTTTCCTGCAAGTGTAGTGCTATTGTCATCTTCCTCTAGTATGCCACTAGACCGACTCTTCTCTTCATATCCATCAACTGCTTTTCTCAGCGTCGAAACCAAAGAACCAATATTGGACTTTCCAGACAATTTGCCGTTTATCTCATCCGCAAGAACTCCAGCAGGATTTTCAGTAGCTATAGCTATGATTTCAGGTCTTTTGCTACTGTACTTCCTCACTATCTTTCTCAAAACCTCCGAAACAGTTCTTTCCATGTGTGCTAGAGGGCAACTTACAGGACAGCTCGACAATGTAGCATGTGCTGCTTTATGAAGTGCATCAAGCAGCTTACCTTTATCGAGCCATAAGCATCGGGTTGTAATTCTTATTTTCCCTTTCAAAGATTTCTCGACTGTATTACCTGTAGCTTGGGGCCGTAAAATTTCCATACTGAAACATAGACATGAGACAAAATGAAGATATATATGTGAGTATACTGAAGACACCAAGGTAAAATGTTTGAACAAATGGTGACATGCATTCAACAGTTGAACAAGAAACATCTATAAGGAAAGAGATATTTATCCAGAATATTGGAAACGACTCAAGGAGAATATTGTCAGGATTTGTGAAGTACATGGGGGTTATTAGCGTATTTCACATAATTGGCATGTGTATATAACTAATACCTCAGGAGGATTTCAGATTTCTAAGCGTACCTGATCACAATAATACCATCAGATGCAATTCTCATCCTCTCGTCTATACAGAGTTCTGTTGCCGTGCCAAATGCTTTGTCACCATCGCTATACATCAACTGAAGATTTCAAACTAAATCAGCTCGAGGTATTTTTAGTAAAACCCACAGTAAAGAGGTTTACAAAGTCATCTTGTAAAAAATGAGAACCGGGCAAGAGACATTTGTACTAACCTGTAGATTTTGTTTCCCCAGGGCTATAAAGCCATTAGATAAAACTCTTCTGTTCCGCAAATGCGATACTCCTAACATCTCCCCATTCTTTATAACCTGAAGTAACAATGTGAATTATTTATTAATGTATAATATGAAACAAACTCTTAACAAACTGAACTTTCAATATCATGGTATTTCTAGGCCTTCTATCTTGGAAAGTAATGGAAGCTGAGATTAGATACACAGTGCAAAAAGAAACGCTACGATGAGAGGTGACATAGGAAAAGAAAAACGAACCGAAAATCACTTACTGCTGTATGGTGGATGCCAGTTGACTTTCCTAGCAACTCATGCTCTTTCAAGAATAAGAGTTCTCCGTGAATGGGTAAGAAGTGTTGCGGCTTAACAATCTTTAGCACTTCGTCCTTCACAGATAACAGAGTGAAATTCCATTTAGAAATGCAATAATGCTTCATGCATCAACTGTGTAGAGATAGTCTGAAGCAACATAGTCACCAGTTCTTCGCGATAGGCATGGCCAGACGTATGCAGCAGCTCATTCTTTCCCATCACAATGTTTGATCCTATTTCTGATATGCGGTTTAACATTTTCATGACTCTTGTTTCATTGCCTGGAATTACCTATAAAGTGTAGCTCATAAGAAATTTCACCACTGGAGAGAAGAAAACACACTAATATCTTTAGGAAAATAAACAAGACTCTTGTACGTGTAAAATTATATCCAATCATGACTCAAACCTACTAGGTAGTGTCCTACCACCAGTACTAAAATACTGTCACCAGATGAACTTCAATTTATAACAAAATTAGAATCTGTCTGTAAAACATAATCAGGTTAATCAAGTCAAGGTACACTAGCAAAATAACTAAACCCAAAGAAAGCTTGTGGGAAAAATCCTATTATGTATTAAGAAATTGAGTTTTTATGTACAACTTGTACCTTCATAATTCTAGGTTTATATAGAAAACTACTAACGTGCAGGAGACTAACATTCACAATAGGCATGATTCATTACCTTTGCAGAATACAATATCAGGTCATCTTTGTTGAGTTTAAGGGAGTGACTGCTTCCATAGGAGGCAAGATTCAGTGCAGCACGTGGTTCCGCCTGAACAAAATAAGACATAATATGATACGCACACTCGACAGTGAATATAAGCAGCATCGAAGGCTGTGACACATAATGATGGAATGAGCACGGTAACCTACTTGAGAACCAGTGGTAACAATTAGCAAGTCCTTAGGTGCATAAGCATCAATATCCTCCACTTTCACCTGCAGACTAAAACTATATCAGGCAATCGACAACAAAGCAACAAAATAAGCAGAATGCAAGATGGGGAAAAGTCATTAAGATAGTGCAAGTTGCAAACATACTTCATTCCATTTATAAATTGTATATAATTCAATGATGAGTACTTTATAGGTGCCGGGCAATCAGTAACTTCGAGTGAGAAAAACTATTATTTATAAGCTAACCCTTCCAACTCCATATCATTATAGAAAGAACCAGAGATGTAAAACGCGGGTCAGAGCATATATTCATATATTAAAGTTGCTCTAATTATTTGAAATATGAGGAATGCTTCTAAATGATTACCAGAGTTGACGGATCGATGGGTGCCTTTCCATCTTTCCAAGCAGCTTCGAGGTAAGTCCTCAAGGACATCCCAACAAATACCTAAACAGTGGTAAGCTAAAGTTATCTATCTCTGAAAGATAAAGAGTGATTCTGAAATAGAAAAAACAAATATAAAAATAGGCAGCATACCAACTTTCTGCCAGTCAAATCAGCAGCAGCTTTTACACTACCAAGGCGGTGAATATTTGAAGCAAATTGAGTCGTGATGACTCTCCCAGTGGCAGCTGAAATACGCCTTAATAACGAATCTGCCACAACTGTTTCACTTAATGTCCTTCCTGGGGAGAGTACATTTGTTGAGTCACTCATCATCTACACACCAAGGCAAAAAAAGAAAGTTAGTTGTCTTCTTTTTTCTCCATGGTTTTGAATAGATTAGTGGTGGCAATACAGACCACACAGTTTGAATGAACTGCAGCATTTTCTCCATACATTTTTACCAAAAGAAGCTATAAATTACTACAGTGGATAGTACACCAATAAATGCAACTGTGTAGTCTAAAATTACAAGTGAAAATTGGATAAATATAGTCTGGTGCCTACCAAAGTAACTCCTTCTTTAGAAAGTTCTTCAAGACCTGTGCGGTCAAAAACTTGCCCATCCAATGGTGACTCGTCTATCTGTCAATAAATAAACAAGCAATAAGTAAGTCTACATAAGAAAAGAGGCGGATAACATTACATGAATTGAAGACAGATAAGTAAACAAGTTACCTTCCAGTCTCCTGTGTGAAGAATAGTACCATCAGAACACCGAAATACCAGGCCAGAACAATCAGGAATGGAATGAGTTACTCTAATCGGTTCGATTTCAAATGGGCCAGCAACAAACTTCTTCCGTATCTTAAATACTTTAAGCCTAGATGGAACAAAGATCCCAAATTCCTTCAAACGCTTTTTTATAAGCTGTGTAAAACAAAAACAAAAAAGTAAAAGTGAAAACAAGAAGTTAAAACTTTCTATCTTCCACAAACACAGAGAAAAATAAGTTGTTCGATTCACAGAGAAATGGATGCGGCTATTTTGGAACGTGAAAGCATCCGATGTGCTAATCAGCTATGGATCTTCTACCTCACTATATACCACATTCCACGCCACACTGATGTAAAACCATGCCACCACCCACCTCAAGAATTAAGCTTATTCCCGTAATTTACACTAGTGTACTACGGAGTGTGGCACGAAGTGGGGTAGAAGATACCCCAGCATTAACAATGTCAACAGTGAATGAAAAATATACAAGTTCCCGTAAAACAACAATCACAAACCTCCATTGTGAAAGATGAAGCGAATATTGGTGTGTTAGCATCCAAGGCCGGAATAACCTGTTCAGATGGCAATAAACAAAGGATTCCATTACTAGAACTCTACAAAAAATCGACAAGTGAATTTAGTACACAAGTAAAGTGAAAAGAACACTCCATGGTTTTCTGCTTCTTTTTTGAAACAACAATTTCAACCTCATCCCATGGCCTGTAATCAGCTCAAGCAATACACTTTGCAATGCTGAACGAGATGAAGCATTACTGAACCAATTGAAGACTAATGAAGAAAGGTTAAACATTTTGTTACCAAACAATCAATTAGCAAGTGCAGTCCATGGTCTAATATAGAAGTTCGCAAAGAGAAAGGCAAGTACATCCACATGCATAGACCTAGTAATAGACTACTCCAGCTACAACTTTTCTTGGGTCCCACAGGACATCAAATATTTAATTTATCAATTATCAGTCTCCTAGGGTGTCTCGGGAAAATCTTCACATACATTAACTATATCCTAGTCATATATCATTCATAATGCAACATATCACGGGTAAACATGCATTATAGAGGAGCGTAACTTCATCTAGACAGAGAGACATCATAACTAAAGACCAAAAGATAAGGTCACAGAAAAAATGACACTCTTAGACTGTCTAGGGACTAGGTAAAACTACCAGGTGAACCAGTGGAAGAAAAAAGATTTATTAGCCCAAAATTCCTTATCCGCTCATGGGAAGCGCCTTGGACTGAATGTAGATATTTAACTGTTGGTTCTACTAATTCTGTTTTATTAGTGCTGGAAAATATAAGCTATTATGTCACTATGAATTATCCCTTTATTATGATCAAATATCAGAGGGGGACAGTCACAGCAGTCTTCCCACAGTCCCATAACGCACCAATGTACGGGGCAATATGCGACACTGTGTACTTATCAAGAGCATAATGAGATTCATGTTCATGTAAACACTTCCGTATCTAGAATTACCTTCCATAGATAGGATGTAGTATAGAATATTACTGACTGGTAGTGACTCAAGAACATTCAATCCTCTAAAATATAAATCACACGTGAGAGAAGAGGGAAAGAATAGAACAGTTGACATAGAATGTACTTACACTCTACTTGCAGTTATTATATCATGGGCTTTAAGCTTACTTCACCGTTTCTACCCATGACTATACAAGTTACAGACTACAGAGTACCATATATGTTGCATTCTTTCTACCACTTACAATCATAATATAACATATGTTCAGAGAAGCAGATAGAAATTTTACCCAAGGTAACGCACCAATGTGGTCTTCATGCCCATGGGTAATAACAACAGCTTCAATTTTGTGACTCCACTTTTTTATGAATGTGGTATCAGGTATTATCTTCTGTACACCAAGATCCTCGCAGCTGGAAAGCACAAGATGAAACCAACATTGAAGAGAAAAAGGTAGTAAAACTAAAACAAACAAATCTAACGGTAGAATGAAAATATTAATAAAGCTCCAGCATTTAGCACTACAAAGCTTCAGGATCAGGACACTCAACAGGTAACAAAAACTTACTCAGGGAACATCACACCAGCATCGATCAAAATATAACGGTCATAATTCCCTACTAGCATGCAGTTCATCCCAATTTCTCCTAGACCACCAATGGGAAGTACTCGTAAAGGCGGCCCATCAGCCCCTTCATAAAATTGCTCCATTTTACGTTTAACAGAATCCTCCATGCTCTTTCCAGGCCCTTCACTTCTTCCAGACCTTCTACGAGGTGGTCTAGAACCCCGCGGACCTAATTGAAAGAGCTAATCAAAATCTGTTTGGCATCAAATTAATTCCAGGCTTACAACTACAAAGCACTCTACAAGCCCAAATTTGTCACAATAGACCAATCTCATAGGCATTCAGTTTTACAAAAGAAAAATAAACAAAAAATGCTAGCTTTCAGAAGCATAATGAAAACCCATTAACTTCAACTATCATGAACACATTAAACTAATGATTTTAAACCCTTATATAATAACTTCATTTCTAATTGAATAAAAATTTAAACTTAACAAGAAGGGTCCATTAGGCCATATCCACATAGCAAAATGAATGTTCATAACAGAGATAAGAAACAACAGAAAGAAAAAATAAATCCAAGTGCATACTCTTTACTGAAGGAGACGAAGGTGAAGTAGAAACACAACAAGAAACCAAACACTTATTAGGTCTAGGTTGAGAACATAGAAGCTTAAGCTTGTGAGGGCATAAAGAAAGTGCATTCAAAGCAGCCATGTGCACTAAACGTATGTAGAAACAAAAGAGATTGTGTGTCTTTCAGCTAATTCATTCGCATACGTTGTAAATGGTGTGTGGGGAATGGGAAAGAGGAGATGAGAATTAAATCCCTGAAGAGAAAATTTGTGTGAGAGTGGTGGTTTATCTTGCAGGGTTTAAGAGAAGAAGAAAGGATTTGGTTTGTTTGGGAAAAATGGAAAGGGGAGAAAAATAATATCCTTAGCTTTGCTGCTTATCAACAAAACTTAAAAATAGTTGAAGCAAAGATATTTATACACACGATTTATCCTCAGAGGATCCTTTTTGCAAAAATGTTTCTTTAGTCGCTGTTTAGAATGCGAAACTTCGAAAGGGTATAGGCTTTTCCATGGGTAACCCAACCTAATCCGATTAATACCTGCTACTCATTTATAAGTGACGGTACGGGTTATGTTAAAACTCAAATTCATATTATACCCGTAATTATAAGACTCGAACCCTAATCCAACCCGATAAATTGGCATGAACCCAACCTGGACAAAACCTTAGACACGGTTTCATCCGTTTCACAACCCGGCCCACCCGACTGGACTATGACCCGACCCGGTCAGAAAAACCGACCAAACAAGATTTTTGGCATGACCCGCTGCTTGACGTGCACATGACACATTCTTTTTCGCCATGGCCAAATTTTAAAATGTCATTACGACTTCATTTCTTAACGAAATTGCATGATTCTAACGGCATTGGATTCGTATTGACGTCTTCTACATGTTCCAACTTACCGTTCGAAGTTTCATCGCCTTTTTGAGAATCCGCCATTGATGACTTGAAGCTTTTCGAAAGCTCTATACAACTCCGTTTCTCAACCAAATTCAACGATTCTTTCGTTATTGAGTCCATCTTGATCTCCTCTATCACCTTTGGGCAACAAACCATCAATTTAGAACGAAAATTCAAATTCAAGTAAACTTGAAACTTGAATTTGAATTTTCGTTCTAAATTGATGGGGTGAACTTGAATTTGAAAACTTGAATTTGAATTTTCGTTCTAAATTGATGGGGTGAACTTGAATTTGAATTTTCATTCTAAATTGATGGTTTGTTGTCCATGGATGATAGAGGAGGACAAGACGGACTCAACGGCGAAAGAATCGCCGAATTTGGTTGAGAGATGAATCTGTACGGAGCTTTCGAAAAGTTTCAAGTCATCAATGGTGAATTCTCGAAAAGGGGATGAAACTTCGAACGGTAAGTTGGAACATGTAGAAGATGTCGATACGAATCCAATGCCGTTAGAATCATGCGATTTCATTAAGAAATTAAGTCGTAATGACATTTTGAAGTTTGGCCATGGTGAAGAAGGTGTGAAAAAGGAGGAGTCCGGGTTATTAGGGTTTTAGAAATCATAACCCGTACCCAACCCGTACCCGTTAATTATTAACAGGTCGGGTGCGGGTTTTAAACACTTTCGGGTTGGATTCGGGTTTCAACCCGTTTCTAAAATTTTCAGGTTGGGCCTAAAAAAGTAGTTGCTTAATTGATTTAGGCCCATACTCCGACTAGGGGTGTATGCTGTGGGTACAAGTAATTTTTCTTATAAAAATTCTAACCGACAAATGGGGGTATAAAATAGGCTAATCTTTTCATGTACACCCCTAATCCATACATAAGTTGTGTTATTAGTAAAAAAGTCTAAGGTTTGGCATAAATATTTTTTAAATAAAACATACACTGTGTTTTTAATAATATATATAGTCATTTTAATTAATAACATTTGTGTTTTTTGTATTTTTGTTATTAATAACATAGTACGTTCTATTATTCTTTTATGTTAAATAGACTCCCATAAAACTGTGTTAGCTGGCTCAATTCATTATGGTCCTTAAAAAATTGAATAGAAATAAACCTAAGTATTAGTAGTAGAAGTTTAAACTGAGCAAATTTAAACTAGACATAAAAGATTGTTTTGCCCTTGTTTTTATGAAGAATCAAACAAAGCCTAACAGATATACAATAAATTAAATATTAAATGATCGAAACATTTTTATTGAGCAAGTATAACGCTCCGACTACTAATTAACAGATCAAGTCCAACCCTTTAAACCCTTTAAACTGGTATAGTTACTCACTCATGTCCGTTCCTAGAAACGATCCCCAGTTCAAACTTCATAACACCCTAACTCCCAACAATAATATAGTCAGACAAAAAATCATAATTAACAAACACACATGAATTTAATGTGGTTCGCATTAGAACAAGCCTACATACACGAGAAGGGAATGAACAATCCATAAAGCTTACAAGATCAATCTTCTTGAAATTGCACGAACTCACTTGATTATCTCATTGATTTTCTCTCTAATCAACATTCTTGTTTCTCTTTTTAGAGTGATTTTTTTTTCGATTATCATGTCTGATTCATCTGGAAAAAAAATTAAACTGGACTTATCTAATTATTAATTTATTTGTAATACAAATTTAATACTTAAGAAAAACTAAACTAGCATGATCTGATCCGATTTGAATAGAGTATTTTCATACGAATCAAACAAGATCTACATAATCTAGTTCGCTCAATATGTTATGCATAAAAAACGTTTACTATGTTTCTAACTTCTACTCAACTTGCAAGACTTAATCTCCACTGTGCATCACGATATATGTGGGGATCTTGAGACTAACTCAAGATCACGGTCAAGTAGTGTGTTGTAATCCACACATACCGGGCATCCTCAAGGAATGATTGGTTAAAGGAAGGATTGGTCGTGATCGACAACATAAGAATTAGGAAACGTTCATGGTTGAGCAAGACAAGAAAGAATCAGGAACATAAAAGAAATTTCTAGGGAATACTTTGTTCACCAATATCAAAGTACATGGAAAATGGTAAATGGTTGACATACTTATATACTAGTGAACCAGACATAGACTTGCGTCATTAGTTCTAAGCTGAAAAGAATTATAAAAGTAAATCTTAATCAGAATTATAAAAGTAAATCGTAATATACTCGTCTCTATCTCTACGAATAAGGTTCCTTATTTTAATCTATCTTCTACCGATAAGTGAACAATATATCTTATCCATAAATACTGGCTAACATAATATAATAAGACACCTAACTACTCCCCGCTACTGGATTCTCCATGGTCCACGAATTAGAAAATTGCCCGCGCATGTTAGGATCTTTGGAGTCCCTACAAAATAATTCTAAACGTTGATACAACGTTACAACATACACAACTTAATATTATTCCAACATTAATCCAAACATACCTTGAAAGATAATCAAGTGACACAATAACAATCTGCCTCCTAAAATTTGTTTGTTTGTGCGTTTTGTCCCAAAATTTTGATGGTTGCGATTTGCCACCTAAACTTTTGTATGAGTTAAGATTTCCCCCCTGAACATTTGGTATGGGTTGCGGTGTGCCCCATACTTATCGGTGGAAAAGAATAGCACAAAAATTATATATATTTCAAAGGGCACATCGCAACTCATATGAAAATTCAGGAGACAAAAATTATATATATTTCGGAAGGCACTACCCAGTGGGCACCTCCACCGCCTGGGAGGTGAAAAATTAATTATGATGGCTCACTGAGGTCTAATCCGCAAGGGGCGGGCGCTGGAGTTGTAGTAAGAAACAGTTCGGGGGTTGTGTTGGCACGGCGACGACATTTTTTTCGACACATTATTGGAGCAGAGGAAGCCGAAGCCTTGGCTGCACGTGCTGCTGTCAGGTTAGCAAAAGACTTGCACTTGGATGAAGTTATAATAGAAGGCGACCGCTTAAATGTGACAAATCAACTTGCAAGTACAGGTCCTTCTTTGTCATTTGGAGGTAACATAATTGAAGAAACAAGAGTTTTGGCTACCTCATTTACATCACTTTCTATTGTCTTTGTTAGACGCGAATGTAATCAATTAGCTCATTTGTTAGCTCACGATATGTATGAGGATAGTTTTGGTTCTTCGACTCTACCTTTCGAGTCCCTGATGTAACTTGAGTTTAATCAATATATGATTATTTCCTCCTAAAAATAAAATAAAATTCGAAACCGAACAAAGCTTCGGGAGTCAAAATGCTATTCTGCCTAAAATTTAATCTCTCAAAAGAGAAAATCCAACCCACACAAGGCCACAAGAAAAAGCTTATTGTGAAATGGACCGGTCCGGTCTGGTACTTTCTGCTCCGGTCTGGTACTTTGGTTACCTATCTACAAATGATTACTGTATAAAGTTCTTCTTTTTCTAACTAAACCCTAAACCCTAAAATTATAAATTCCTCCGCGGCTAAAAAAGCTCAGCAGCCGCGAAAACTCTTCACCACACAGCCATGGCGCTCTATGTTCTGTACGAGTCTGCTTCGGGCTACGGCCTCTTCCTAGCTCACGGTATCGATGAAATTGGCCAGAACACGGAGGCCGTTCGAAATTCTGTTACTGACCTCAACCGCTTCGGTAAAGTTGTTCAGCTCGCCGCTTTTAGTCCTTTTGAGTCCGCTCTCGATGCTCTCAACCAATGCAACGCCGTTTCTGAAGGTATATCTCTTTCTTTCTTTTTATACTCTGTTTTGATTGAGATTAAAAATAAATCAGTCAATTAGGTTCCAATAAATTGGGGGCTGTTTTAATTTGCAGAATATGAAATTGAACTGGTTATTTGTGTTTAGTCATTTTGATAAGCTTTTTTTTAAATTTTTTTTTTTAGTAAGCTAGTAATAGTACTAATTTGTGGAATGTATGTTGAGCTATTGTTTGTGTTAAGTCATTTTGGTAAGATAGTGTTTTTTTTTTTGTTTTTTTTGATAAGCTAGTAATAGTACTAATTTGTGGAATGTATGTTGAGGTATTGTTTGTGTTTGGTGTTTATTGTGGGTTAAAAGGGCAAATGACTGATGAGCTGAGGAACTTTTTGGAGCTGACACTTCCCAAAGTGAAAGAAGGGAAGAAGCCAAAGTTCAGTTTGGGACTGGCTGAGCCCAAGCTTGGATCACATATATCTGAAGTCACTAGGATTCCATGCCAAAGCAATGAGTTTATTCTTGAGATTCTTCGTGGCGTGCGCTTGCATTTCGATACATTCATCCAGAACCTCAAGGTTTGCGACTTTGCGTGCATGCCAAAGATTGAATTTGATTGCTTTTTAAGGCCATCTTTGTGTGAAGGTTATGAAGTGATTTGGTTTATTGTGTTTTGAATGATATCATCAGCCTGGTGATTTGGAGAAAGCACAGCTTGGACTAGGTCACAGCTACAGCAGAGCAAAGGTGAAGTTCAATGTTAACCGTGTTGACAATATGGTCATCCAGGCTATCTTTCTTCTTGATACTCTTGATAAAGATGTCAACTCCTTTTCCATGAGAGTCAGGTTTGTATTTTGAATTGGTTTGCCACTGTCTGTAAATTGAGTCTGTGATCTGTGAAACATCTACTTGCATTGTGATGCTTACAGTTTTCATCTTAGATGTTTGGTGATTGAGGCTTAGTTTATGATTTCCTTGTGTCTTGCAGAGAATGGTATGGTTGGCATTTCCCTGAATTAGTGAAGATAGTTAATGACAACTATCTTTATGCGAAAATCGCAAAGTTTGTGGAGGACAAATCCCTTTTGTCTGAGGATAAGTTAGCCGACCTGACCGAAATTGTTCAGGATGAAGACAAAGCAAAGGAGATTATAGAGGCTGCAAAAGCATCCATGGGTATGGCTTTGAACTAATGTGACTTTGAATGTGTGCTGTATTCTGTTCTGACATGTGATTTTCATGTTCCAGGACAAGATTTGTCACCAATTGACTTAATTAATGTTAAACAATTTGCACAAAGAGTGATGGACCTTGCTGAGTACAGGAAGAAGCTGTATGATTATCTTGTTGCCAAAATGAATGACATAGCACCTAACTTGGCGGCATTGATTGGTGAAGTTGTTGGTGCACGTTTAATTTCACATGCTGGTAGTCTCACTAACTTGGCAAAGTGTCCTTCTTCAACACTACAGATTCTTGGTGCAGAGAAAGCTCTATTTAGGTAATAGTTCAACTGCACTTTTTCTCTGCAGCTGCGTAATTATTTTCTCATTTGGCAATGAGTATTGTCAGCCAAATGACTATATTTTAATTTGTCCCTTGGCTGGGCTTTGTCTATAATGCTTGTACAGGGCATTGAAAACCCGTGGGAATACTCCAAAATATGGTCTCATATTCCACTCTTCTTTCATCGGCCGTGCATCTGCTCGCAATAAAGGCCGGATGGCTCGCTATCTTGCTAACAAGTGCTCCATTGCCTCTCGCATAGACTGTTTCTTAGGTATTCATACTTTATTTTACAGTGAGTCATATAATATTTTGCTTCAATTAGTTTTGATATATGTGTCTTTTGTCTTAACAGACAAAAGCACCACTACTTTTGGAGAAAAGCTACGTGAGCAAGTTGAGGAGAGGCTAGAATTTTATGACAAAGGGGTTGCTCCTCGTAAAAACATAGACGTGATGAAATCAGCTATTGAGAATGTTGACAGCAAAGGTTGGCTACAGCTTGAATTCATTACGCTTTTCTTATCAACAATATTTATACAAACTGAAATATGTTAATATTGATATGATATGGCCTTGAATGGAATGAGTTCACGTACTTAATTTGTGAAAGGAGCTGCCTCTTGTGTTGATATTCTTATCATTTGTGATTCCACATGTCTTCGTCAATCATCATTAAAGAATATATAAAAAGAACGAAAGAAATGTGTCTTTATATGTTTCATCCGTAATGCCAGTTCTTGTTTCTGGATTGCTTTATGAGTAATACATAAGTTTCAAAAAACGTTTCATATGTGCTGAATATTGTTTTTAGTTCTAAATGTTTTTTTTCCTACTAATAAGACAACCTTTTATTTATTTATTAAATCCATACTCTCCTTGTAATGCTGGAAACTACAATTATTTCTTTATTTGGTGTCCCATTAGAAAAAAGAAATCCATTTTTGCCAAACTTTTTAAACTTCTTAAATTCTCTATGCAACTATTTTCTATATTATCAATT
This sequence comes from Plantago ovata, assembly GCA_028274465.1. NCBI lineage: Eukaryota > Viridiplantae > Streptophyta > Magnoliopsida > Lamiales > Plantaginaceae > Plantago > Plantago ovata. The sequence goes on from CM051458.1 coordinate 4,206,519, forward strand.
CTTTGTTAATTTTTTGGTGGCCTGTGCCCTCCCAAAAAAATAATAATCTTAGTTTGAGTATGTCCTATCTCCTGTTGGTTCTGGATTGCTTTCCAGAGTTCTTGATATAACTAGTGAATGCTTGATAGACACATTATCTGAAGTTTCTGGAAACGTAAGGTTGCATTTAAATGAGCATGAAAATTGCGATGCTCTAATTTTGGTTGTGTTGATTGTCTCAATATCTTTATTTATGACTACTAGTATAATATGCTAAATTCTTACTTTCTGGCTATTTTATGTACTCTGTTGTAGTCCTATGCAAAAAACACATTAAAATGTACCTCACTTGATGCCAGATTGTTGCTTTATGTGTTGCATCTTTCCAATTTGCATATTACTAGAAGTTCCAATTGTAGCTATATTATCCTCACTACATTTGCTGCTTTCTAATATGCTTCTGACAATAAAATTGGCTTTCTTTTGGCAGAGGACGAACTTATGGCTGATATCAATGAAGATGCTAATGAAGAGCCTAAAACTGAAAAGAAGAAGAAAAAGAAAGAGAAACGAAAGTTGGAGGAAGAAGAACCAGAGAAGAATGAAGTGAATGGATCTAATGTAGAAGATGGAACTGCTAAAAAGAAAAAGAAGAAGAAGAGTAAAGATGAAACCACCGAGGAACCTCCAGTTGCTGCCAGTGAAGGTAAAAAGAAGAAGAAGAAGAAGTCGAGAACTGAAGACAGTGATTAAATATCTGTAACTGGTAAGGTAATTTATTTTGGAAGCTAGTAAAACTTCAATGTACTTGTTGACTTTGCATTTTAAGCCAGGATAATTATCAGACATTTTGGCTAGTTGTATGGTGCTTATTTTATGATACAGGTGTTTTAGATTATTGTAGTAGGAACTTTCATGTCTTGCTGAAGGTAGAAAATTATGGTAATTTTTTTCTCTATCCGACTCTTTGAATGCGAATTAGTGCCTTGGCGTTGATGAAATTAATATTAATATGATAAGACATTCATTTTGTATCTGAGCTCATCCTTTGCTGGCGATTTTGTGACCTCACAGCGTTTCCACTCTCACATTCCTAACAGATTAGTATAATATACTGTTACAAATACTAACAGTCCACCAGGAATTCTAACAGATCTAAGAATGAATATAACTTTCAATGGAATGTGTTCATATATAGTACTGAAAAGAAGCAGATTCTTACAGGAATCTACAGTAGAGGACCTGCTATTAGAGACCCACCTGAGTTAATTGCATGTTGAACATGTCATTACATCAAGCAAGGAAAACAAGTCGATAACCGAACATCTATAAAGCGAACGAACGTATGGAACAGAACATCTATAAAGCTCAACTTGAGCAGCACAACTGAAGACAGCAGATTTAATTCTTCTCATGATGCTGAAGGTGGACACTCTTGGGTATCACATGGGGGCGTGGCTAATATTTGAACAACGGGTGTCAAGTGATAAATGTGACCCAAAATCTAAGGGCCGGGCGAAATTACGGGACTATTTCGAAACTTCAGAGAGGGTGTCTAAATTTTGGTAAACTGAAAATATAAGTATACTCCCTTTGTCCCGTTTGAAATTACCCAGTTTGACTTTTTTCGGTCAACAGTTTTCAACTTTTACTCTTGATTACTCTTAATCTATAATGATACAATATTTAATAAAATTATATTATTAAAATTTTGGTTCTATATTTTCATAATATGATTTCGTCAAATGCTTTATCATTATAATTTAAGAGAAATCGAGAATCAAAGTTGAAAATTGTTGACCGAAAAAAGTCAAACTGGATAATTTACAGTGGGACGGAGGGAGTATAACTTACAAATAGTTTCTATTCAAATTTTAGGGAGGCAACCTTTAAAGCCTACTCATGTTTCTGATGGGCATTTAAAATGGCAAAACGTCATATTATTAATATTATTAACAGACAGATTCTCTTAAAAAACTGATTCACGTGGAAGTATCCATATGAACTACTCCCAGTCGGAGAAGATATCTGGAACTGTGGTTTGTGACATTATTTTCTGCGAATTAGTGGGCCTGGATTGGGCAGCCCAAATTGTATGGTGAAAATAAGCAGCGGGAATCGTGGTCCAGTGTAGATAAAAATTCCAGATGGCTTTTTATTAGAAAAATAATTATTAAAAGTTGTTTTTTTTGGAAATTTTATTAATGAAAGAAACAAATACAAAGAAAAAAGTGCACAAGGATGTTTATACTAACAGTCCAGTTGCATGTTTCGTGCCTTCATTCAATCCATGAAACGATTAGAACTTTTCCGTTTACTAATCAAATGTCCACCTTCATCCATTTGTTTAGATGGTTTATTAGATGGTTTATGTTTATTTTTTAAGATAAACATCAACAACCATAATGAGAATTGCATAGAAATGACGTAGTCGAACATGACTAGACGGGTCAGATAGGATTATGTAACATATCAGTGAAGAAGCCTAAATTACTGTAATAGACAATTAAGGAAGCAATACTCTCCTATTGTTTTGGCATCTAGGCAGAGTTGATGACAAAACAATGTCACTCACTGGATCATCGACCTTTTTTCCGGACAAATGATTTCCAGTTCTGTTCTAGGATCAACTACTGCAAACAGTTTCTGAGCCTCCTTCACTGCTCTTAAACTGATCGGCTCGACAGGATATACCTCGATCGTGATTTTCTCTACCGAAACAAAAGTATTGATCAGATATATAGCAAATTCCGTGTCTGCCCCACAACCAGCAAATCCACTCATCTTCAGGATCTTCAACTTGTCATGACGAAAAACTTCAGCTCCTCTTGTCTCGTCAGTCATTTTGATATTGCGCTTTGCATACGTAATAAGCTGCAATCGACAAGACAAAATGTCAAAAGACAATAGATGAAAACCACAACCAAATATTGATATGTACATTGAGCAAGTGTAGGATAAGACAGGACTTCATCATTTTACTTCTGCCTCCGCGAGACAAATATCAATATCAAAGAGAACGTATGCATTCAGGAACTGACATCGATAATAAAGATTCTTCTCGTACAAGATGCAATAGTTTCTTAGACATCCAATCAATTCTAATGTGAAACAAACACATATTACTCAATGTCACGTTTTCCTTGTCTAAGATATGTAAGATGCTAAAAGTACACTAGAGAGTTCTCATGATAAAGAATTTTAGCTCAAAAATATACTAGCACATGGTGGAGAAAATCACCTGGAGTTCAAGTTTGTGCAAGACAGGACAAGACTTTATCATGTAAATTAGGTCAAATAGTCCTGCGGCAGTTTTTACTTCCAACTGAATTAGCAGCATCTTCAGTCTTGAGGCTACTGGGTACTCTTTTGGAACTCTCTGGAAAGGAAACAACAACACGAAAACATCATAACTTTATTTTCAGTTGAATTAGTAAAAAGAAAATACGCAAGCAAAGAGAAGGACTCAAACACTGACCCCAGCTATTGAACGTATTTTGTGTAGAGAAAATACTTCAAGTTGAGACAAAAAACTCGAAAGATCTGAAAAGTTGCAGAACAAATCTGTGGCAATGCGACCGTGGACGCAAAGTTCAGTCAGTTTTGGTGCGGAAATCTCCAAATGTTTCATCGCAGAGCAGTGCCATAATTTGAAGTATTTTAATTTGGGAGGATCAACAACTTTTAGGTCTTCCAGTGAGACCGCATTCCTGACAGATAAACGTTCAAGATCTGGACAATCAGATAAGAATTTCTGGAGAATTTCACCAGTCACGTCTACATGGACCAACTCAAGAGATGTTAGTCTGCTCGACGGAAGTAAACTAGGAAGAGCATAGGGTAACGAACAGAAATCACACAGAGCTAAGACGTTGAACTCAAGCCTCTTTACTCTCTTCTCCATTGCAAATCTGAGCCAATTATCAAAGTTGTTAAAACGGGTGTTTTTGTCCATTCGGAAGTTAAACTGTACCCTAAATTCATCAATAGTAGGAGCCAGGTGTGAATTCACAACTTGGTCTACCCAACGGAAATACTTGGCCTCTTGTGCAAATCGTTTTCTCCCAGAAAACTGTTGACTTGTTCGCATTTCATCTAATAACTCAGAAGCATCAAAGTTGAGATTAGGTAGAAAGGCCCAAACAAGTCTCCATCTCTTCGATAGCACACTAGTACTTCCAGCCTCTTTCAGTGTTATCAATGACATAATACTGACAAGAATGTCATCAGGTAAATCACTAATGCGATCGACTTTTCGAGTGCATGCCTAACATACAAAAAGAGACTGGTGTTAGTTAGTTCTATGAGCAAAGAATCAGTTGGAAAAGTCGGAAAAGAAAGAGTTCAGTTTGAAATCACATATCACCCACTTTCGAAATCTTAGCTCGACTGTCGTCATGAAGAAGAGAAATCGACATGATAATCTGTAGTACTATATTTTGGTGATGGCTAATTACTAGTACCAATCTGAACAGCATGAAAAAAAGCATCATTAATGAACTGATAAAGGAATCGAAAAGTAATAGAAGATGAAGAACAAACAGAGTACATATCTAATCAAATGAAATGAGCAGCATACAATACAGCTCTAATCACATGCATATCATATCACCGCCTTCGAAATCTAAGCTTAACTATCATGAACAGAAAGTATACTACTATACTTTATTTTGCTACTAGTTAATTACCAATCTGAAGAGCATGAAACAAAACATCATTCAATGAGTTGGTAAAGGAATCGAAAAGTATAGAAGACTACAGTACACATCATTCAAATCGAATAAAATGAGCATACAATACATACAACTCTAATCATATTACTGTGCTGAACACAAAATTATCCAAATCTAATCATATTACTCTAAAACATTTATATTGCGGATACGAAAATTAGAATATCATGTTAACGTCAACAGGAGTCCATCTACTACTAATATAGCTAGCGTAATCAATCAATAACAGTATCTAATGAATGCACATGCCCAAATATTAACAAACATTTATGAAATACCAATGAAGAAACAAAAATTTCATCATTATTATTTATGAAATATTTATATTGCAGATGAAAACCAAAATATCAAGTTAACCACAACAGAGTCTATATTACCGATACATCTAGCTCAATCATGGTGTTGAACATACAGAGTATGCTTGCAATAGCCCAAAGATTTATTAACAAACTGAATATATATATAATAATAGAGAACTACTGAAAAACAAACGTATGAAATGACTACAAATGAGTTGAAGAAAATTCGAAAATTCAACCTGTCAGACGAACTTATACGGAATCTGAGCTTGTTGTTACTTGTTAGTCGAGTATATCTCTGTAATATTTTCTTCTTTTCAGCTTGATTTGAGTTCAAATCAATTTTTCCCCTAATTCTCAGAAAAATTGCTAGCAGCAAGTGGACTTGATGAGTGAATGAGTGATTGATGAGAGAAAGGGGAGAAGGGAAAGACGAATCGATTGATTGGAGCGAGAGTTCGTTAGATACTTAGGCCCCGTTAATTCGTTGTTTCTGAGGAGAGTGTCTACATTTGGATATGGAAAGGTTTGGGGACAAAGTGAAAAGGGTGACTGCTGCTGCTATAACGAGGTGATCATTAGTGTTAGGCTTTGCTAAATGGGCTTGCCTAATGGACTGGGGAATGGGGATATTATTAACAGGCCTGGGGAATTACAAATCAAGGGCTCTTATATAAAAATACACTGTAAAATATGAATCCCCCTCTCTCTCTGTATATATATATAAAATAAATTATTATCTAATTAACGCTCTAAGTCGCTTTTGCTCTTTAATTTTTTTCATTTTACGTTTTCACTCACGCTCCGTCGCTCGCATTTTCGGACTATGTAATCTAGGGCCTATCCATTTGGTCCGTGGTCAATTATTCAGGGAACATAATTTGACTAAAATATTATGGCGTTTTCCCATCATAGCCCTACTGTTGCATTGTGAATTTACTTTTATGGTCCTCTTACTACCATTTACTAATTTTAAACATCAAGAGAGGACATATTTATTCCCCCTCAATTTTGTTTGTCAATATTATTCCCCCTCAATTTACCAACCTTTCTTCCCACTATTTCTTTCCCTCCCAAACGCCAAAGTATAAAAAAAATGGACCAAAGACGTGGAGATAGCGATTTGGAGGACAAAAATGCAATTAACCCTATCAAAATTCATCTATAAATATGGCTCAATGAAATCTTAGCATAACCATGCAAAATATTACTATAGTACAAATCAGTATACATCATAGCTTGAGCATTTACCTAGATGCCCTTGATGGAGAGATAAGCAGGAAGGAAAACTGAGGCTCCCACCACCATAACATAGTTCCCTATCATTGAAAAAGAGACCGCAAACATGTAAACAGAGCAATTAGTAACTACGGCAATTGAAGCAAGTAATTAAATTAGATTAAAAATACAGTAGAAACAAAGTAGAAAATAAATTGAAATAAAAACGAAGTTCCCAGTTGCGGTCGAGTAAGTTTAGATTTATACCAAAAGGGGTTTACCTTTAGTTTAGCAGTAAACATCATAACAAAAGGAATGAATGAAAGAAAATTGCTAAACATCGCATCTTTCTATCTCTTTCGGTCGATGATCTGGATACAACTTCTTGAACATAAAAAGAGCTTGAACTGCTGATGAAGTGCACTCCACATGCCTATTTTGTGTATGAGATTGTGTTAGGCTAATTGTATGAACATATTTGTCTAATTGTTAAAAGGCCAACAAGATTTATCTTACTCGCTCTCCACCATTGCACCAGCAAAGAATTCGGTAGGGTTCATCAACTACAATATGAATAGAATTAACTCCTTGACCATCAATGGCCAACGTACGATTATTGACTACACAACATACCTCCAACCATCTTGGACCTCTTCTTGGCCCCCATACAGTTACACCACCAATTTCACTCTGCAATCATTTACTCAATTGAATGAATGAAAGATCCTAGACTTCTTGGATGTCTTGAAAAATAATGGGGTTTACCTGCAAAGATAATATTATGTTCACAGCATTGTAGAGCTTCTCAGGTTCGATTTTTGCACCAACCATTTCGGGGTGGGGGGGGGGGGGGGGAGGGGCATCATAGAGAAGGCAAGGCAACACTTGTGAAACAAATAGTAATAGTCAAATAAATTTGTGAGAACCAGGCTCATTACATTATTTTATATTCCGCCGAACAAAGTAATAGTGAAATAAATTTGTGTGAACCTTCAATGCTTCTGCAGTGCAGCCTGAAACTTGCCATCCATGATCTTTATCTGAAAAGGTCCAAGATCCTTTAGAGATATGGCGATACATGCCTTGGTAAGTCACCAGAAGGATCACATTGTACCTGCAACTCTTATCATGTAAGAAATCATTCCTATGTATCCTTAAAGTGTTTGATCTTAGAAGTTGCAACCTGGGACTTTCTTATGAAGTCGTGGCCTTTTCTTAATGTCTCACTTATCTCTTGAGTGACATTTCTAGCCAACAATGCTTGGATCGCAAAACCAGCATCCCATAATTGACTGCCAAAAGTCTGCATCTTCATGCCATCTTCTGCTACCCACATATAGTCTGGAATTCTAGCAAGATGCTTCATGAAATAATCACCGTTAGGATCCTCAATCCAACATGCTAGCATAAATGACACCTTTTCCACACACCCCGCTGCAACGTATCTGCTATTTTCATCTTCATAATGGATGTGCTTCATCATTAATCGAAGTGATTTTTCTCTTAGTTTGTTGAATGGCCAGCGAGTCAAAACTGGTTCTGTTATAATATATAAACTATCCCATATCATATCTTGCACCAACGGATGAGGATAGTATAAGTCCTCCTGCAATAGAATGTATAAGTCCTCCTGCAATAGAATGTTTGATTCGGCGTTTAGTTCAAGATAAAGTAGTTACAAGGCACAATAGATAAAATTGCGCACAGAGTTATGTGTATGTACTCACCTTTGCACAACAATGTCGCACACTCTTCCAGTTGATTTCCTCGTATGGCTTATCATACAACTCTTCTCTCAACTGTAAAATAAGAGGAATTATAGGACCTACAAACCTCTTACCATATAAGTTAGACATTGGCATGTAAACCATCCGGCTATAGCAGAACATATTTGCTGCATTTCGTTGAACAAGGCAATTGTCAAATCAGCAACTTATATAATTCATTATTATATATATAGGAAGCATCATGTACAAGTCATGGTTATATGTATAAAATTTATAGAATATAATGTTATATTTTTGTTATTAACTGCTTTAGTAATAATTGTGCATTTGTGCTAACCTGGATGTACGTAGGGGTAAAAATGATGGAAGAAGCCATAATTCAGGGGGCATAGGATTACACCCTGACCAGTCTTGCAATCCCAATATCTAGAAGCATATAAGAACATGTTTTGTTAATTTTTCTAGATTCTAGTGTGAAACAGTTATATGCTTAATGAAATTAATATATACCGAAAGCCATGTTTTTCCCCAAGAAGGAATTGATAGTAGCAGTGCCATGGTCAAGAATCCATTTCCTGGCTCTAGCAGCAGCATTGTCCATTCCACATCAGGTCCTTAATTCGCCAAGTAAACGCATGCATATGTAATTAAGAGTCGTGCAGAACATCATACTGTGACCTTCTATGTGAAGACCCCATCCCCCACCTTCATTCTGTTTAGCTTCAACTATTAAGATCAACTGCATCTTAAGTATATATTTTATCGATCATTAGATGAACGAAAGTTTCACCTGGTGACCGTATATGTATCGGAGCATCTCTTTCCGGTGTTCTGCTGGGAAAATAGTGTTCAGATGACCAGTGATGTACAGAACCATATATATATATATATATATATATATATATATATATATATATATATATATATATATACTGATAAAATATCACTTCTCCTGGTGTTTGATAGTTTGAAGAGGACATACAAGAGGTGGAAGAAAGAACAGTGGGCCAGCATTTTCCGCTGGCCAGTCTCCGTCACTTGCTTGCAGTGCTGAATAGAAGTGCACTGCTCGGCGTAGTGCAGCAGAGGCGTCGTCACAAGTTACAATATCTTCGTTGGCAGCTACCTTAACTGGCGGTATTGTTTGCTTGAAATTCTTTTCGTGGAGGAACTACAAATGAGTTGAAGAACGAAAACCTTTGTTACTCCCCTAGCTTGGTAGTACGTACTACTGCTTGTTAACTGCCAAATCCTTAATTATTCTATTTCCTATTTCATTTCGGTTAACTTCTTATACTCTTGCATTTTCACAAGAACTAAAAAAAACTCTTAGTACTTAGTAAGATCACACACGTCCCTAGTTAAAATATAATGTTAGAATTTGTTCAAGGTTCACTACTTCAAAACCTGGTGCAAGTAGTAAAATTTGTAACCTGTAATCTGTAGAGAAGGTCGCTACACGGTTTAACACAGGTGGCGATTCTCCCAGAACTCTTGGCGGGCTTTCTCCACCTCCTCCCGGAGCTCTGGTGTACCATAGTTCGGGTCGAATTCCCATGTCTGTCGGCACACATAATTGTTGGTGCTGAATAGGTGCGGACTGTCTACCCCTTCGTGAGCAATCTTAAGTCTCCACATTCATTTTATCGACCGATAACAAAGTTTAATGGACCTTATTATGTATTAGTATTAAGATGGAAACGAACAAAAAGTGTGTAAATTCTTACATATGAATATGCTTAATTTAGTGATGAACAAATTGGTTGATATGTGTGCAATATATATACGATCCATACATGGTGGTGCCAACTGTGCCATGTATAAATTTGTCATCAGCATGGTCTAGGCATAAAACATCTTTTCATACACGTTTAGGAGGGTACGAAATTGGTGGTTTCAAAATTAAATTAATAATGATAGTTTTCACTTGCACAATTTATGATACGGTAGTTTAGAAATTAGGAAATTACTCCGTATTAATTGGTTAAATCTTAGGTCGGCCTGGAAGAACTCATTATTCTTTTTATCTTTTTTTTTTTTTTCCGAGAGTTTCTAGAATGTTAAAGCAAATTTTTTAAGCCAATTTTTAATGCCAAAGCACATGGGGAACTCTCTAATTTCAACACATTATTGTAATACTATTTGTTACCTCTAATATCTGGTCAAATTTAACACAAGGAGATAATTAGATCCAGATTTATACCCTCCCAACATAACTCCATTTTTCATTTCCCCCATTAAAACAATCACGACAAGATTCAGTGACAAAAATCGAACAGTAGTATACACTAGTACTACTCATGTTTTTTGTAGCTTTTTCTGCGAATTTCCCTACACATCTTCAACAAATAAAACTAGCTACTCATGATTAATTTAAAAAACTCATTGGCCATTGCTTTATGTAATTGCGGTTCTCGACAAACAGGTGCAATTGAACAATTAGAATAAAACCATATATAGGCAAATATATCACTTTGCAACACGTCACCCTCGGTTCATTATTATTTAAGAATAATCGAAAGTTAAAATTAAAAGATATTGATCGAAAAAAATTAAACTAGATAATTTCTCCGGACATAGGAGTAACGGAATCGGAGGGAGCTGAGAACTTAGATTGTATCTGACCAGCCCACCCTTCGTTATTTATTGCAAGGTCCGAAATTGGATTCCCAATAAAAGAAAGAGAGAAAAGAGACCCCAATTCCAAAAAACAAAAAGAAAAACAAAAAGAAAAAAGTCTAGAATTAATTAATTAATTAATTGAAATTACTCTTCTTCTTCTTTCTCTATCCCACCCTCCTTCCCTTCAAATCTTTCTCACCACCAACCGGGTAGATAGATATTCACAGAGAGAGGAAGTATGGCGGCCAATCTGGAGGATGTGCATTCCGTCGATATCATGACGGAGCTTCTCCGTCGTATGAAGTGCGCTCCCAAACCCGACAAGCGCCTCATCCTCGTCGGTATGGAGCCTTATTGTTAATTAATGTTTCATATGGAATGTTTTTAGTAATAGCTCACTATTGTTAAAGATATGTTCTTTTATCTAATCCCTTGTGATTTATGGTCACCAAACCCCTCCTTTGTACTTGTTGACTTGTGGGTTTATTTTGCTAGTTGGTGATGTCTTCAATTATAGATTCTATTGCAAGAGTTGTTACTTGTTAGCTCAATTAATTAATTGGGAACAAATTAATAATTTTTCATTCCAGTTGTGTTGATGATGAGGCTGTGTGTATCTTATTATTCCAAGATTGATTATGTTCCTTCATAATGAACACCTGAATTGAGGGTTTAGGATATCTTGTCAATCAACAACATTGTGTGCAATGTGAAATTTCCATTTCCCTCTGACTAGGAGTTGAGAGTTGGGGCGTGTTTCGATGGGCTTATGATGATGATTTCTAATCTTTGTGGTTGTAAACATCTTTGCAGGTCCACCTGGGTCTGGAAAAGGCACCCAATCACCGATAATCAAGGATGAATTCTGCGTATGTCATCTGGCAACTGGCGATATGCTGAGGGCTGCTGTTGCTGCCAAGACTCCCCTTGGGGTCAAGGCCAAAGAGGCCATGGAAAAGGTACATTCTGTTTGTTCTTCTGATATATGTTTTACGACTTGAGACGACTGTATTTTTTACTAGATTTATCTTGTTCTGATTTCTTAGGGAGAACTTGTTACGGATGAATTGGTTGTGGGAATTATAGATGACGCACTGAAGAAGCCTTCCTGCGAGAAAGGTTTCATTCTTGATGGATTTCCTAGAACAGTTGCTCAAGCGCAGAAGGTAGGCACTGTGTTTACGTGGAGCATTGTCTTTTTGTGTTAGCATGCAATGAGTAGTATAACGTGACCTATGCTTTTCCTTATTATTATTCCAGCTTGATGAGATGCTTGAAAAACGTGGAGTTAAGGTTGACAAAGTTCTTAACTTTGCAATTGATGATGCTATCCTGGAGGAGAGAATTACTGGCCGTTGGATTCACCCATCTAGTGGCCGTTCCTACCACACAAAGTTTGCACCTCCTAAAGTTCCTGGTGTTGATGATGTAAGAGTGGTTCTTTCTGTATTGTTTGAGATAAGATACTTTTAGCAAAAGAATGCTATTTTTCTTTGAAATTGATCAGTCTGGTTCTTTATATCTTTGTCATCTGTGGCTAAGCTGATTTTATTTTGTCATTTATGAAGGTAACTGGGGAGCCTTTAATCCAACGTAAGGATGACACCGCAGCTGTTCTCAAGTCAAGGCTTGAAGCTTTTCATAAGCAAACTGAACCGGTATGCTTCTCTCTATCAATTCTCTGTTCTTGTTTATATTAATTGAACTTTCTTTAAGCAAATTTTCTTACCTTTGCTTTGTTTCAGTTAATAGCTATCGTTTACTATAAATAAGTTACCAGAAAGAAAATTGCCTCTTTCTTTTACTATATGTTTCATTCTTCGAAATACGATATTGCATTTTTTGTTTACGCTTGTGCTTTATGATTATAGATGGACTCTGTGAAACTATTATCTGTGTTTCTCATATGAAGTACTCCCTCCGGACCAAATGTCACATTTGGCTTTGAGTAATTTTCAAGGTCGACTTAGACAAAAAATTACTCATAAATTACACCACAAGAATATTTTATGAGTAACTTGTGATCAAATTCGACTTCGGAAATTACTCGAAAGTCAAATGTGACATTTGGTCTGGGATTGAGGGACTGAGTACTTATTTTATGCGACATTTATGCTGTCTCCAATCTCCATGAGCTATGTACCATAAGAATTGCAAGACATGCTTAATGAGTAGTAATCCCTCGCAAAGATCCCTTTGATAACAATATGTGAATCACAATTTGGAGGAACTCTTGGCTAATCCACCAGGCTAGAACTTGTGTGTAAATGGATACTGTAGGATATGGCATCAGGAATTTGAAATGTTGGGCCTGGATTGTTAATTGTTACAAATAAGTATACATTTCTCCTTGAATCTTGTAATTTCTTTCTCTGGTTCATTGGGCAAGAGGGTATCTGGGCTGTAGTTGCATGCTAAGTTCACTTATCTTGAAATACCCCAAGTGTCACCGCTCCTAGTCTGGTGATTTTGGACGACAGGTACCTAGACGGGCAATATGAATATGTAGATCTTGTAAGTTGTAGCCATAAAGTAACAAGACTCTATGGAGATGAGCCAAGCACATATTAAATAACTTGGTTAGCTCGGAGCTACAGGATCTATACTGTTACCTCACACCTGGTATAGGTAAATACTGTCCACCTGTTTCAGTGAGGATTAATATGATCTGCTTGAGTGATACCCATTGTATACGCAGTTGATAGTTGGCTGAATTGTAGTATTGATTCATAGTTGATCGTTGGCTAAATTGTAGTGTTGATTTGTTGAACTAGATCCCATCTTTAGGAACTTAATAATGTTATATATGTTGTTATTTCTTGTGGGTGGGTAGGAAAGTTTTATGCTTTACTTCAAAGTTCAAACACATTTATTCTGCTTCACTTGGCCAATGTAACAAAGCAACAGATGCTGTACAACATTCTGTTTCAAGTTGTTTTGACTAAAAAGCAAAACCCAAAGTGAACACTTTTGTTTCCATGCTATAAGTTTGGTTATTCATACAAGAAAATTATATTCTCTGTAGCTTATCTTGCTTGTTACTCTGTGTGTTCTCTTCCTGCAATTTGGGTGCATCATTGTGCCATTGAATTTACTATTTCAGCAGCTCATGAATTCTATCTTGTCAGTCCTTTGATCTTCTCTGAACCCATACGGAAATTTCATAGTATATATATGGCTTCTAATAGACCGAACTGAATTTAACAAGCAACTCAAATGTGCAGGTTATTGACTATTATACTAGAAAAGGCATTGTTGCCAACCTTCCAGCAGAGAAACCACCAAAAGAGGTCACAGCAGAGGTACTGAAGACTCTCTCCTGATAAAGCGCCACATCTCTTTCTCGACTAAACAATAAACATTGCAATCCCTGGCCCTTTGGCTGTTTTGTTCTGATTCATTGTCAGATTACGGATGACACAATTCTAGCCCTTTTTGTTCAAGGGCTGGCACGATCAATTGTTACATGACTTGTTTTCAACGTTTAAGTGAGTTACAAATAATTTTGACTATTGTTCCGGAGTTTAGTGTAGACTGTATACTTCTTTTCTTGGGATATTCAGAACCTCTAGAATGTCTGCAATTCTCAAGTTTTTTGATGCCCTGAAGCACATTTCTTTTCCTTTGGTGAATTTTGTTGCCTGGGATTTTTGTTGGAGTTTCAGATTTTACAGTTAATCATGTTTGGATATAGGTACACTTATCAGCAAACAAATATCACAATTCACAAAGTCAAACGAATCAAGGGCAGCTATTATACATTTACACTTATTTTAGCATATAAAGTATAGTCGACACATATTACTTTACATGACCATTTGTAACTTTAGTCTTTAAGTATCAATGTTCACAGCTAGTGTATGATCTAACAAGCATGGCAAATAGTCTGAAGAACTTTATCGGTTCTACTTGATATGTCTAAGTTTAAGAACCAAGTAACAATTGGCCTGTGTTTGGAGATTGTTGATCATTAATATCACTACACCATCAAGATTCAAGACAGTCTTGAGATTGGAGTAACATCAGAAAGATAACCAGTTCATCAAACTAGGGCCGACACCCTTCTTACAACCCAAAAGGGACAATGGAAAACATTCATTGAACGTAGAAGTCGTGTGTAATTTCATCAAAGAGAACCAGAGATCACAACTTCTTCAAAACTAAATGTCAACAATAAGTTTCGCATCAAGATGTGAGATCTCTTGGAAGAAGGCCTTGAAGTGTTCATAAGAATGCTTCACATCGTCAACTGCACACATCTCTCTTATGCTATGCATAGACAATTGTGGTGCTCCAACGTCCACAGTGCGTATACCAACACCACTTGCCAAAATAGGACCAATGGTCGAGCCACAAAGCATATCATTACGAACCACAAAATCCTGTATTGTCATAGTTTAGTACATCAACTATAAATAAATCAACCAGATATCTAGAAACTAGAAAGCACTTCAGAATTTCTGAAGGCCATCAACAAGCAAATAGGTCACCCCTTTCTTAACACCTCCACCGGTGTTTTGAAATATAGTGGCAAGTTTAAGAACGTGTGGTGGGGGGAGGGGGGGGATTACAGAAAAAAATAGTAGTTTGTGCATATGATTGAACAGATGAGGATCGAAGGTGACCTGAACAGGAAGCTTGTGTTTGTTCGCAATCTCCCTGAATAAGAAGGAAGTTACTGCATTTGTTGCATATCTTTGATTGGCATTGTGCTTAATGACGAGCCCACTATGCATCTTAGGCTGATGATGCTCTTCATGTTTGTCCTGTAATAAAAATTTCACACATAAAGCAACATAAATATAGGTTTGTTATAGAGCGATGGTAAGTAAACAAAACACATACCATGTAGTTTGGATGCAAGGCATGAGCCATATCAGCTGATACCATAAAACTTCTTTGGATTGCAATCGGCAACAACTTAAATCAACAAATCGGAGCAATTGTCAGCATTATCGAAAAAAAAATTCAAACACAGCATGTATAATTAGATTCTTAAGCTGGATTCATAAAACCAATGTGACGTTCTTAGTTATATTAGCATTCCAAGAAAACTTGTGCTAGATGATGGGTGCTAATCAGGGGAATGCACCTTAAACATGGGTGTGTGATGGTGTTGTTTCCTAGTATTGAAGGTGTGACTAACTGTTAGATCTAACCCAAGCTTTTATCTAGAAATTCAGGGAGAGTTATATCCATAAAGTAGATACTAGAAGTTCTTATCAATTTCTTGGACACGTTATAGAATCTGATTTGAAGAGAGTATTATGAATGGTTGCGTGAGATTCGTTAGATATGTTCAGCTCATATTAGGTCAAATTAAGTTCTAAACAATTGAACTTTTAAATTTGAGTGGACTTGGTTATACTAATTCATAAAATTCAAATGGGCATATGTAAGGTACTCAGTTGTACGCGTACCTTTGAATCTGAGCTGAAGGAAGTAGTGATTCGTGACAAAGCATCCAACATCACAGGAGATCCTGCTCCTTGTGCTGAATCAGAACCAACTTCCTCGTGATCAAACAAAGCCACCATTCTTATACCAGTCTCTTCTTTGAGACTGTTCTCTGAGGAAGTAGAGTCAATCAGTGCCTGAAAATGAACGACAATAATAAGTGCATACTGGTTGTCGATAGCTATACAAGTAACTTTAGACAAAATGATAAAATCAATGAGATCCTAGGAACATGCCAACCTTCATAGAGCAAAAGGACATGCAGAGATTATCTAATCTTCCAGAGAAAATAAACTCCTTCATGGCCCCAGCAATAACACTCTTTTGAGTATCACAAGCTTGCAACTCAAAATCACAAATGTCATCTGGTGCACACCCGGCCTGAGCAGCAATCATCTGAAATAATGGAGAAATGGGTATGAATAATTACAATATGGTTGGACATACAATCCAAGCACAACTTTGTAAGATCTCTATACAAAGTAAGAGAGTATTTTCTTCATCAAGAAAGGGAAAGAAAGATGACGGAAACACAAGCACAAATTTGCAAATGAATGAATCTTAAGAATGTTTGGAAGTTCAATGTATAGAAGTCATTCACAAATAAGAGAAACTTGTACAAAATAAAATAATCATAAAATAGAAAAGGGAAAGGACACACTGATAAGAGGAAATGACCTGCATAAGGAGAGAATGGTGCTTCTGGCTTTCAATTTTATTTTTACCATCACTTTTCGTCTCAGCAGTTGAAGAACCATTCTCAGCAGCTGGTTTATTAAGCTCAGCCTGCATTATGGAATATGGATACAGCATTGACAAGCAATAAATGGATGGAGTATAGTCCGAGTCATTCATAAATCAACATGAAACAGGAAAGGAACTCCAGAAGACAATATCAAATGATTATAGAAATTAAATTAAATCAGCAATATGTAACACAAGCATGTTGATTTTCGTTGACACATCAACCCTTGCATTTTGAAAAACAAACATCCTCCCTTTCAACCAGACATCCCTTTTATTATGCAACACCACCCTAGAGCAAAACGTTTGAAAGCCGTACAAACCAATGCGGACCCAAAACCCCATGCAATGCATATGAAAGCCGTACAAACCCACAGAAACATAATTGGCTCAAAACCCCATGCATATATGTTACGGATAACTCCTCCCCACAGAAACATCCCATTGGAATACTACAAAGATACAGATGACATCTATACTCTCAATTTCTTAGAAATAATTGCATTGCATTCTCCTAATGGACAGACATTGAAAATGAGAAGCCTAGTTGCGGTTTACAGGACTCTGATTATCCTCGCACTAAAGTAATGATGACCAACGCCATTAGTTCTTGAGTACTGTATATATTATTATCAAGTGGTACAAAATAATCATTGCCATGATTATTTATAAAGATTACCTTGACCGATGTAGCCAATACTGGAGCCAGGTGAGTCTGTTTGTTCACCTTAAACCCATCATTTACCTCCCTATCCAATAAAAGCAAGAGTGTTATCAACTCTTTGAAAATAAGTTAGTACGAACTAATTTAAAAAAAAAACAAGCACCTGTCCAAGTGAATCGCCAGTGTTGGTATACGCATAATAGGCTCCTCTATTCTGACAAGCCGATGCGAGTAAGATTCAGATCCATCTTTCTGCTCCCTAACTATCACTCTTCCAGCAATAGCCAAATCACGATCAAACCATGTATGCCACAAGCCTCCGCCATAACATTGCACACCGACTTCTAGGTATCCACCTTTTGTCACCTGAATTGGAAGCAATTATACTTCAACTGCTATAACGAAAGCTTAGCAATTGGCATGTACTCTAACTCAGATTAGAGCATAAGAAACTACCTTTGAAACCGGCTTCAATTTTAGGCAAGGACTGTCAGTGTGAGCACCAACTATGTAGATTCCATTCCCAGGAACATATCTGTCATAACTCAGCATTAATAAACATAAGACTTGATTTCACCGAAAAATGAACCCATCGAGATCAAGAATTCAGATTGTATTCTAGAATGTATTCTAAAAGTTCACATTGCCTCTTCACTATGGACTGAAACAAGGAAAACAAGAAGTGTAAAAGGAAATACTAGTATGACTGGAAAGAGAAAAATGGTTACTTTTGACCAATAGCAAAGGCAACAATAGTAGAGTGGTTCCTGGTGAAGAAATATTTGTTTCCAGCAACTAATTTCCAATCCTCCCTCTCTGAGACTTGCACATACCCTTCACTTTTCAGTCTCTTCTTCACTTCATCTAAAACAACATAAACAGAAACAGAAAAATAAATCAAGATAGAATGAAATCAGTAAACAGTAAAAAAAAAAAAGGGCACAATCATTAACAATTGAGTGTAAATATAACCTATCGAATAAATTGGAGTAGAAGTGTATTACCTACGGCGTGAAAAGCAGTAGGCGAAGCATTCAAGAACTCGACGAGATCGACGGCAACTGGGTTTTCCATTAAACACGACACGACTTTTCCACTTTACAGTCTTTTCCGATTATTTTTCTTTTCTTTTTTTTTTCTGTTGAACACACAACACAAGGGAGGAGTTGATGTATCTTATTGATGCAGCGTACGTGATGAGAAAGGAAGAAAGCGACCAGAGAGATTCGTTGATTCTAAGAATGCCGAAACTTTTATCAAAGATGTGAGAAAATTCTCGATTTTATTAAACAAAAAACTGAAACTAACGTAAGACTGCTAATCTCTATTTTTAGGACTTAAAACAATAAAAAACTAACTAGGCATTAGGTGTTGAGAGTCTAATCTCCGTGATTTTGGATAGACGAATTTACTCATCCGCTCATGCACTGTTCGTAAATTCACCTCTAATTTCAGGCTCAGGCCCTTCGTTAAAGGGTTGATAAACAAAACATAACCAAGTGATAAGTATTGAGAATCGATTAAAGAGTAAATAACTCCAAATATGTTTATTGATAATTGATAATAATTCCCAACATACTGCCCAGCTATATATTCATTAACGGTATGAACCCGAACCAGACCGTACTTATAACGGTTTGGACCGGACTAGACCGTAACCATTATGGTACGGTCTCCGGTCCATGAAACTTAAATATGAAGTTCGGTCCACACGGTCATGGTCCGGTTCTGGACCGTTGCTTAGCCATGGAGGATATATGTTGTGCCATATAGATAGAGAAGAAATAGGGAGGGTCAAATGAGTACTCAATTGCAGGAAGTTTTTTAGGGAGCTCTAAATTTAGGATTACATTTCTGTGGGTCCCAATGAATTTAGAGGTCGTGAGATTGTTGGTTTTTAACACAATTTTTTCAATTTCATCGTAAATATAAGATTGTGGGAGGTTTTGCAACTCCTGTAACTAGTGCTCTTAATTAGTTGTTCAAATGTTAAATTTGTTTATAAGTCATGATCTAAGAGTATCCTATTATGACATTAGAGGTTCTAAGATAACGCTAAATTAATGGTCCCTTTTGTCTATTTCGAAGGTATTTACCTTCTTTAAAGGAGCAAGATAGCAAAGAGGCTCATCGGCCCGTGCTCTAGCTTCTACTTAATGAAAAATCTTTAACTCATTCCTTCTCAGGTCGTAAGGGTGCTATATTCATTCTTAGGTGGTGGCTAGGAGTTATAATAAGGGTATCCAAGTGGTAAGGGCCTTGGAGGGTGGTTTTAATTGGGTGTGGCGTAGGAGGCTGTTTGTATTGGAGCAGGCACTTGTAGCGGAGTTAGAGTCTTTGTGCAGTTGAGTTGGATGATGGCGTTTCTGATGCTTGGAACTGGAGAGGTGGTGCGGTTAGATTGGGTTATAAAGCTCAAGTTTCTGTTTTGTCTCATGAGCCATTGTTGGTTGGAGTGGAGGCTTTCAATTGGGGGCGGCGGATTTGGGCTCCGTGGATTCCTTTGAAACCTTCTAGTTTTATGTGGAAACTGGCGTGGAATCGCATTCCAACGTTGGATAATTTGTGGAGTAGACACATATTACACGAGTCGGTGGTGAACGAGTGCAAGCTTTGTGAAGGGTGTGAGGAGTCGGCGTTACATCTATTTGTTTCTTGTTCTTTTGCTGTCCAGCTGCGGAGAGGGGTAACGAGTTGGGTCGGTGTGGGTATACTTCCGTAGGGTCTGTTGTTGAGGCGGTTGATGGGAGAATTTTCTTGTCCCAAGATTTGGCCAGAGACTTGCGCACCGCGTTAGTTCATGGAGTTTGTTGGGCCTTAGATTTGGCCAGAGACTTGCGCACCGCGTTAGTTTATGGAGTTTGTTGGGCCTTATGGTTGGCGAGAAACGAGTTGATTTTTAAGGGGTCAGTGATTACGTATTGATAAAGTGAAGTTGTTGGTGTGGTCTTGGGCAAAATGTAAGGGCCGGTGGGGAGCAGATTATGTCTTCTCGTCGTGGTTGGTGTAGCGCCTCGACTTTGCTGGAAATAGCGGGATGTGTTTGGTGGGGGTTATAGGTGGGTTTAGGAGCCTGTGTTACTGTTCTGTCCATCGGCGTTTTTGGGTTGCTGGGTCTTTTGGAGTTGCTGCAGGTTGCGTCTTTGTTAGATAAGTTGGGTGTTGTTGTTTCTTGTTGTGCCGTTGCTGTCTACTATGTTGTTGTAATGATGCTGCTGTCAGGTTTGTGTAGTCTTTGTTCGTTTGAGTTTTCTTGGTCTGTGCGTCGCTGCTGGTTTTTGCAGGTGGCGGACTGTGTGGCCATATTTTTCGGTACTGCTCCTGGATCGGTTGTTGTTGTCGCTTGGAGCGGTGGTTGCTGATGCGCGGTGAATTGTCACGTGGCTGTCGAGTCTCCGTGTTCGGAGTTTAGGGGGCACGTAGCTGCTGCGATTGGGAGACGCAGGGAACTTATAGGGAGCTGCTACTGTTTTTCTTTGACAGTTGTGGTTACTTATTTTTTTCGTAGTGTCACTTTTTTTTGCTTTCTTTTTGTTAGCAGATTTCGCAGGGGTTCGGCGGTCGGTAGCGGCATTTCAAGTGGCCATTTGATGGCTGGTGTTAGGAGTTGCAACATGTCTTGTGAGTTGGTGGGTTCAGGTTTCAATCAGGGGGAGTTTTATTGTCGGTTATCATTTTTTGCTTGATTGTTTAAAGCTAGACTTGGCCTTCTCTTGTGGGTAGTTGTGTTTGTGTTGATAGGGTTGGACAGGTACCGTTATGCTTGGAGCTCCTTGCCTTGGTTTGGTTCTTGAGGGTGTGTTTTGTCGTTCATTTAAATCGAGGGTTGTTAACTTACGGAAACTGATCTACTCTTGACTATGGGTTGTGGTGCTGCATCATCGCCCTGGGAGCTATGGGAGTGTGGGCCTGCTTTCACTTGGTTCGAATCACAGAGGTTGTTCTGGAGTTCGAAGGGCCATTGGTTTACAGTCAGGGCTTCGGTTTTAGATTCCTGGGGATAATAGCTTAGCTAGAGTCTTTCGGGTTTCGTGTCGTGGGTTACTTCCATTAGCTTCTTTGGCTATTTGGACCCTCTTTTGTACTTGAGACTTCGTGATACACATTGTATCACGATTGGGGTATACCCCTCTTACTCTTGTACACGACTTTTGGTTTAATGAACTTTCTTTGTTGTGTCAAAAAAAAAAAGGTTGGGTGTTTGAAGGTTGAAAGTAGCACGATCGGGCTTGAGTTATTTCATTAATGAGTCGAGCAGATAAATACTTTGTTCATCAGGCTTAAAATACCTACACGCCTTTCGTCATACTATAGTCTATATTTTTAAAGTTTGATAATTTTATCATTTGGCATTAATTTGTAATGTGTCATCTTATAATATTCCTTAATTTTAACATCCTATTTCATAGGTTCACTTTTTTTTTTAAATTTTATCATAAGCTCAATCTCAAGCCGTATTTTTTCAATTTACTCGTCATTGTGAAAGGAATAGTAACATGTTTACCGTGTGAGAATGTTTAATTTGTATCATATTGTCCTATTCTTTCACATGGTAATTACAAACAATTAAAAATGCCTTAATACAATGGCGTAGGTCCTCAAAATAATTCCTTAACTATGCACTATTTTAATTCAAAGAGGAAAGATCATAACAATTAACTTTGATCATACAATACCAAGTCCTAACCCCTTAAGAAGAGACTGAAAAGGTGCGGACTATATATATAGTATATATATATGAAGCGTACAATTGAAAAGTAAGAATATATAAAACGTGCATGCCACCATGTATATAATGCTATGTTCACACGAAGCCTGATGTGTATGGCACTCCGGTTTTAGGTATCCAGTTATCCCCCAACAGGAATGCAGAAACAGTGAAGTTAGCTGCATCAGTGCCATTAATGATGTGAAACCCAGGCCATGTCACTCTCTGGCTCGTATTCGATCCTGGCCCTGCGTTATTAAACTCTGCGTAGTACAACGTGTTCAGTGCAAAATCTCCTGACCACACACTCCAGCCTTCCGGACTTATCAAACTATCCATAAAAGATTGCATATAAACAACCCTTGAGTACTCTCTCCATGGCCTGCCAAGATAAGTCCTGACGGTAAAGTTACTGCTGACCAGATCGTCAGCAGCTCGAATACTGCAATTATGGACTGAAATTCCTGTGTTTTGGTTTGGATCTGTTCGGCCTTGAGCAGTTATGGGGTCTGATTGACCACGTATTGGTTGGCGAGGGTACAAGTTACAATTCTGGAAAACCACTGCTGCATTGCCGAAAATGAAGTCCACTGTTCCATAGATATCACATTCTCTATAATACTGTCTGAGGGAATGCACGTAAAGCGTATCTTGGTATCCTTCGAAACTGCATTTGTAGAATGCTGAAAGGTCTGCCCCGACACGGGCAGCTACTGCTTGACCCTTAATTGCGCCTGCTGTGTTGCGAATTGTCATGTTCACTGCAACAAAACCTGTCCCTATAACAGCTGCAAAGACGTCGAGAAGAGTTTAATTGATCTACAGTACTCTGTAACAGATTGTGTAGAAATGGAAGAATTCTAGATGCAGGACTTACTAAGAGTTCCGGAAGTAAAGGTAGTCCATCCATCACCAACACTGTGATTCCCAGTAATGATTGTTCGGTTAATTCCATCACCAACCATCATCAGATACTTCTTGCTGGTGGCAATAGTAACATACTCCTCGTACACACCAGCTGTAACGTATATAAGGAAGTAACCGTTTGAGCCATTACTATAGTTTGGGGCAGCATTTACAGCATCAGTTATGGTCGTGTGATTTCCTGTTCCATCCTGACTAACTATCACCTGGCCACTGATCAGAACTGGATTAGTCCCATTGATAACCTGAAGCAACCTCCTTCTGTTAGTAATCGCTGGAGAAGCAGCAGCGTTCCTTTTCGTCTTAGGTACCCAACCTTCAGTGAATAACGATAATGAAATACTATATAGTTGTGTATCATTGGACAGAGTTGTTAAATCACATCTCGAATGCTCTGGGTGGAATCTGTCTCCTGGAGGCCGTCAATGCAGGTTTCGATATTGGTTATGATTGCGCTGAGGAGTGTTTGATGATCATCAGCTTCGATTGTGTTTAACGTTTCAGAATGCCGGTTGACAGTTTGGGAACATGATGTTAGGTAATCTATGTTCGTTTCGGCTAGGAACTTGCAATCTTCCAAGGCAGGGATAGACATGGTGGATAAGTTTTTCGACTGGTGAAGGTGTTTCTCGACGAGGGAGAGGAAATCTTGAGCCGTGGTTAGCGACTTTTTGATGGAAAAGCGGCCATAGTCATACACATTGAAGGAGGAGTTAGCAGGAAGGACTTGGATGCAGAATTGAGGGAACCGAGTTGATTTGCAGATAGAAGAAGAGGGCGTAGGGTTAGGCAATGGACTGTCTGCAGAGGATTGGCATAAGAGCAGTAGTGCAGTTAGAGTAAGAATGATGTGAAATGTGCTGATTAATGGATATAAGTTTTGATGCCTCATTGTGCAAAAGAGTGAGACTGAAGTATTAGTTAGAACTTAGAATGATGCATGCCAGCAACTCAGCATGTGCATATTTATAGGCCAAAGTCAAAAGTCCAAAGAACACTCTGTCCTAATCTTGATTTGTTTTAGCTAATTAACTAGTTAACTACAACATGTCAAATAATCCTAGAAGTGTATTATTATATTATATTCTGTCTCAATAAATTATTTACGTTTTTTTATTTTGTTGATTTTTTCTTTGCTCTGTTTGACGTTTAATATAATTACTCCCTTCATTTCTCTTAAAGTTTCTCATTTACAAAAATAATTATTAAAAATTAATAATTAAAAATAAAAAGAATTTGAAAAACAACATGAATGATTTCATGTGCATAATTGATTAAAATAAAATTCAAGTTTACAACCCTAAAACAAATATTTTTCAAACTATTTTCTAATTTTAAATTATTATTTTTAAATTATGATAATGAATTCTCTTCAACAAACCAAAGTTGACAACTAGTTCGGATAAGTCAATGTGGTGATGTTTCATTTTTTAATTACACTAATTAATGTGAGAGTCAACGTGGACACTTCCATCGTGCAAGTTCATGAGGATGAGGCCTTTTCTGGAAGTAGAAGTCATGTAATGATATATAAATCATTCTAACAGCATATTCCCTTAGAAACAATATATTAATTTCTCTTCTAACTTGTTTGTTTGTTTACAGGTTCATAATTAGACCATGTGTATCATAGAGTATGGTTGGGCGTTTAATTGTGGAGAACAATCCGACATTTCTCAGTTGATTAACCCTTTCGTATACTATGTACTGTAGTAAATAGTAATAAAAACATACCTCATAAATCCAAAAATGAAGAAATAGTTATAGGAAGAACTTAAGGAACCAAATCTAGTAAATCCCGAAACCTTGTCGTCTTATAGGATTGTGCCACGTGCGCTAATCGATCTAGTTAGACTTCTGGGACCCACCATCGACCATTGGTTACTGACATACTATCGGACATGAATAGGGCCGGATTCCCCTTCGGCTACTCATCTATCATAAATTAGAATAACATTGTTCCTTAGATGTAATATCGAAATCTAACAAGGGGTCCAGATGTAATGAGCTCAAAAACTTATAAAATTGAAATTTATGAAAATGAAATACATATAGATTGATTGATTGAGTATTATTGTGGTTGGTTTCGCCATGTCGTTTTGCTATATTGTCACAATGAACCATCCGTTTTGATGACTAATAACTCAAAACATATGTGTTTTTTAAATGAACTCAACTTCCTTTCTTCAATACTATACTCCCTCCGTCTGAGAACACTTGCACCGTTTTAACTTTTTACAGTCAACAAAATTGAAGTTTGACTACAAATTACTCTTAAACTATAATAGTAAAATATTTATCAAAATTATATTATGAAACTTTCCATCCTAAATATTCAATATGTAATTTTGTGAAATATTTTACTGTAACGACCCGACCAATCCGGCCGGCGTGGTTACTCCTGGACGGACCCACACACATCCCAACAGTATGATATTGTCCGCTTTGGACCTGAGTCCACACGGATTGTTTTTGGAATCACCCAAAAGGCCTCATACCATGTGAGAGTGGTGGTCTAACATATATACCCTTTATTTCAATCACTCTTAAGCGATGTGGGATGCGGGCATTACAAACTACCCCCCTTAAAGCCTCGACGTCCTCGTCGAGCGCCTTAAGTAGTGGGGGTGACAAACTGACAATAACCTTTATCAACCGTCCACCCGATGCGGGCTTTGGGTTGGTCTAGGCTCTGATACCATTTGTAACGACCCGACCAATCCGGCCGGCGTGGTTACTCCTGGACGGACCCACACACATCCCAACAGTATGATATTGTCCGCTTTGGGCTTGAGCCCGCACGGATTTGCTTTTGGAATCACCCAAAAGGCCCCATACCATGTGAGAGTGGTGGTCTAACATATATACCCTTTATTCCAATCACTCTTAAGCGATGTGGGATGCGGGGCATTACATTTACCATTATAGTTTAAGAGTAATTCGTAGTCAACTTTAATTCTGTTGATACATCTGAAACTGTAACAGACACATAAGTTTACTTAACTGGTTCAACAGCTAATCTGCACAAAAATCTCTTTCGAAGGGAAATAAAAGGAAAAAGATCAGTCAACACAAGACAAGTAGCGGAAGAAGGGATTCGAACTCCGACTTTAGAGCTAGCAGCAGGAGGGGAATAGACTATACTGATCAAATATAGAAAAAGAGTTGCTCGCCACAAAGGCGCCCTTGCTAATTCTCCTTTCTTTTTAGATTGCTCTAGTCCGAATCCGCAACAATATCCTAAGAGAAGAAGAGGACGCGAACTAAGTCAAATAAATGAGCGTGGGATCCTCGTAGATGTTTTTAGTGCCAGCGCTTTGTGATGTCACAAGTGGCCTTATTCTTTTTGTTTCGGAATGAGTATGGGGAAGGCCTTCCACTCCAATAAATGATAGGACAGCTGAGGTCATCCATGCCGGTTGTTGGAACGACGCGAGCCGGGCCGGGTCCCGATTCAGAAAGATGAAGGGCCCCAAAGTCTAAATAGGAAAAATGCTCTAAAACAAGACCATCCTATTGGAATTATTTTCTCCTTATTTATATACACCATAAAAAGACGAGTCTTCTATCAATTCCCCGTTTGTCTCGTTGTTTTCGATCCTTTGACTTCCATAAATACGCATCGTAAAAAATCAAAATAATTTAATTGTTTTGAGGATGTTATTATTAACCAACAACTGATATTTCTATGATATTATTCATATGTGACGTGGTGGGTTCGTAGTTAAAAAAAATGGCCCTTTTTACCAATAGGTGTAATATTGATGTCCTTTTTTCTCTAAAGTCATCCCATAACTTGTTATTACCATGAAGTGCAAATGGAACTTAAGGTAATGACTATTTGTGTTTTGTATCTCAACTTTCTGGACTTATCAAATTAAACCCTAAACATTTTTATTCCACCAACTTTAGCCTAATTATTTCTTCTTCTACTTCCTCATTTTTCTTTTCACGTTAGACGATGTTTTTTCAAGTGTCAAATTAGTTTTTGAACTAAAAAACATTGTCTAACAATTAAAAAAAACATTGTATGACACAAAAAAAAACATAGACATAACTTCTTTTAATGTGTTGGACAAGTTTTTAACTCAAAAACATTGTCTTACATGGTTTTTGAGAAAAAAACATTGTCTAACATTAAAAAAAAATGTTTCACAACAAAAAAATAAATAAGAAAAACGAAATAAAAAAAGAAAAAAAAATTCCAGCCAATGAAGAAGAAAAAAACAGAGAAAGTGAAGATCGAAAACTTCCGACCGGAGCTCCGTTTGGAGCTTCCAGATCGGAATCTCCGATTGGAGCTTCCAGATCTGGAAGCTCTAGTCGGAAGCTGGAAGCTCTGCATGGAGCTTCCAACCGAAAGCTCCAGAGCTTCCAGCTTCCGGTCGGAGCTTCCAGTTCGAGCTGCTTCCATGGAAGAAGAATTCAAAGAAAAAAAAAAAGAAAGAAGGAGTAGGAGTAGAGAAAAAGAATGAATGTTTGGTAAAAAAAGAAGGATGAATGAATGAATAAAGATACAATGTAGGGTTAAGTGCAAATAAAGAATAATAAAGATGCTAAAGTCTATGGGGAGGCCGGCCTTTCCTAAAAATATGGAAAGGCCTGGTTTTACTAAAAACTCGCTGGTTTTCCCAAAACTCATTGGTTTTGAGATTAAACCGGCCGACCGGCCGAGTTTTTACGCAAACCCGGTTTTCTTAATAGAATAAATATAACCATCCACACACTAAACACACAATTCAGCGTTTACTGTGTGAAATTCATTCTTTTCTCTCTGCAAATTCCCGTCTTCTTCTCCGACTTCCAAATCTCAAAGTTTCCCGATCAATGGAAGAAACAAGCCGATTGTTCTCCTTTTTTCTTCGTTTCTGCTACCTTTGTGTTGGATTTAGTATTCTTAATATGTTTTGTGAGATCTAGGGTTTCGAATTTAGTTTCTTCTCAGATCTGATTTCACAAATCTAGGGGTTCTGATTTGAAGCATGATGAAGAGGATCGGAAGGATTTTTTCGTTGTTCCAGACGCTGGTAATCCGTTGAAGTAGTTTTCACGATGGAGAGTTGATTCTTCCAGTAAAGGTATGTTAGTTTAGTTGTTAATTTTGATATTGTGAATCTGTTTTTTGTTGTGCTTTGAAGTGTTTGTGGATGTATTCATTCTATTATATGCTCTGTTTGCGTGATGTTATGGTTCAGGTGTTTTTATGTTACGGTTTTAAGTGTCTGTGGTATGCTTATAAGGTATTTTGATGTTGTTCCCGATGGATTGTGGTTTTGTTTTAAGTGTATCTAGTATTCTTATTATTAAACTTAGTTTCTGTTGTTGAATTTTTTTTCTTTTAATACTAAGTGTTTCTAGTATGCTTATAATGAATTTTGGTATGTTTTTAAGTGTCGTTGGGATTATGAAATTGATTTAAGTGGGGATATTATGATTTTAGATGTTGATATTTGTGTTGTTGTATTTTTAAGAGATCATGTTATGCTATGTAAGGTCTTGTGTTATGATTTTTAGGAGATGTAATCTTATGCTACTTTAGTTTTCTTGATGAAAGGATTACGGTGTAGTGTTATGATTTTAAGGGTAGTGCTATATTTATAAGGGATATTTATAAGGCATCATGTTATGTTATTATTTTAAAGGGTGATATTGTGCTTTTAAATGTGTTGCTGATATTTTACGTTTTTCTTTTTTTTAGTTGTTGATGCTTTTGACACTATAATGAGAGCAGATCAAATAAGAGGAAAGATGCCCCTGTTGTTGGTATAATTGCTGGTTGTGTAGCTGCTGGTGTTTCAGATTATGAAGAGTTGAGGACAATTGAACGGAAGCTACATAGTTCGCGAGTTGCGTTAAAAGTCAACAATATTTTGAACAAGTAGGATAGCTTTGTAATAATGTCCTGGACAAACTATTTTATCTGGATGTTATTTGAAATAGTTTCTAATTTGAGCAGTTACTTTTGGCCTTTTTGAACAATTAGTTGTGTATGTTTTAAAGCAGTGGTTTAATATGAAACTCTTATATGTTCTGGTTATAGTTTTTTATATATGATGTTATGACTTTAAGATACAAGATGTTGCGATTGTTGGACAAAGTGTGCATGTTGGATGTTAGTTTGGATCGAGAGTAGTGTGTCAGTGTGTGATGTTAACAGTTAGTCTTTGCTCTTGGATAATTAGTTTGTGTATGGTCTTAAGTGGTTTTAACATGCAAGCATTGTATGGTGAAGTTTAGTTTTCTGTCTAATTTGTGAAGTGGTATAGCAAATGTCTATTTAATTCTTAATTGATTTCTTAGAAGTACAATAGTGGATACTTAAAACCACAATTGTACGTACTTAAAACTACAATAAGGATACTGATAACTACACCAACTGGTTATAAGAGATATATGTTACGGTTTTAAGGGTTTGTCATAAGAGTTACTGATGATATATTTTGTCATATTATACTTCTAAAATCTTTTGTTATACTTTATTTAAGGTGCAACGTAAAATCAAGACATCATGCAATAAACTAGTGTAAAATTAAATAGTTCATTCATGTAAGGATTAAAACATTTAGTCAATTGATGTTTCCACAACTAGTATTATCAAATCAACAAAATTACAACAACCGTTCTCCATTAAAATCTTAATTTGAGTTTTTAGAACAACAACATAATGGGTACTTAAAACCACAACTTGGATACATAAAACCCCAACAAGGGTACTTATAACACACCAATTGCTGTATGAGATATATGAGAACATGCCAACAAGTGTAAAATTGAATGCTTCATTATATTCATGTCAGGACTGAAACATTCAGTCAATTGGAGTTTTTAAAACTAGTATTCTAAAAGTAACAAAATTACAACAAGCGTTCATGTGGTGTTTCTTATGCAAAATGAATCTGGATCTTTGAAATTGGCTTCTCGTGAGTAAACTTGTTCGTGATCTTTGAAGCAACGAAATTGGTGTTTCTGATACTTGAAGTCATCCTTTGTCATTCCATCTTTCCAGAAAATAGCACTCGGCCTAGCATCTTCACCTACAGGTAGCGGTGATAAAATTATGGATCTCCGTCCTTTTGTTTATGAATAAAAAAAAAGCATTTCTTTAAATTTTTTGTTCATCTACATGCTTAAATCATAATAATACGATCACGTAAAACATACCATGACCAATTAAAATTATAACTGTATACCTAAACAATATACCAATTGACGACATGGAAATAATAACTGATATTACTAAAATCCATAGCATCAAAACTTCAAATTACAACAACATGCCTTAATACCATAGTGATGCAACTTATAACCACACCAGATTTCAATCAGAATAATGTAAAAGGTTCAATTAACATGCTGAAAAGGTGAAATACAATAAAAATGTTGCTAGAATCACATGTTTCCAATTACGAACCTATAAATGTGATGTATAAAAGAATAACAGTAGAACATAATGTTATAACTAGGAGAGCTTATGACCGTATGTACGCTAGAAACTGTAACAATTAGAATACCTTAGAAACTGAAATTCATCCTAACAACCGGTATTAAAAGTATACTATGCAGATTAAAAACCGTAACACAATGTGATTCAATGAAACAATGCAGAAACATACTACACAAACTTAGAACCATGCATAACAACAAGGATTAAAAGTATCCAGGAGCTTACGAAATTGTTGTTAAGGTTCGATTTCTTCAATTATTTCCACATCTCAAATTGAATTTCACAAGTATCTGAAGCTGAACGCTTGATCGATTAACAAATCGGAACGTAAATCAATCGAAATTCAGGAAAACAATTTGTCCTTATGCTCTCCCCCCTTTTTTGTTTGGTCTTGATTTTCCACAACCGATGGAGGCACAACCATGTTCATTGCAACTGAAAATCATAAAACAAGGATGATTGGAACCATAACACCATGCATTAAAACCACAACAAGGGAACTTATAACCTCCCCATGTGTCAATCAAAATAATGTAAAAGGTTCAATTAACATGTTGAATAAAGAATACGATAAAAACATGTTCCCTATTACAAACCTATAAATGTGTTGTATATAACACCAGAACATAAAACCATAACTAAGACAACTTAAAATCATAACATGAGCGCTAGAAACTGTAACAATCAGACTACCGTAGAAACTACAACTCACCATAACAACCAGTCTTAAAAGTATGTAGATTCAAAATCATAACACAACGTGATTCAATGAAAAATGCAGAAACATACTACACAAATATAGAACAATATATAGCAAAAAGTCTTAAAAGTATTCAGGATCTTAGAAAAAACCATAACACGACGTGATTCAATGAAAAAATGCAGAAAATAGTAGACAAACTAATAACCAGTAACAAGGCTTCAAAATATTATAAAAGCGTCGATTAAAACCATAACACGACATTTTCAAAACCATAACAGGGTGTTATGAAATAAAAATATGCACAAAAATACTACATAAAGATCAATCTATAAAAGGAAGTTTTTTAAAAGTATATAGTAACGTACAATTTGTTGCTCTGGTTCTATTCATTCAATAATTTCCAGATCTGAGAAGCTTCCTTCTTCACCATTGTTGTTTTGCATATTCGAATATTCCCACAGCTAAATCAGAATGTTTCGGACAACGATTCCAAGCACAAATTGACTAAAAATATTATAACAACGTCAGTTAAAACGATAACATGTCATATTAAAAACCATAACATTGCGTTATCAAGTGAAAAAATGCAAAGGCATAGCAGACAAACCAAAAATATTATAACAACGTCAATTAAAACCATAACATG
Source organism: Plantago ovata (assembly GCA_028274465.1). Taxonomy (NCBI): domain Eukaryota; kingdom Viridiplantae; phylum Streptophyta; class Magnoliopsida; order Lamiales; family Plantaginaceae; genus Plantago; species Plantago ovata. The sequence continues at coordinate 4,238,387 of CM051458.1, forward strand.
GTGTTATCAAATGAAAATATGCACAATTATACTTGACAAACAAAACATATTATTACAGCGTCGATTAAAACCATAACACGTCATATTAAAAACCATAACATGGTGTTATCAAATGAAAATATGCAGAGACATACTACATAAACATCAAACCATAACAACATGGCTTAAAAGTATATAGAAACCTGCGAATTTGCTGCTCGTGTTGAATTTTTTCAATAATATCCAGATCTGAGGAGCTTCCATCTCCACTAGTTTCTATTCGGTGATTCGAGTATTCTACCAGCTAAATCGAAACGTTTTGAAGATCAATTTCGATCGCAAATCGATTGAAAAATCAGAAAAACATCAATTGATCAGAAAAACATAGTTGAATGAGGAAAATAATCAAATTCTATTGCAAAATCGTATGGAAATCAGAGATTTGTTGTTAAATAAGATAATATCGTTGTTGATTTAACCTGATTGAGCTCCGTACAAGTTGTATCGGCTGAGATTCTAGTGGATCGAGCTCCGATCGGTGAATTTCCGGCGAAAATCCGGCGAGAACAATGGATCGGGAGAATTTGACGTAAAAACACGCAGTTACACCTTGGGGTATGTGTTTTGGGGGTTTCTGTGATTTCAGCGTGATTATTGGGGTATATATAATGAACCGGTTTTTTAATAATGAACCGGTTTTTATCTGAACCGCGAGAAACCGCCTAGCGGTTTTGGTTTCTGGTTTTTGCCATAAAAACCAGGTCTTTCCATGTTAATAGGAAATGACAGCCTTACTATATAATAACTCAATAAAGATTGAGTTAATATTTTATTAATAAATACATGGGTATATTGGTCATTTTATGGTTGATTTATGTAAGAGAGTTGATGAGTTCATTATTTGTTAAAAAGTGGAAGCCTATAAATTCTTTTATTTATTTATTTAATTTTCTAACAGATGTGGAACAGAATGTAGTAAGTTAGGATCCGTGTGAGTATCTAGCTACTGATTTGATTGTGGCAATTCTCATTAATACTACTCAAAAAATAAAATCAATTAACGAATTACATATTCGCCCTCCGAAATATTTTCCTGATCTACAAAATTACAAACAGTCCAGAGGCAAAACTGTAACTTCAGTCTTCTACTCCATAACCGCTCTGCAACTGATTCTGTTACATTTTCCCTCTTCTCAAACCTTCTTCATCTCCTTCTTCTTCATAAAATCCACAGAAGAATCAGAGAAACTCACTCATTATCACAATGAAACCGAAGCATTCACCTCATCACACCATGGCCAGAACTCCTAAAACCTCCAAGAGCTCACTCTTCCTCACTCTGAATCCATCTTTCTTCTCTCATCTCCTCGCCATTTCACCATTTTCGTGTCCAAAGAAAACCTCGAGAAACCCCAATTTGCTCTTCTTCCTGTTCATCTTCATCCTCTTCACTTTCCTAGGGTTTTCATTCCTCACTCTCTACCCAATTTCGCAACACTCAGCCGAATGCTCTGCCTCAGCAGCAGCTCACATGTCTTCTTCATCTCCGTTCCCTCAAATCCAGCTCGATTCCATCTTCGATTCCGATCGGGCTTACGACGAGTCGAAAACTGTACTGATGCCGTTGCCTCTGCATAAAGTGGTTAAGAATGGCAATGTGTCAGCGAACGAGAAGGAATTCTGGAAGCAGCCTGATGGAGAAGGGTACCGGCCCTGTTTGGAGTTTAGCCTTGAGTATCGGAAGGCGTCGAGTTGGATTTCGAAGCAGAGGAGGAAGTTTTTAGTTGTGGTGGTTTCGGGTGGATTGAATCAGCAGAGGAATCAAATTGTTGATGCCGTTGTTATGGCAAGGATTCTTGAAGCTGCCCTCGTTGTGCCTGTTCTTCAGGTTAATCGAATTTGGGGTGACGAAAGGTATTGTCCCTACTCATTACTCGTTTTTGAATCAGGCTATTTGCATTACGATATATAGCTAAGGCGAATTTAAGATGTATAAGGTATCGTCCTTAGTTGATTGTGAAGCGAATTTGATTGTGTTTTATGACTTTGTCTGTTCATATTGTACTGTGTATTTTCAGATTTAAGGAGCCTTTTGTAATTTCTGACTGTATATTTGGATTGCTGCTGAGATGTTTCTGCGAATGAGTTTGCATTGAATCCTTTTGTGCATTACTGAAACGATGTGTTTGTTGAATTTTCGATAATTTTCCTGTTTTTCTAATTGCATTTCAATGGCTAAACTAATTCAGTGCAACAACGTTTCAGATAGGTTTGATGTGTAATTTTCAGATACGTGTGATCTTCACTGATTTTGGTTTATGATGTGTACTTCATCATGAACAAGTCCAATACATACATGCTTCATTTTGCAGTGAATTCTCTGATCTATTTGATGTGGAGCATTTTAAGAAGACTTTAGCAGCGGATGTTCGCATTGTAACATCACTTCCATCTTCACATCTGGTGTCAAAACAGACGGTTGAGAGTCAACTTCCATCTAATGTCTCGCCAATGTGGATGCGAGCAAGGTTCCTTCACATAGTAAGACCTACCTATACTGTACTTTACTGCAGACATTCACTAATGCAAACTGAGTCTTTCTGATGAGTCATTTCATTGTCCTGATAAACGCTTCGTTATCTGTATCAATGTAGCTTGATGAAGAAGGCCTTCTGATATTGAAAGGCATAGAGTCTAGGCTATCCAAGAATCTGCCATCTGATCTTCAAAAACTCCGTTGTAAGGTAGTACAGATCCCTTTAGCTTCCATGAACAGTTTAAGGCCAAAAGGTGAAGACAGAATATAATCGCATGTTGTATTTTCGTGTTAACAGGTAGCATTTCACGCACTGAGATTTTCCTATCCAATACGGGACCTTGGCAATCAGATGGCTCGGAGAATGTGGATTGAAGGTCCTTACGTAGCCATCCACCTTAGAGTCGAAAAAGATGTATGGGTCAGAACAGGCTGTCTCACAGGCTTAGGTGAAGAATATGATGAGATCATTGCGAAGGAACGGGACTCTAATCCCGACTTCCTAACTGGTAAACTGAACATGACTCAATCTGCAAGAAGATTTGCAGGACTATGTCCTCTCACAGCTCGTGAAGTTGCTCGGTACGTAAATATTATGCTTAAAGATCGATTATCTTTAAATTTTGGCTTTACAAAGACTAATTTATCATAGTGCAGACTTCTCAAGGCCTTGGGAGCACCAAGAAACACTCGTCTGTATGTAGCAGGTGGTGATCCGTTTGGAGGTAGCCTTGCATTGCAGCCACTACTCGAATTCTTTCCAAATATAGTCACCAAAGACATGCTGGCAAAGGAAGGAGAGCTCACTCCTTACATGAACAGACCTTCTGTTCTTGCAGCAATCGACTACATTGTGTCCTTAAGCAGCGACGTGTTCTTGCCTTCACATGGAGGCAACATGGGCCGAGCTATGCAGGTTGGTTCATGGATATGTGTAATTTATAAAAAATGAGGTCTGATTCAAATGCTTATATGAGTCGTATGCTTTTGTAGGGTCATCGTGCATACGTGGGGCACAGGAAGTACATAAAACCAAATAAGCGAATGATGCTACCCCTCTTGGAAGATGAATCAATATCGGAGGAAGAGTTGAGCAGGAGCATGCAGAAGCTGCATAAGCATTCGAAGGGGCAACCAGAGATGAGAGATAGGAAGTGGGATAGAGATGTTTTGGCCTACCCTGTGCCTGAGTGCATGTGCAAAGGATAGTAGATACTTCAGCAGCTAATAACTCATTAGCCAAACCTGATAGACTGCAAATAGCAATCTCTGTGTAATGATCCATTTGCTTGGATTCACTGTACATTCTTGTATTACTGTAGATCAGTACAGAAACTCATTCCTCAATGTAAAAAAAAACTCTGTTGTGAACTGTACTTCCAAGTAAATAGCAATGAATTACCACTATATATGGCACTAAGCACCATGATCTAGTAGGTCTAATGTCTAAGCAATGTACCCACCCATATATGTTCTTCAGTTCAGTCAAGTTAAATTTGTACTAAATCTTTTACTACAACATAATTTTGAGAATTAATACCCATCTGATCTGATGTTCTAATTTCTGAATATATACTGATTAAGAATATATACTGATTAACCAAATAAGTACATATAGTATGTTACAAATCATGCATTTTGTGAATAACCAAACATGCACCTAGAATTTATATTGCAGGATTAACCGAAGGATTTTTATTATTAAAGATTTTGGCCACTATTTTTTTTACAGTTTTTATTAATATTATTTCATTTATTTATTTATTTTAATTTTTAGATCGGAGTGTAAAGCGCCAAGAAATTAGAGATTTAAAACTCCAATTGATAGCTTACTTACCCGAGCTCCATGGGTTGGACTTGGAGATGTAAAGCTTCGATATGGAGCTTCATAATAAACTCCCTAGTTCTGAGCTTTTACAACTTCGGTCTAGAACTTCATACAGTTAGGATCTATTAAAACATACTATAATTTTAAAAACTAGATAGCTCGCTTAAATTGAAGCTTTACACCCTAGATTGGCAACTATTTTTAGACTTTCAATGAAATTATTAATTCTTTCGGTGCTTTCATAATTGTTGTCAATTGTTTTTCTTTTTTTCTTCCTTTGTTTGGAGGGGTGGGGGTTGAGTAAAGTAAATGAAAAATACACAAAGGACCTTATCTCCTTTTTGCAATACCAGTGTACAGAAATTATTTTGTCAACTTTCTGTAAATCGATATTTGATTGGGTTGTAGTAAATGCAAATAAATTTTGTTTGAGGAATGAATATTGAGTATCATTTGTTGGAGTGAGTCTAAGTCAACTCATTTCAGAGAGCATATAGCTTACCCTAGTCCCGCCCGCATATTAGAATAGACTCCACCTAATAGCAAGTAGCAACTCTGCCTGTCCAATTATTCTCACGGCATTAATTTGTCAGAGTCCTTTTTCTCCTACCCACCCGAGAGTTGAGACTTCATCCCCTTGTTCGTTCGTGTGATTATTCTCACACACAACACGCTGACAAACTATCCAGCAAAGGTACGATCCCCATTTCTCTATTCATTACGCTTGCCCAACATTTCTGTTCTGTTAGTATTTGTTTTGGTCAATTTTAGATATGGCTTCTCGTTTATAGGGTTTGTTGTGTTAATTGTGATGTTTCGCTTGTGCAATTGAATTCAGATTGTTAGTACAAGCTTAGATTAGAGACGAAAGATGGATTCTGTTTGGGGGTTAATTGGTGTATGAGCAAGTAGTCTGAGAGTTATTTTAGGTTTTGACTAATCAGATGCTTTCCGATTTTTAAAATTTAGTTTCATTTTTTGTTTTCTAGGCTTTATTTATGTTCCTGGAGGTTGCTTTTCGTGATATGATCGTTGCTTTGGAATTTGTATGATCTTTTTACCTTTTGCTGTTGTTGTAGTTAACTTTGGACTCGTTACTTCCTGTTTTTAGTTGCATGTTTTGTAATCAGTTGTGAGACGATGGACTTAAATTTACCCACTTGAATTAAAAATTATTGTTGTTCAAAATTCATCTGGGTATGTTTGGGTTTAGTGTGAAATAAATCTTTCATTTGTGGGTGTGTTGGTGCTTTTATATTTCCTTGCTAGTTACTACACCAAGTCTTGTGCTACTATTAGCGTAACACAGCCATCAGAGTATTTTCAAGTGGTTAAGTTGGAGACTTACCCCCTACATTTCTATTTGTCTAATCACGGTTGAGCTGCAAGAATATCTGTATAAACTTATGAAGCTTCATCCCCAATTGAGTGATTTTATGATACTAGTAGCAGCAGCGTCGAAGTTTCTCACTTTAGAGTTTAGACTACAAGTAGCAGTTCTATGCATTGGATATTCTGTTTGCGTTTAGTGTGAAATAAACCTAACATTAGTCGGTCTGATGATTCCTTTTATATTTCCTTGCTATTTATACATCAGGGGCTATAGTACTTCCCTGAACTACATATACGAGTTGGTTCAAATATGTTGTTGCATCATGAGATTGAGCAAAATTTAGAGGCCAAAATTTTCTAAGATGCATTGATATCGGCTATTTTATAAGTTACAGAAATTCTTTGCTATAATGTTAGCAATTGGTTTGTTCCCTTATGGAGGGATACATACTTTTAGCTGAGGATAGTGTTTTAGTTTCAAATATTTAGGAATATCACGGCCTGTTTAAGCTCAATTGTAACTAGTTGTATTTGGTCTCATGTAAATTTTGGCTAAACCATTATAGAACATAGCTGTATCTTTTTGTAAGTTTCATACTTCCTGTGCCCTCTTGTTTGCTTTCTAGCTATTCAACACACATCTTTTTTAATGTTCACTCTGAAAAGATCTGATGTTTCTTTTTGACATTGCAGGTTCAGTAACTTGTCATTGTTTCTATGGCTGCCTTCAAAGCATTTTTGAACAGTCCCGTGGGACCTAAAACAACTCATTTTTGGGGTCCTGTTGCCAACTGGGGATTTGTTATTGCTGTATGTGTCTCTTCCAGTATGTCTATCATCAAATAAATTCACTTCTCGAAGATTATTCTGAGATTCTTAGTCGTTTTCTGCAGGGGCTTGTCGACATGAAGAAACCTCCAGAGATGATATCTGGCAACATGACTGGAGGTTCAGTGTTGAATTTGATCTACTGCTAATTTTTCTCAAGTACTTAATATATGACCTTTTCCTTTTTTTTTTTTTTTGGCTATGCAGCAATGTGTGTATATTCTGCGCTGTTCATGAGGTTTGCATGGATGGTACAGCCTCGCAACTATTTGTTACTTGCATGCCATGCTTCAAATGAGACAGTGCAACTCTATCAACTCTCTCGCTGGGCCAAGGGTCAGGGGTAAGTTTAACAAGCATTAGGGTGTAAATTCACAGAAGTCTCTAGCACACCACATTCACAATTTAGAATGCAAAATTTCGCTGTGTTTCAGTTTTACTTCTTTATTGGTTTCTAATTCTTGAACACGGAAGTCTGATGATTGGTTTGTCGACGAGAATGGCCCAAAAAGGGCAGATGAGTTATGTGCTGAATCTGATACTGATGTTCATCCTATTGTACTTTTTATGGCCACCTAACATCATTGATACTTAACTTGCCGAATAAAATTTTCACAACGTATGGGTAGTCCCTGTTGTTCCATTAGAACATCAACACACATCTTGTTACTCTTTCTTCTGATATTACTATAAATGGATGTAATGGTAATCCAACAATATGCAGAACTCATTGCTCAACTGTTATTCTTTTTTCCCAGGTACTTGGGTGAGAAGAAAGAAGCTACTTCCTCTCAGTGAAACAATGTTGTTTTTCTATGTTCTTATTAAAGAAAATGTGCTGTTATCTCACCCCGAATGCACAAACAGAAAATTCAGTTGCTTAATCTAGTTTTTGTTTTCCTGATTTGAACCAAGCTGTATTTGATGTAAAACCAGAGGCGTTTGATATCTCATTTATATTATCACATCATGATATGCTTATTAACTTACTCCTTCAGTTTCAATAAATGTTTTAAATTTGTTTTGTTGATTTTTTTTTTTAATTTTGTTTAACCTCTAATAAAGTTCAAATCACAAGGAAAAAATTATTAATGGCATTCTCGCGCCAATGAATAGTTGGAGCTAATCCGTCAAAGGGATTAGCAATTTTCAGACCGTGAGATCATATTTTTAGTACTTGATCGAAAACACTAACAATCCTAATTTTAGTGGTAAAAATACCGGTGATAATGGCAAACTGATGGTCAAGATAAATTCGTGCTCATCCCTATCTGTTGGTGTTGGTGTGGGATAGATTATAATTAATTAATTTTAAGTTTTAACCTTAAACTTCAAACCTTAATTGGACCGCTAGAAAACAATCTAACTCCCCGGTTTCATTAACTTTTTCCTATTTTAAAATTCGAAGCCAGGTGTCAATCGATCGAGATCCAAATCGCCGACTACATGCCAGCTCAGAAACCAAAAAATATATTCAAATCGCCACTCAGTCAGTCAGTCAGTCTACTATTTCATCAACCCCATACTTTCCATTTCCACTCAACTCCCTAACCACCACCTGCATCGTCACCTTGTACATTGCCTTTCCCGGCTTGTACTCCCATGGCCTCTTCTCAACTCCCCTTAGTACAATCACAACACTCCGATTCCGAGCTCGACCAGTCCTTGAACAAACTCGAGAACCTCCTCGCCTTCCTCGGTTTCTGCCAGTACACTTTCCCTCGCGCCGTTCTCTCCTGGCTCGTCTTCTTCATCCTCGCCATCGCCGTGCCGCTCCTCTCCGTCGAGTACTCTCGGTGCTACGACTGCGACAAGTTCGAGATCGAGGCTTTCGACCTTGAGATCATCGTCTCCCGCGCTGTGGTTGCCGCCGTTTCACTTCTCTGCGTGTCGAGGAACCTCCGCAAGTATGGCGTCAGGAAGGCTCTGTTCGTTAATCGCTGCCACGGTAACTTGGCGCAGTTTCGAAAACAGTATATCCAGAAGATTCGCGTGAGTGATCTTTACTATTTTGCTGCCACGTATTTAGTTCAGATTTATTAAATTCAGTTCAGTTCAATTCAGTAGTTTAGAACATAATTAGGTTCACTCAATTATTGTAACTAAACTTATGATCAATAGGCTTTAATTGATTTTATTAATTTAAAATGTTGTTCAGGTTTTCTATTGCTTGCTAGGATCATGGTTTGGGGTGTGCTCTGTGCTGAAGATAACGCGTGAATTGACGCGAATTATTTATCTGAATCGTGACCCGTGGTGGTCATCTAGCATGTTGTTCGTTGCTAGTATATCGTCTTGGTCGTATACGACGCTGGTGTTTCTGGCTGGGTGTGCGTTGTTTAATTTGGTTGGGAATTTGCAAGTGATACACTTTGAGAATTTCGGGAAGTTTCTGGAGAGCGATTTGGATGTTTCGTTCTACATTGAGGAGCACATGAGTCTGACTCACGATTTATCAAAAATAAGTCACAGGTTTAGAATGTTTCTTCTCCTGCAATTCTTAACTGTCACAGCTAGTCAGTTTATGACGCTGTTGAGGACGACGGAGAATCAAAGTATCATCAACTTGATCAATGGGGGCGATTTTGGGGTAAGTTATTCCTTACTTTGTCTGAAATAACTCAAATATATACTTTACTGCTTGACTGACCGTAAAAGCTAATTCTTTGGAAGATCTGGATTTTAATAGTTGGCCAATTTTTATATCCCTCCACATGTTTACATTTCTCTTACGAATGTATTTTGTGACAAAATGACGATATATGTATGCTCTAAGAACAGAAAAGGAAGACCGATGGTGTTGTACGATGAAGAATGCCAAAAGTGTTCATATGGATTCTAGAATCTCTAATTTCATCGAAGTTAAATGTTATAGTCCTCTTAGGTTGTCAAGGCCTAGTTCAGTCCCTGTTTCAGTTATTTAAGGAGGGACATTTTATTTTAAGAAACTTGTTTCTGTGCCTCTGAGAAGACTTTGTTTAACTAGCATAGTACGTACGGACCACGTGTTTCCAGTTTCTGAGTAACGAGTATATCTGATTTTGTTTATTACTCACGTAACACTCTATGCAGGTACTATCGATTGTTCAGTTAGTTGGAATAGTTGTCTGTATAACTGCAGCTGCTAAGATATCACATAGAGCCCAAGGTCTTGGTTCAGTTGCCAGCAGATGGCATGCTGTGGTCACAAGTAATTCTAATGACGGCTCAGGGCGTGGAGCAAATGGTGGAAATTCTGACTCCCCTCATCCCGTGGGTTCATTAACTGTTAATTATTCAGAATGTGATTTGGAATCTGCTGATTACATACCCTTCCCTGCAAATGGAAACTTGACCTCTTCTACAACATATCAGAAGAGGCAAGCCTTTGGTACGTTATCTTATGTACATAAACTCTATGTTCTTAGTTTATGAACTCTGTGCATACTTCCGTATTGTCCTCATCTTAAGACTAGTTATTTATCTAATCAACTTGAAATCTTGTAGAGTGTCAGTTAGAAAAGTTATGTCTCCATTATTAAAAATTAAAAACCAATTGTTTCCTTTCTTTTCTTGATGATGGCATTACTAGCTATCTCTGCATAATGAGGTGATAAAAGTTTATGTTGTTCACATTTTGTTTACAATTTTGAACTGATGAACTAATTTTTTTTTTTTTTCTGGGCTCACCGGATAAGTTGCTTCTCTTCGTTTTGCAGTTACATATGTGCAGTCCAACGCTGGTGGGTTCACCATTTTTGGTTGGTTGGTTGATCGGTTGCTCATTAACACAATATTCTTCACTGAATTATCCCTGGCTTTCTTTGTGCTGGGGAAGACGATCACATTCACCGTAAAATAATGATCAACAACACTTCAATTTGTTGCTAACAGAGGAAGTTCCCATTTTTGTTGTATGCATTCTCCAGTTAGGGATGGACAAAATGAAACCACACTGGAAGAGAGTTTCCATTTTTGTTGCATGCAGTTAATTATGTGATAGAGTAGTTGGCCAATCTCAAATTTTTACACTTCTAAAAAATCTCAAGTTCACTCAAAGAATTTTCAGAAACATGTAAACAGTATGCTTCGTATTTGGGTTTTTTTTTTTTCTTTTTTGAGGAAGAAGCTTCGTATTTGGTTGCCACCGGTCTGTACATATCTGTAATTTGAGTATGTTCATTATATGCACTGTTGTTTTTTTGTATCATAGGAGTCTGGGTGACTTTCTGAGATATTGTCTGTCTGATTGCGTTAGGGTTACTGATAGATGATCTTCATAATCACACCTGTTGAGATCTTAAATGGATTTAGCTGATTCGGAGGGCAGTAAGACCTTGGTGGGTAGTACTAGTGGCTCTCTTGGAGGAATTGACTTGATGAATATGCATGACTTAGTTGGAGTTTTACTCATGAGATGAGCAATAATCAATCAATCTAATCTAAGTATACTATAAAGAGAATATTTCTAAGCCTTTAAGACTTTTCTTGAGTCATGTTCAATTCTTATTGGTACTTACACTCTCCATGCCATCTGTCCACCGTTTCATGAATCTTAACCTCCACACTCAGAATAAACTTGACGTGAAACAAAATACCAATTTCAGCGAGTTAAACCTTCGCCGAAACTTCACATATGGAAAACATTGACTTCATCTAAACCAATTTCGATGACCCTGGAGTATTCGACGCCACCACCATGGTCAATACTTTTTCACTGCCTATCAAATCGCTTGCTCTCCTTTGGTATTTACTGCAACTGGGTATGACCGAAGTTTGGTGAGAGCACGATTGTATCGAGTTTTTGCTTCAATATATTTGAATGTTGAGAAGATTTAATCGAGGGAGGAATAGGAAAAGATGTGCTTTGACAATGCACGTAGCATATAAGATTTTGTTCGTTAATACCTTATCTTCGTGCGATATGTGCTCTGTTTCTTGAGTTACTGTTAGGCTGTCTATGCTTCGACAAATTCGATTTTATTTTTTTGTTATTCCAGTTCTACTTACCACACTTGGTTGGTTAGTGAAAAAATTCCGACATAAAAATGATCAAGTTTATTGGTGCTATTGTAGCTGCAGCTGAACACTTCAATCAAATTTTAAGGTTTATAACAAGACTGTTTACTGAAGAGGTAAATCTTCACTTTGTACCATTCTTAAAACTATAGTTTCATGTCATGTGATAGATTGGTAGTCAAACTATGTTTAAAGGTACTTCTACAGTAGATAGTCAAAATACTTGAATATGCTTCCAAGCAGCGCAACCATCTGTTCAACGTCAGGAATAGAGTTTCATTAGATTAAAAGAAAGGTCATAGACAATCTCCGGTAATGCTTGGGGCTACATTAAGGAGATAGAGCATGGAGTTGATTTGATTCATATATTTTGTTTCATTCAACATTGTAGGTGGAATCATTCTTGATCAAATTGGTGGTCATACAGGGACGAAGGGAAGAAGGGCATGGGTGGTCACCCTTCCCCACCCAAATTAAAAAAAAAAAAAATTTATATTTCTATGTTTAAAAATAACTGAAACAAATAATAGTTTAAGTAGGTGTTTTTCTAAGAAAATAAAAAAAATAACCCTACTCAATATATATTTTGTTCATGTGCAATATTGTTAAATAGACTAATTTCATAAACATTTGGCTAACTTTTATTTGTTTGGGAAAAAAAAAATTGTCGACGTTAAAAAATGTAGCATATATTTCGATCGAGCCTCAGGTGTTCAAGAATTCTAGCTTCGCCCCCGTGGTCATAGGTTCACTATGCTCTGCGGCCTAACCTGCCATGGGTTTATGCCTCATAAATTCTGTGATTACTACTGAAGGTGATTAGTGGAATGAGTGAAGCGTGACTTTAGTAACTCCGCAAACTCCGGAATGTATTCCCTTCTACTGCTAATTAAGGTCCACGGAAGGTAACTTTAAGTTTCTTATGGAGATTTAAATAGGTGAAATATGTGACAGTGTTGGTTGGTTAGCCGGAGAATCTATGGCAGAGTTTATGCAAAGAAATATTTTACAATGAATAAGCAAGCAAATTCTATTTGAGCTTGAAGACACCTTAGTGCTTAGAGTTTAGTTACATGAAGATTTTTGTTTAAGGCTGATACTTGAATGCGTCATCGGAATGCAACTTCAACAACTTTAGTTGGGAAACAAAAACATGTATTCCCCAACACATTTCGTATGGAATACAAACGCGTTGTCTGACTTTGTTGTGAACTTGTAGTGAACCTGAATTTAGATGTCTATTTTAGAAATTTTCTTTATTTTGTAGGTTTGTATGTTGGTATGTTCATCAGAGATGTATTCCACTGGTTAGCAGATTGCTTGTGCTCTATAATCACATGAAGCCATGGAAGCGAGTTGCTAAGAAAAGATCGGAAATCATAAGTAATATATGAAACGACCCAACGAAGTCGCAACAGATACATGCGTATACAACATTGCGGAATGAAAGGATATTCATGTCAACAACAGGACAGGAGGGAAAGCATTTTCAGTTATATTGATAGAATAGGCTCTAGGTAGTGAAGTTGTACTCTTACTTTTTCGGTTTGGAGGATGTATTAGGTTTCCGTTGTATCATTACTAAGAGCATTTTTTATGCTTGGAAGTATGGAATAATATTTTTAGTCGTTTCAAAAAAACGTTATATTAATAGAATATCAAAGATTTGTTGGCGAGATTTTTATTTAGATGTAAAATGTTATTTTCATTTAATAAAGTGATGTCTTAAATTATTGGTTAAGACAAATAGCTATGTTACTTTTTTTGTCGCATAAAACCTTCACTCGGTTACTATTTACGGTAGGATTTAAAAAAATCAAAGGATAATGAGATAATGTAGAACAACTAGAGTTGTGCTTTACACTAGAAACCTGTTTTTGTTTCCTTTTAATTAGTATTGCAAATGAGTCCATCGTTTTCTTTTGTCTGCAATTCAGCCTTTGCCATCTTTAATAGCTGCTTCCAAGTCCTCAATAGTACATGTGAATGTGATGTGAGAAATCAAATCACACTTGTGAATTGTGATCGATCACTGTGATAGAGTGCTGCTGGGGCAAGAATTAAATTATGAAGAATGGCAAGGAGGACGTGAAAATTTCAAATTTTTAGGGACATATATAGAACAACTATTGTGTTCAACGAGTTGATTCTACAATAATTTAGAACAATAGTTGTATTTGACGGGTCTATTTTACAATAATTTAGAATACTAACTTTGTTCGACGGGTCCATTCCACAATAATTTAGAATACTAATTGTGCTCGATACGTTTATTGCGCAATATTCTAGAACACTAAATATGTTCGACGAGTCTATCGCAATAATTTTGAAGAGTAAATAAGTTCAAGGTGTTTATTCCATAATAATTTAAATAATAATTGTAATTCACATGCCTATTTCGCAATAATTTAAAACACATGTATTCAGGTCTATTCTGCTTAATTAGAAGACTAATTGTGTTGATCTACTCCACAATAATTTAGAATACTAAATGTATGTGACATCTCATTAATTAGCAAAGTTTGAACACTAATTGTGTTCGTCGGGTCATTCTCGAAATAATATAGAACTCTAACTCTGTTCAACGAATTATTTTGTAGTGTTTTAGAACACTAAATGTGTTTGACGAGTCTATTTTACAACTATTTAGAATACTATCTTTGTCAGATATGTGTCTTTCGCAATAAACTTAGAAGACTTACTATTGCGTTCAACGGGTCTATTATATACAGTATGTAATAATTTAGAACAATAACTATGTTCGACGGATCTATGCCGCAATATTTTTTATCACTATTGTGGCACTACAAAAAATCCGTCGGATACCGACGGATACAATAAAGGATTTTATCCGTCGGTATTTACCGACGGATCGCTCCCCGTTACCGACGGATGACGGATAACGAACAAAGTTGACCACTTTGTTCGTCATCCGTAGCTAAGGAGGACCGATCCGTCGGTAATATAGCGACGGATAACGTTATCCGTCGCTGAATTACCAGTTTTAATAAAAAAAAAAATTAAAAAAACAAAGCTTACCGACGGATAACGTTATCCGTCGGTAAGCTTCACTATATCGTGAAGAAACCGGCAGAAACCTTCATTCTTTTTCCTCCATTCTTCTTCTTCTCCGTTTTTCTCTCTTCTCATCTCCATTTCTCCTTCAAAACTCCACCATTTTCATCCATTTTGGTAGCAAATTGAAGCTTATTGCACAAGCAACAAGGAACAACCTTCAATTCAAAGTTTTTTTGGTCAATTTGTGCAAAATCAAAGGTATGAACTCTAACCCTTATTTGATTTTTAATTTGGGAATTATCCAATTGTTTGTTAAATTGTCAAATGTATGTTACATAGTAGTTGATACAAGTCTATTTTGCTTAAATGTGTAGTTGATTGTTGTTAAAATTGAGTAATGAATCGATTTTGGGATTTTGTTAATTTGGGGATTTCTTAAATTATGGAAATGTATGTTAGTATTAAGTAGATATTAGTTGTTATAGTTGAATGTTAGTTTTGGATTATGTTAATTTGGGTTTGTTAATTAAAATCGAGACTTAGATCAATTTAGGGATTTTTTTAGTTTTGTATTTGATCGAATTTCATGTTCCATAACTAGCTTATGTACTTATATAAGGTTAATTTTGTAGTTGAATACGATAAAATTGAGTAATTTATGAGAATCGAGACTTGTAGCTCAATTTGGGGGTTTTGAAATAAAGTGAAAATGGGTTCGAGATGATGATATAATGATGATGTTAGGTTAGAGATGATGTTCATATGGTTGTTGTTGACAATGCTAGGCTAGAGATGATGTTGTTGATGGTTGGTTGATTGGTGATAAGGTTGATGATGTTAGGCTAGAGATGATGTTGTTATATGGTTGATTGGTGATATGGTTGATAATGTTAGGCTAGAGATGATGTTCATATGGTTGTTGTTGATGATGCTAGTCTAGAGATGATGTTGTTGATCGTTGGTAAATTGGTGATATGGTTGATGATGTTAGGCTAGAGATGTTTTTGTTATATGGTTGATTGGTGATATGGTTGGTTGATGATTATAATTTGTCCTTAAAATTAAATGAAATGATTATAACATAATAATAAAATGATTATAATGTTAACTTCAAATCTGTATAAGACATATAAATATCCTTAAAACTACATTTCTAAATATGAATATTGAAAATGTATGAATTTAATAATTAAAGAATTTCAGGTTAGTCATTGTTGAAATGGAACCCGATCGGTCTTGGATGTATAAACGGACCAAGCATGGGATGATTCTGCCTAGTTTCGAGAAGGGGCTTGATTCATTTATTGCATTTGCACTTGCACACCCTGATTGTTTGAAATGTGGGGATATGAAGTGTCCTTGTAGTGCAAATAAATGTAGAAACACGCAATGGTTGAGCCCCAATATGGTTAAGCAGCACGTGAGAAGTAGGGGATTCGTGCCTGATTATGAGGTATGGAATCATCACGGTGAGACTGTTCCTTTGCTCCTAGACTATGGGAGCGCGAGAAAGATGAGACGGACCAAGGATTTGTCCGCCGTTTCCTCGGGTCCATCGTCAGTACATGGTGATATGGATGCCATGTTGGAGAATGTTGCACATGGTATCGATTTTGGTGACAGTAATATGGAGGATGTTGAGGAGTCTCCAAATGCCGAGGCTATGGCATTCTACGAGATGTTAGAGTCCTCAAAGAAGCCTATCTTTCCAGGCAATCCTATGACCGAGTTAGAGTTGGTGTCTCAAACTTTGAGTGCCAAAGCTGAGGGTGCCCAATCAGAAGAGAACTTCAACACTTGGTTAAACATCCTTAGGAAGGCGTTTCCCGAGCCTAACTTGATTCCTACCAATTTCTATCAGGCGCAGAAGAAGATGCGTGGTTTGGGGTTGCCTATGGAGAAGATTGATTGTTGCCCCGATATGTGCATGATTTATTGGGAGGAGGATGCAGAGTTGCTAAGTTGCAAACATTGTGGGAAGGAACGATACAAGCGTTACAAGCCTGGGGCTTCTAACAAACGACAAAAAATGAATCTTTCCCACAAGAAGATGTGGTACTTTCCTTTAGGTCCGCGTTTGAAGAGGTTGTATGCTTCAAATGCTTGTGCAGATAAAATGAAGTGGCACAAGGAGAGGGTGATACCTGCAGATATGGCGGGTAAGATGGAGCATCCAGCTGATTCACCGGCCTGGAAGGAATTTGATGAGAAATATCCTGAGTTTGCAGCGGAACAGAGGAATGTAAGGTTGGGCCTTAGTTCTGATGGTTTTAACCCTTTTGGGAATGAGCGTAAGTATTCCATGTGGCCGGTAATGGTAACTCCGTACAATCTGCCGCCGAATGATTGCATGAAAGAACCATTCATGTTCTTGACTGTCTTGGTTCCCGGTCCAGATGATCCGGGACAGAAGCTGGATGTGTTCTTGCAGCCCCTGATCAAGGAGCTTCATGATCTATGGGTGAACGGTATACCTGCTTATGATGTGTCTAGCAAGAAGAACTTCACTTTGAGAGCAGCTCTTCTGTGGACTGTTAGTGACTTTCCGGCTTACTCTATGCTTTCTGGGAGGAAGACTTCTGGATTTCATGCTTGCCCACATTGTTTGGAGGATACTAATGCTTTTAGACTTGACAAAAGTGGCAAGGAAACTTGGTTTGACTGCCATAGAAGGTTTCTACCGGATCATCATCCATTTAGGAACGACAAGGATCGATTCCGAAAGAACAGAGTTGAGACCAAAGGGGCCCCCAAACAACTAACCGGTGAGCAAATATTTGCAATTATCGAACACTTGGGACTTATGAAAGTGACGGAGATTGGTTGGGAGAAGCATAATGCTAAGATTCAGAAAGGTTGTGGGTGGAAGAAGAGGAGCATCTTTTGGGACTTGCCTTATTGGAGAAGTTTGAAGATACGTCATATGTTAGAATTCATGCATATAGAGAAGAACGTGTTTGAGAACTGTTTCAACACAATTTGCCAAATACCCAACAAGACCAAGGATACAGTTAAGTCTAGAGAGGAATTGGGTGGCTTGTGCAAAAGGCCAGGGTTATCGAAGAAGAATGTCCAAGGTCAATGGCCCAAGGCGGCTTACACGATAGATAAAGATGCTAGAGAAAAATTGTTTGATTGGGTGAAGTCTTTGAAGTTTCCCGATAACTATGCATCGAAGTTGGGGCGTTGTGTGGATCTGAACAAGACTAGGATGTATGGAATGAAGAGCCACGATTCTCATGTGTTCATGGAGAGGTTAGTTCCCATTGCATTTCGAGAACTCTTACCTCCAGCCATTTGGAGCGCTCTTACCGAGCTAAGCTTATTTTTCAAGAACATGTGCACAAGGGTTGTTGAAGTAGAAGTGTTGAGGACTCTTGAAAGTAACATACCCTTGATTCTATGCAAGCCTGAGCGCATATTCCCTCCTAGCTTCTTTGATTCTATGGAGCACTTGCCGGTCCACCTCCCATATGAAGCATTGCATGTTGGGCCGGTTCAGTTCAGGTGGATGTATCCATTTGAGAGGTATGATAATGCTTTAACTATATTTCTATCAATATTCACACATTCGAACTTAATAACAATAATCTAATCAATTGTAATTTCATAAACAGGTACTTAGGTAAGCTTAAGAAGTTTGTCAAGAACAAAGCTCAACCTGAGGGCTCCTTTGCTAATGCATACATCCGATCTGAGAGTTCTCATTTCTGCTCCTATTACTTTGACGACGATGTCATGACCAAGACATCTAGGCCGGCTAGAAATGCCAACACTTTCACAGTTCAAGAGGATGATTCTATCACTCTTTCCATCTTTAGGGTAACTGGACGACCTATAGGTGAGGAGAAGAAAGAATATTTGACAGAGAAAGAGTACAGGGCTGCTCACTTTTACATCCTTAGGAACTGTGAAAGTGTGGACAAGTATATGGCCATATTTGATCGGTACTTTAAAGAACGTTGTTTGGAGAATGATCCAATAATGGCAGATGATACTATTGAGTACTTACGAAAACAGCAAGTGGAAACTGAATTTCCACAATGGTTTGGTGCATATGCAAGAAATCCTGCCAACAATATCACATGTCCTTACGTACTAGCTCTAGCAAGTGGTCCTTTTAGGGGGGTCGTGACATTCACATCGTACGTAATAAATGGACTTAGGTTTGACACGCACGACAGGTCATTGCACAAAGAAACTGCCAACATTGGCGTTTCTATGCTTGGGGCAGATATAGGAGGAGAGGGGCAGGATTTCTTTGGTACCCTTAGACGGATTGTTCGTATTGAATATCCAGGTGTACCTTTGAAACGTACAGTTCTATTTGAGGTTGACTGGTACGACCCTTCTCCAGATGGTACGAAAACACATGTGGATTATGATTTGGTTGAGATCAACCAGAAGAAGAAGTACAAAAAGTACGAGCCATTTGTGTTAGCCAGTCAAGCAACACAAGCGGTCTACTTTCCCTATCCAGGTGTGTCTAAGGCCAAGGGTGATTGGTTGGGTGTGATACCCATACGTGCTCGTTTCAAGATTGAGTATATCGAGAAGGACGAGTCCATAACCAACTCGTTCCAGTCGGATTTAGTGGATGATGTAGCACGACGCCCTATACAGGATAGAGATGGGCAGTTTGCCTTGCACGAGGATCATTTTGTAGAGTTAGAGTTGGAGGAACCTTTAATTGGTAATAATTTATGTTGCTATGTCATTTATATGTATATTCACTTGTATGTGCATTTACGTTAATTGATAATGCTTTATATTGTACGTGCATATTTCATATCATTATACTAACCTTGATATTGTTTTATTTGCAGATGCCGAAACCTAGGTGCAACTACATTCCACCCGAGTTACGAGTTCCTGGAGCCCCAAGGTACGAGCAGGGTGTAGTTCCACCCATCATTGGATTCTTGGACGGGAGTAGCTCCTCATCGTCAAACAGGAAGAAGAAGGCTAAGTTTGACCCATTTGCGAACCTACCTGATGATGGTTGCCCATACGTGACGCCGGCCCTGGGTGCCATGTATAAGGGGAAGCCTGTTCTGTTCCCTAACGGGAAAGCTGCGTAAGTACACTTTCTGCTGTTTAGTTTATTGTTTAACTTGTGACATATTACGTATACTTTGTTATGCTTATTCATTCTTATTTGTATTTAACAATCATAATAGGTTTTACCCAGCCTCTGCCCATTCGAAGATCGGTGACATCATCACCTAGAAGTTCATCGCTCCAGCACCGACTGAGGACCGTGGTGGGGAGAAGTGGTCAAGGTTGCCTAACCATGTCATTGGCTTCTACTTCGATGAGCTGCGGGTATTGTAACAATCTTAAATGTTTAGTAAACGTTGTTTTATTTTTATTCTAAATTTACGTGAGTGGTATGTTAGCCACTATATTTGGGTGATATGTTAGTCACCATGTGTTAGTTGTTTTTTTAGGGCAATGTGAGTGGTATGTTAGCCACTATATTTGGGTGATATGTTAGTCACCATTATGCTTATGTTAATCCTGTTCTTGTTGTATTGATTGTTGTGTCGTTCTAAATTGTGACCTTTGGTTGTTTTGGTGGTTAGAAACACTACTACTTGCCAAACGTGCTATTGAAGGATCTTTGGTTTGTTTTCAACACTGTTGGTGCTCGTTGTTACCGAGACAAGGTCCACGACCTTAAGGAGTCTCCTCGAGTGAAGCCTAGATTCATCCACGACAGCGAGTGGCCTCTGTGGTTGGCTTACTGGAGGACACAGGATGCCGAGGACCTAGCAGAACAGAACAAGAGGAATCGAGCACGGGCGGACAGAAGCAGCTCCGATGATGACGAGGACTATTCGACGCACCATCTCGGCACACAGTCTCAGGCCACTCGTGACCTCAGTGCAGTAAGTTAACTTGTGCTTTACTCCAGTCACTTTCAATATTCTTACAATTTTATTGTAAACACTGACACTTATTACTTTGCAAAATGAACAGAGGCTCACTGGACAAGGATGTGAGTCGTACTTGAGCATGGTGAAAAATGCCAAGTGCAAGAACGGCAAGTGGACATGCAAGAAAGCCCAGAAACTGAATGTAAGTACATAAATGAGTAGTTCGAGTTACTTGTACTGTATTTCTTTTTAAAAAGTTTGTATATGTATTGTAATATATCAACTCATGTATTGATTAACTGCTTGTAGGACGACGTTGAGGCTTTGTACGTGGTTAAGATGCAAGAGAAGGGTGACAGACTTACGACGGAGGAAGAGAACGCTGCCTTCCTCGAGGTGAACCCTCCTGGCCCTAAGTGGTCGGTCTATGGCTTAGGGAACTTGGGACGTTCTCTTGCAGCTGAATCATTTCAGCGCTCATCCGGTTCTACCTCCAGCTCAGATTCTCGATTGGCTGAGGAGATGGCAGCACTTAGGGCCGAGAATGCTAGGATTATGACCATTCAGGACACACTTGTGTCTCAGGTATATTCACTTGTATGCTAAGATTATGTTGATATGTCATGTAGATGTATAACCACTTGTATGCTCATTTACATTGCTTGCATCTATCATTCATATTCTTAACTACATCGATCATTACTTGTGTCAGGTGGAGACGCAGAACAGGGTGCTGAAGCAGCTGCTGGAGAAGCATCCCATTGGCATAGACTCGTTCGCAGAGGGAGCTGTGTTTCAGACCGGGGAGGGGAGCCCTGGTACGGCGGGGAGTGCGGGTTTGAAAGGCAGTTCTCATGCTCCTTCGGGTTCCAGTGGTCGTCGTTCTTAGATTTTGACATTTTAGTTGGGCATTTGTAGTACTATTGTAAAACTTTCACATTTACATTTGTAGTAAACGTTTTTCTATTTTGAAGAATCGAATTTTATTGAATTTTAGTTTCAATTCAATTTTAATGATTTTTAATTTTTAGTACGTAAATTTATATTTATTCCCGATAAACAGGTTGTTGTATAATTATTAAGAAAAATAATTAAAAAATTAAAAAAAAAACACCGACGGATAACTTTATCCGTCGGTCAGACGAATAAGGGCTGGTCAACGCCCTTATTCGTCAGTCCGTCGGTATTATCCGTCGCTAAAGTTAGCGACGGATAATAACCGTTGGTAATGGGGTTACTGACGGATAAATAGCCACGGGCTATTTATCCGTCGGTAAGGGAGGACCGATCCGTCGGTAAGGGCTTACCGACGGATCGGTCCCCTCTTACCGACGGATACCATCCGTCGGTAAGAGGTGTAATTTAGAATACTTACTGCGTTTGATAGGTCTATTCTGTAATAATTTATAACACTAATTGTATTTGACATGTCTATTCCTTAGTAATATAAAAATATTAACTTTGTTGGACATGTGTATTTAGTAATGTATTAAACGACTATCTGCGTTCAACAAGTATATTTTTTCAATAATTTAAAACAATAAATATATTGAACGGGTCTTTTTTATTTTAATTTCATTTAACCATCTGTAAAACCACTATTACCCATCGAACTTGAACTTGATAGGCTAAGTACATGACATATGATGGTAATATATGTGTTGAACATAGCATTTTTATCTATATGAATTTTGCTTATTTATAAGATAATGTGATGTTTAGATATTATCATTTGACAATTACTATTCACCGTTAAAACTCAACGGGTTATTTACTAGTGGATAAATAAAGAAAATAATAAGAGATGTTGAACTTATAACTCTCTTGGAAATTATATCAATGATCGATGTACTTGGATAACCTATTGTTGGTTATAATTATCTTTGATTGGTTATAATTATCTTTGAGATATTATCTCTGGCTATTTTATTTTTTTTTCTTCTAGGTAAAAATGAACTTTCATTCATTAATCTGAATCAAACGTCATAAAAAGGGAAAAACCGATAAACCGAGTTGTCAACAAAAATGTTTTTTCAAGCAAATGAGCTAACTTATTGCAAGAACGTCTATCAAAAATAAAAAGGAACTAAAACAGAAAAGCAAAGCTCTGATATCGTCAATAATGCTTCCAATGGCTGAGAAACATGGCCCACTATCTTGAATCAGCGTAATAACGCCCAAACAATCACCTTCAAACTATACCTTGGAGAAATTGTGCTCTTGCGCTAACTTTACCGCATGCCAAGCTGCCAAACATTCAGCTGATAGTGTATATGTTCTAGAGACAGTCCTTATTAAGGGCATGCAGCCCTGTACTATTACACAGGTCAACGTAATATAATATATGTTTGATGATTGACTATTGAGTATCGCTTTCATATTTATATTACACCAGGCATGCAGCATGTCATATCTCTATTTCTATCTGTATTGATATTAAACATGTCCCCTCGGATAGATGACCGATCACACAGATAGTAGGGGTCTGAATGAACCAGCTGAAACTAGTATGCGTGGAGGTTATACTTGTTGGAGCAAGTGTGAGCCGATCCCACGGCCACGGAACGGATTGTTGGACAATCAAGAAACGTTCCCATAACTGCGCATAGTTGTTCGAAGGATGATTACCGAACAATGGAAGTACCCACCGGACACTCCCATCGATGTATATTCTACACCGAAGTGTCTATGGGAACCGGTAAGTTGTCGAAGTGATGCCAGTCGTCTTTTGGACTTACAGGACTTTATCATCACATTTGTTGCCCCATATCCTTGGTGGACCCGTCGATGTCAGCTCTGAATAAGCAGTTGACCTAAGACACGATCCAGGATTATGGCTACATACATGGGGATGATAAGTGTTTCTGTGAAGGATTAATCTCTCATGTGTAGCACAGGAGAGTACTGCTCATAGTCGTCATAGTTGTGTTGGTAAAGTCACTGGCCAGTGCATCGATATATTATGATAGTCATAAGTATATCTTCGTAACCAAGCAACTCCCTGAGACGCCCGTGGATGTATTATTGGGATAGACACATCATCCATCCTAGATGCATTTGAGTCAGTCAGATGAAGGGACGTTACCATCGCCGCGTTGAGCGCAACAGGCTTCGCAACGAAAGGGTTTGCTTTGAGAAACCTCTCAAACGTCCTCATGTATTAATATTGCAAATGAAACCGTCTAGGAATTCCATTTTGCCTAGTCTAGGACTTGCTTAATACAATGAGGCCCTATGGGTCACACTATGTGGTGATTCAGCTTATCAGAATATCCTTGGAATCGCAATTGATTTGGAATTAATTGTGATTGATGGATTATAATTGATTTGGAATTAATTATAATATTTAGTGGCTCAATTAATGATTTGGAATTATTAATTGAATTGGCTAATTAATTGTATTTTATGTAGATACAATTAAAGATTATATTTTAGAAATATAATAGAGGTTTGATTTGAAAGGATATGTTAAAATTTAGAATTAACATATGCACATGGGCAAAATCTACTTGGAGTTTGAATTGCCTTAGAACTATAAGTGGGTCCCAAAACCGGACCCACCTATCTCCCGTAGGACACGCGCGCGCGCGAGCTGAGTAGGGGAAGGAGTTCGACTCCTTCCTCTATTAGAAGTCCAAGGGATAAGTTAGATTTTCCTGATTGAGTTTTAATTTGATTGGGAATGAATCTAGACTTGAAATTGGTTTCCTCGTGCGATAAGAATTAGATTCTTATTCCTTTACGAAGTCTAATTGCTTATGCTTTAGGCTTCTATTGACTACTATATATAGTAGACTATTAGAGAGCTTTTGATACACAGTTCAATAGACATTCACACAGTTGAATACCCAGTTTTCTTAGAGAAAATAAAAGCTCTCCCCCTCTCCTCTAGAAGCCACGCGCGCCACCCCTCTTACCGAAGGAAAACCGCCGCCCCATCTTCTTGGTCACACAAAGAATATCCTAGCATTCTTCTGATAGGCTGTTCATCCGTGGATACCAAGGTTGAGGTTCTAGGAGCTGGAAACTAACTCTTATTGTCTTGCAGATAATCAGAGTATTGCAGATATCTTCGACTTCGACGAAGGAGAAGATACACCGGATTATTACGAAGACTTGGAAGTTGTGCTTGCTTTGGAAGTAAGGTTAGTTTTCTAATTGACGTGTTTAAATATATACGGCATATACATAATCAATTAACTTGTATGTTAAGAAAATTTTTGAAATTCCGCTGCGTACCCTAGGGGTAACTCTGACCGTATTTTCTTACATCAGCGACTTCTGGCGAGTTGATGTGTGGAATCCGGCAGCTTGTTTCCATGCAATAATTCGTCCTTGATGATCCCGCGCAATTGTACCAAGGCCTGCGCCCCAGGAGCTTGTGGAAATAGAATAATCAAAGTTGATTTTGACACTATCTACATTGTCAGGTGGGCGCCAATTCTAAGCAGTACACAGATTACAAAGACTTTGAGCTTCCCTGAAGCTGACCAAATGCTGTTGCAATGCTACACAAACTGAATAGAATTTGTTGCGTCATACATGATACACCACACCTTCGTGAACCTTCTTGTTCCTATTACTCCACAAACTCCAGCAAGAAACCACAAAAAGTTCGAATGCATCTTTGGCCAATCCACGTCACACCAGGCCAAGCCATGAGAACACATCTGGAGCATTATACATATTTGCAGTAAATGGTAAGTGAGATAAAGCCCAAAAAAGTCGTGAGCTATAGCAATCACGCAATAAATGCAGCAGGGACTCATCACACGCAGAACAAACAGGACATAAAGGATTAATATTCATTTCCTGTCGCACTAAATATTACGCACATGCAGGCAGTTCTTTAACACCCACCAATAAAAAAATTGATTTAATTAGGAATGTCCAATTTCCATAACCAATTCCGATCCGGTGAATTCACATAGCTACTTCCTCCAATCCAGTTCTGTACCCTAACCTTACGCTCGCTGGCCAGAAGATATGCGGAACGAATTGTGTAAATTTAGTGTTTTGACCTGCTCCAGATTCCGCGGTCAAGAAGAATCACAGAAGGCAATTACGAAATTTGAAAAATTAAGTCAGCATCCTCCTTTCATAAAATAGTATTAATTAAACCTTCATCCCACTGGCCATCAGTAACTCGAGATGCAACCGTCAAGTCAGGAATTTGGTTTAAATCTGGGGTAATTCTCCAATATTACATAGTCTAGATATGCAGTATACTTCTATTTGTTTGGATCTCGACTGAGTTTAAGTCTTTGAGGATGCGAGTGTGATCCAGCTTTTTTGTTTACGGTAAATATAAATGTCCTACTACTAATCGGGGTTCAAACCTAGCTCCAACTAGTTCTGTGCTACTCCAACACCCTTATTACCAGACCATCTTATGATTCCCAGTGTGTAATTCGGTTATTACAAATAAAGTAAATGTATCAATCTAAATATTCAAATATTGATTTATTAGTAGGTTGGTCACCCGCGGACAGAGGCGGATCAAGGATTTGAGATGGGAGTGGGAAATTATATATGCATGATTTTTCTTGGAGCCCGAAAAACCTGATAAATCATAAATATATTACCTATAGTTGAAAAATCATAAATACTGATTACAGAAAACCTCCTTCTCTCTAAAACCTCCTTCACCCTCAACCGAAAAGAAGAAATCTTTTCACCTTCCCTAGACCGGAGCTTCTGCTCCGATCTGGTAACACCAAATCGGAGCAGATTGATCCGATCTGTTCTGTTTCTTTTTTTTTCTTTAGTTTTCTTCGTTTTTTTCAGATCTAGATCTGGTTTAGTTTTCTTCTCTTTTTTTTCCAATTACCTACAAGTAACAAGACTCCCCTTCATTCCAAACCTCCAAACAAACTTTTTCGAGCACATGTGCGATTGTTATAGTTCAAACTTGGAAGTTGGTGGTTGACTGTGGTGGTGACTAGGTGATGGTAATGGCGATGACTGGTTTATGGTGGTTGTGGTGACTGTAGCGGTTTTATGGCAGTGGTGGTGACTGTCGTGGTGTTGATGTTTATGGTGTTGATGTTTGAGGTGGTGGTGGTTGTGGTGGTGACTGTCGTGGGGGTTTATGGTGGTGGTGGTGACTCGGTGATGGTAATGTCGATGACTGGTGTTTAATGTGGTTGTGGTGACTGTCGCGGTGTTTATGGTAGTGGTGGTGACTGTCGTGGCGTTGATGTTTGTGGTGGTGGTGGTGACTGTCGTGGGATTTATGTTGGTGATGGTGATGTTTGTGGTGGTGACGTTGGTGACTGTGGTGGTGATGATGTTTGTGGTGGTGTCTGAGATGGTGATTCTGGTCTATGTTTTGAAATCGGGAATCGGAAGCCGAGCCGGACACTCCCGAAAAAAGGTCGGATCGGAGTTGGATCGGATTTGACCGGGGTCGGACCGGAATATTAGTGAGTTGTCCAGCCATCGGTTCACGGCCGAACCGGTTAAACCTGCCGGCCAAACCTGTTTTTGAAAACATGGATTTTGGTGGTGGTGGTGACTATGGAGGCGGCAGTGGAGGTGAGGATTTTGGTGGTGGTGGTGGTGACTACAGAAGCAAGCGGTG
The DNA here is from genome assembly GCA_028274465.1 of Plantago ovata. Taxonomy (NCBI): domain Eukaryota; kingdom Viridiplantae; phylum Streptophyta; class Magnoliopsida; order Lamiales; family Plantaginaceae; genus Plantago; species Plantago ovata. Next base: position 4,265,368 of record CM051458.1, read on the forward strand.
GTGATTATGGTGGTGGTAACTATGGCGATGATTATGGTGGTGGTGGTAGCTACGGAGGAGGTGTTGGTGACCATGGCGAAGGTGTCGAAGCATACGGGACAACCTTGGTTCTATTGGTTCCGTAACGGTTCAGGTTTTTGGAGGTTTGGATGTGTGAAAGAAATTTAGTGACAAGTGTGAGGATACACAAACGGGTGAAAGGTATTGAGGTTATGGCGATGTTCTAGTAAAGTTGAAGGTTTTGTGGTGGTAGTGACACTGCGATTGTTTAGGTATTGGTTTGTATAATTGGATTTTGGGCTAATGTGTCGGTTAGGTATTGGTTGTTTGCTTGGGTTTTGGGGCATACTACAAAGTTTGGGTTAGTTTTGGTTTTGACAATCGGTGTTGAATCACGGTTAAGTTTGGTGAATGTGTCGGTCTCGCTTGCATTGTAATTGTTCCCAGCATTATTTATGCTCTTTTTTTAATATTAAAATATTTTTAGCCGTTTAAAAAAAAATCATAAATTTTGGGGAAGACGGGACGCCCCTGCCCGCGGAAAAAGAAAGAGAATTGAAACAGAAAGATTGAATGCATGGGAGAGTCTTCAACGGATGTTAAAAGTCTTTTGCGAATTTCACAAGACATTTGTTGAAATGCACTAGTTAAAGAACGAATAGAGAAGAGGGTAAAGTAATAGGTGAAAGTAAAAGAGATTACCATTGCGATAACAATGTTTTGCGTGAATGTATGAGTTATAATTACTACTACTTGCTTTTCCACCAGCATTGAAAATTTAAAAATTAAATGAGGCCTGACCGTCCATATATACGTACTTATGGTTTTGTTATCTATTACTAACTTTTAATTAAACCTTCCTTACGAGAGGTCACTATAAGGGTTTAACTTTTGAGTCATGGTTTTAACTTGTGTTATATATGCTCCATTTCTTCACAACCTTTTCTACTTCCCTTTACTGATTAAAGCTAGTATAAAGTATAAACTCATGGCGTTGTTAAGGACTACATACAAGTTGTTGAATATTCTCTAAATAGTTGCGACTATCCTTATGCCTACCCATCAACACATTATTAAAGGGTCAAGGACTCAAGGTGCCTTTGTCAACCGAGATAGTTGTATCTTACAACGACTACAACAGATGAATCACTTGCAATAGTAATTTTAACCTTTTTAATGAACCTTATAATTAAATTTCATGCACATTAAAAAAGAAATTATACAAGTGAACTACAAACAAAACAAATTAATTACTTATATATAAATATTTTTCACATATATGCCATCTAATTATTAAATTACTAAAAAGATTGGTGATGGAAAAAGTTCTAGTTTTTGGGGATAAAATCGGAAAAATGTGAGAAAAGCCTTAAATAACTATACCCAAGGTTGTTCCGTCTTGAAAGTGTCAAAAACTGTTCTATTCATGATCGAGTTTCAATGTGTGTGGGGAAAGCTAGTTTTGTTTGGTCTTGGTCTATATCATTTAGGGGTCGGGAGAAAGAGTTGGTTGAGAGTATCGAGGAAGAGTTGGGAGATTTGTGTCTTAGAGAGGGCATTGATGACGTTTGGGTTTGGTTGGGTGTTGAATCCAATGTTTATACTACCAAAGAGGGTTCTTATGCTCGTTTTTTTTCATTTAATAATAAAAAAATTGGCCTTTCAAAAATAATAATAATAAAAAAAAATAAAGAGGGTTATAAATTTATTGAATGTAAAAGCGGAAGAAAATAAAGTAAAAAAGTGGGTTAAGGTGGTGTGTAAAAACTTGTTCCCGAAAAGGTAAATGCTTTTATTTAGAAATCTTTGCAAGATAAAATCCCTTCGAAATAAAATTTGGAAAAAAGATGTGTCTTTATGAGCTTGGAAGATAAAAGTTGTAAACGGTATGGTTTGGAAGGCTTGGAAAATACGAATCATATTTTCAATGAATGCTCTTTTGCTAAAAGTGTGTGGGATCTAGTATATAATTGGGTAAGATAAGAGTCGAGTTGGGAGAAACTTTGGAATCATAATCTCTAGAAAATCACTTGAAAGCTAAGGTCTCTTGTAATAAAAAATGTTGGCATGCGTTTTGGTGTGTTGCCGTGTGAAATCTTTGGATTTCTAGAAATACTCTTGTGTTTCAAAAGGAGGTTAATTTTAAGCACTTTTCAAGTTTTTGAGAAAATAATGATCATGTTGTGGACTTGGTTTAATGGGAAAAATCAATTACATAAACTTAATCATTTTCATTCTTGGGCCTTGGTGTAATTCGATCAAGTAAGTATAGTTAAGATCTTGGGATGTTATTATGAATTTAATGATTTTATTTTTGGATTTGATGTTTATCATTTGTGAAGTTTAAATTGTGGCCTGGTGGATTTTTGATGTGGTGATTTATGTGATGAATTATTGTGTCCGATTCATAATATTCTTGTCTTTGGGTGATGTGGGCTATGCGTCGCTAATTTGCGTCACTAATCTCAGTTTTTCTAGTAGTGGAATCACTTGATTAAGATGAGGGAATCGAGTAGCACATGCACTTTTTGTTGCATGGAGATCCTTGTGTTGAGGCTGTTTTTTCGTGTTTTGGGCTCATAACTCCTATCTTTCTGTTCGTGCTTTAAATTTCCTACATTCGAGCATTATGGTTGGTGTCCAGATTAGATGTCCTTGTTTTGGATGTGCCCGGCCTTTAGGGTGCTTGAGCGTAGTGCGGGTTGCACCGTAGTAGGGTGACTTTTGGCCCGCCTCACTTGATTTGATTTTTGCTCTCTTTTGTTCTTGAGGTGTTATTGGGTGGTGCTACTAATGATCTTTGGCGTTGTGGTTCGAGTGCCGAGGAAGGTTCATTTATGTACAGGTGGTGGTTATTGATTGTAGTTCTTGGGGGATATCATCAAGGTCGTGTCCGGATTATTTGTGCACATGTATAGCCTTTCTAATCTTGCTACTCCGGACCACATCATTAAATTGATTGCCACTTGCCGTAAGGGCATAGGGTGTAGTAGGTTAGTTAGGGGTAGCTTACTTTGCACCATGGAATTGACGGTTTCTTGCACTATTCTCATCTCCGTAAGTGTCCTGTGGCCCTTAGGAGAAAATCATCTTTCTATTCTTCCTTATTCACCTAGACTTGCTATGAAATATATGGCTCTCCTTTGGATTTAGCTAAGAGTTGGTGGTACAACTTGCAAACTCCCCGGATCCTTGCCTCTTGCTAGTAGGATGGACACACTAGACGAGGAGGGGCTACGTAGCGTCCCGGTCATAACGATTTTGGAAAATGTTATACTCATATGAATTGACGGTGTGAACTTTATTTTTATCTCTTGTGGATGTAGATTGTTGGTGGAAGTAAGAAATCATTTATTGGATTAGGAATGGAAACAGTGGCATGGTCATTTTATATAGCATATGCTTGATTCAATGTTTGTTAGTGTGAAGGTTTTGATGTAATTGGTTGTGAGTGGTTTGACCCGGAGGTTTGTTCTGTTTGTAAACATTGATGTAATTATTCTGAAAAATTCTTGTGCTCTATTATTAATAAAGTTTTGTTGTTTAAAAAGAAATATTATTAACTAATTATATTTATATATTGTGACTACCAATTAAACCAAATGACCAACTTGCTTTCAACTGAAACCAATTAAGCTATTATTTGAAATATAATATTCATCATTAATACTAACACTCATGTCGACCGTGATGTTGATTTCAACAGAAACTAATGAAATCAACAATATAATATAATGGTAATGTTGAAATTAACTTTAGAAACAAAACTACTGATGATTCAGATATGAATAATCCTTCATTAATTGTGATAAACTAGTGATGATTCGGATATGAATAAGCCTACGGATCGGAGGTAATTAATTACTTTTTTCTTTAGTATTAATTGAATAAGTTACCTGAATGAACCTGACTCACAATCATAGAAATCTAATTAGGATAACTATATCAACTCTAACCCTAACTTCTACTCTCATTTCCAGATTATAAATTTTACTCCCAATCACAGAGAATAAACTGCACTATTATGTGTTGTTTTGATGAATATAGTTGGAGGTGAGTAATACAAGAGCTAATGACCCATATATATATGAGCAAAACTAAACATAAATCTAATTTTATTTGGATTCGGAATTACAATGAAACAAAAGTTGAATAGGATTAGAAAACCCCAACTCCTTGTAAAACTTTAATTGCAGAATTCCATCGATCTAATTTCATTGCACTTTATTTCTCGTCCTTAAAATAACATTGAGTTAAACTCTCACGTATCGAAATTCAAAACACAACTATAAGTACAAAGGTTGAAAATGTATAAGTTATACACCCTATTTTATCTCACCAAAACTAATAATTAAACTATGAACGTGCTAAATTAATCTCACTATTGTTTACCCCAAGCGTACTCAGAGGTCACATGCACTTTTATTGCCTTCGTTAATACTATAAATGGAGTAGCTTTTTCTGATGTTAAAAAGAAAACAAATTATGAAGAATTAAAACCATCAAATTCGAGGAACTTAATTAAGGTATTATTTGATTTATCTGGAGAAAAAAAATCTAAATACTTTTTTATTAAAATGATTATACTGTGCCTAAACCTAACTTGACGAGATACATTTGACGCACAAACAAATCAAAATTAACTGGTCAGATAAAGAAAAACCCTAAGACCATAAAGGAGCAGCGCAATTTTTGTTAGTGATTTAATTAATGATTTTATTAATGGGAAGAGCTTGCTTTCCGAAGATAGAAACGGGTAATTATATTATTTGGACCAATTAAGAATAGCCCGGTCCAGCTTGAGTAATCTACAAGAACACGTGGAGAAAATCAAGTAGCCAGTTACCATCTTTAGGTAGATCAAATTATTAAAAGGCATTCAAAATCAGGCCAAACTCATTGTCTTTAACTCTAATGTGTCCTCATATGAATGGATCAAATCATTGAACCAAGCACAGATCTTTTGTTTTCACTTTGCCTGGCTGATCACTCTAATCTAAGTAGGCTGATCACTCAAATCAAGACACAAAACGATTTTAAGTCTATGTTATTACCAGACATAATCACAGTTCACTTCGGCGCATGTCATTTTAATAGTACTAAGTAAGTTTTGTTTTGTGTGTTAAACACTCTGTGTGCTGTCCATCATCAATAAATGGAGCTACTAAATCTAGTTCAACTCACATTTCACACTCACAAATGGTGTTCGCACACCTCGCACACACTACTTGATTCCTTCATTCTTCTTGATCGAGCCCCACAACCATAAACCTATCCAGGTGCGGATCCAGCACATGGCTGGTAGGCTTCAGCCTGTTGTTCCCCGAAAAAAAAAAAAGAAAGAAAAAAAATTATGTGGTGAAAACTGAAAAGGCAGTATGTCTACATAGTGTATTAAATTGTTAATAATAGTTAGCTGAGTGGTAAAATTTGAACTATTTTATTTCTGTGATCTCAGATTCTATATCATTTTTTTACCTTTTAATTTCATAATTTTATATTTTTTTAAAAAAAGAAAAGTTGTTGCATCATTTATATTACTTTTATTATCCACAATTAGTCCGGGTGATTTTTTTCTGGATCTGAACCTATCTATCGACCTATTGCATTCAGTGGCACTAATCTAGGAACAAATTTTGGGTGATCAAACTTCAATGATATCTTTACCGAAGATATATAAAACATTTCATATGCTTCAGACGCTTGGTAGTGTGAGGTGATGAGGGTCACTCTCGTCAACTCCTCCACTAATGGAGCTAGCCTTGGTACTGGTAGTGAGGGAAAGGAATATAGAAGTCGACAATTATGGTGAAGACTGGCATCGCGGATTCCAAAATCCAATAAGATGTTATTGAAAGTAAAATTAATTGAAATGAAGGGACAGGCAAGGGAGAGGTGTCAAGAAAACCTGAAAATATGAGTTCCACTAAGATGCATTCAACGCAAAGGTTGAATATTATTGGCTTCTTTTGGACAACAAAGTATCATCGATCCAGCTTTTCATCCTTTCTAAATAATACATTTATTTATAGAAAGATCCAAGATAGTATGCTCGTAGTAAGAGTACTAACGCAACTATTATTAGTAAAAATAATACTATTATTGTTAAGAGTTGAAAACTTCGGACTTGCCAATTCTAGCTACGAAATATACTTTCTTAATTTTCAGAATAATTGAACACTAGTAGTCCACTTATAATATTTGTCATTAGACCACTGTTTCAACTCGGACGTCATCATAATACATAATACTGCTAATCTATGGTTTCCCAATAAACCTCTTGCTTTGCTTAGTTTTTTTTTAAAACATAAAAAAAAATTCATTAAATCCAAAAGTGTACTATACACTGATAAGAGGGGTTTACCCAAATGATGATACAAGATGTATCATAAAGCAAAGAATACAAATGAGGGTCCAATTAGCCAGAGAAGCTAATGGAGATATCTAAACAGCACGAAACTCAACGGACTCTAGCCAAACTATGATCTCTGAAAAATCTAAAACCGAACATCAAAGGACAATCGAACTCCAGAGCACCGTCTGTGATTCGATCGATCCCATCAACTAAAAAGAATAGAAAAGGTAATAAAATGTTAATATTTAAGTGATTATTATTTTATTTTTTTTCAAATTCAAAGATACTTCATTAAAAATTAAAAATAGCAAGCGTCAAACATTAGGGGGTTACAGGTTGAATAGAAGGTCTAGATTCAGAAATTAAAATTACATTAATTAAGCCACTAAGGGCAAATATCCCAGATAAAATGGTTTAGCCTTTCCACTGAGATATTTCTTCCAAAAGTTTGCAGACGAGCATCATTTGCAATATGGTCAGCTGCTTGATTTGCTTCCCTATAGACAAAACGGACTTGAACTTGCTCCAGAGTTTCTAATAGTTCACATGCCTCCTCCAAAATAGTCTGCCAGAGCACTCCAGTTGCCTCCCTCTTGTTTAAAGCAAATACAACCAGTTAAGAATCACTCTGTATAATCAAGTTTTTAAATCAATCGAGTGACAAAGTTTTAGTCCTAGCAAAAGAGCTGAAAATTCTGCAATAGTATGACCTGTGTTGCCCACAAAAGTTGCACTGGCTTTATTTACAAAATAGTACTTAATTTAACTTAAGTGAATAATCTAAACTGGATAGAATTAAATTTAATGGAAATGATTTTTAGTTGATAGAACTAAATTTAATGGAATTGATTTTAAGGTGAAATGAATAAAATCCTATTTATCGGTAAATATAATAAAAAATGACCATAGTACATACAAAATACACCCTAACTTTATATAACATCAATAGGGCCTCACTAATCACTAGCTACATGTCACAATACTATCTATCGGGTCGAAATCATTTAAATTAGAGTATAAATGTAATTAGATAGGCGCATTTCAAAGGTGTGGAGCTTGAACCCAAGGTGGATATAGCCCCCCCCCCTCCCCACACCCACACCACAATATGTCAGACCCTTGACACAAGTAAATGTTACTAGTACACCTTTTTGTAGGGACGAACATCCTACAATACGCACTCATTACTTCTCCCCTAACCATTCACTCTATATTTTCGTAAGGTAGATGTTGGTATAATTTCCTTTTAGTAACATAATAATCAGGTGGATGCCTTAGTGTGTCAGAGCCATGTCGTCGGGTTAATATGTTGGTTCAGGCCCGTTCGTGATTCCGATTTAGGTAACAATCATTTACGAGATAACTAGGTATGGACACGAAATAAATAAATTACAGTATTGGGGCTAAGCCAAAGTGCCAAATAGGCGCTTTTTTTTTTTTAACGAAAAGACACAACTTGTGCATGGGTTATGAAAAATATATGCATATAAGTTGCATATATTACGCCCCAAAAATATATAGATAAGATCTTCTTCCTCCACCACCTTTGGTTAGGTTTAAGTTGCGTATTTGGTGGGTAATTAAGGGAACAAGATATATTTATTAAAAAATAGATCTTGATTTGAATAATATCATTAATAAAATTTGTACTAAAATATTAAAATATAGGTAGATGCGTGGGACCAACATAGATTGATTGTTGCAGGATTTTGTGACCAAAATCTAGTGCCTATCATCTGGAGAAGGACATCTGGATGGTCTATCTTTGATGCCGATTACGACTTATATTCAACGCATCCGTAGACTAATTCTGATTTTAAGTTAATTACTTATAATTTCAATTCTATCAAAAATTGTAAGTTAGGAAAAGCTGTGAAAGATCGTACTCATGATCGACTCGTTATACTTTTGAATTTCTGGTGAGCTGCTCCAAAAGTTCAACCGCTTTCTTTGCTCGAGGGGCGGCTCATGCCCCATGCAGACAGTTCACCCGTACTGGGCCTCATAAAATTTGAGACCTCACTTTTATTTTATGTAACCTTTATAGAAAGGTGTTTATGTCAAAAGTTCACAAAATATTAACATTGCAGTGATCACATTTTGTGAGTATCATGCTTTTCATTAAGCCCTTGACTCGACAGCTATGTTGAACTTTTTTTGTGTTTTTTTTTTAATCTACTGTTTTGTTATACGATTGTTTTAGCCCTATCATACGGGTTCGAAAAGCGCTCCCAAAAGTCAGAGTTGCCCCTGCTCTGCCCATGAGCACTCAACTTAGAGGTCGAAAATGAGCTCACTTGATTAGAAAAATAATTATAAAAAAATACATAACTATTCCATATAAATACAATCAATTACAAAGTTATAGAAAATAAAATAACATATCGTTATCGATTTCAACTAGAACAATAAAACCAGTTTCCTTGCTAGTATTCCAATTGACCCTTTGTGTTATTTTTTAAAAGTTGGTTTGTCCATTATTTTCGTAATTTAATTCATGTGTGTAGTGTGAGTTAGTAATTAGGGTTCTTAGAGTACAATATTGATACTTAATTTTATGGATTTTGCTTTTAGTCATAATTAATTACGTGTAACTCTCAGATTTTTATCGTTGCTTTTGGTAATGTTATGGCTTGGCTTTGTGGCTCTCTGTACGTGACCCCGTTGGTGAAACTAGTTTTCTTTTGGGTTAAGCTATCTCCTTCTCCTTCTTCTTTTTTTTTTTTTTTTTTCTTATTTTTTTTTAATGTCTAAAATCTTATTAAAAAGGTTTGTGTCTCACCACAAACCCAATGATACTTCAAGCCAAGCTTTTAACCAAAACCAGAGATAGATGAAGGTTTGGTCTTTGTCTCTTTTGTTACGTTCCCAGTTGTGATGAAGGTTTGTCCTTTTGTAAGTTTTTCGAGCATTTCTTACACTCTCGTCTTATTAATAATTTTTTAGCCTTCAAATAAAAATTGCATTGTCATGACATTGGGAGCTTGAAGCACTGGATAGTGAATTTTCCTACTTCCAACATCTATCTATTTATAACGTTTTCATATGATTTTGTTACTGTAATTATTTTGAATTCAGGTTTGGACTCATATTGTTTATAAAAAATTATACCTAAAAATAATTAACAAAACTATATCGTGAAAATATAATTATTTTACTTTCATAATATAATATTTTAATTTTGTTTTCGTTATATATATATATATATATATATATATATATATATATATATATATATATATATATATATATATATATATATATATATATATATATATATATAGACACACACACTGAACTTGAAAAAGTCAATAAATTTTTAAATGGGAACTCTGTGAATATATGGAGGTAGTATTAGTTTTCTAAATCAGAAAATTACATAAAAGAACCACTCTAGAGCACCTAATTGCTAAAACAACCACTTTAAAAAACATCTTACAAAAAAAGTCATTCTATTTTTATGGTGCCCTAAAATACAAGTAGTCTTACAAAAAAGGTCATTCTATTTTTATGGTGCCCTAAAATACAAGTAGTCTTACAAAAAAGGCCATTCTATTTTTATGGTGCCCTAAAATACAAGTAGTCTTACAAAAAAGGTCATTCTATTTTTTGGTGCCCTAGAATCTAATGAAACTAGTATTTTGCCGTTGAAACTAGCATTTGTGTTGCCGAAATTAATTAAACTAGCATCAATCTAATGAACTAACATTTTGTGTGTCACTTGTGATGCTGAAACTAATGAAACTAGCATTTGTGTTTGCCGAAACTAATAAGTGAACTAATAAAACTAGCACTTGTATTGAAACTAGCATTTTGTTGCTGAAACTAGCTTTAATTGTTGCTGAAACTAGCACTTATGATGCTGAAACCTAATGAAACTAGCATTTTGTCATTGAAACTAGAAGTTGTGATGCTGACAATAACGCAAATAGCTTTTTGACTTGCCAAAATTAATGAAACTAGCATTTTTTTTTGCCGAAACTGGCATTTTTTTGCTGAAACTAGCAATCATGATGTTGAAACTAATAAAATTAACTTTTTGTTGTTGAAAACTAACAGTTGTGATGTTGAAACTAATGAAACTAGTATTTTTGTTGATGAAACTAGCAATTATGATAGTGAAATTAATGAAAGTAGCATTTTTGTTGATGAAACTAGCAATTATGATGGTGAAATTAATGAAACTAGCATTTTTGTTGATGAAACTAGCAATTATGATGGCGAAACTAATGAAACTAGCATTTTTGTTGATGAAACTAGTATTTGTGTTGTTGAAACTAATAAAACTAACATTTTTGTAGTTGCATTAATAAAACTAACAATGGAGTGATGATGTAACTAGCATTTTTGTTAATGAAACTAGCATCAAACTATTGAAACTAACACTTATAATGTTGAAAACTAATGAAACTAGCATTTTGTCGTTGAAACTAGCAGTTGTGATGCTGAAACTAATGAAACTAGCATTTGTGTTGATGAAACTAGCTTTTTGTTGCTGAAACCAACAATTATGATGCTCAAATTATTGAAACTAGCATTTATTATGCTGAAAAAACTAATGAAACTAGCATTTTGCTGTTGAAACTAGCACTTGTGATGCTGAAACTAATGAAACTAGCATTTGTGCTGATGAAACTAGCTTTTTTGTTGCGGAAACCAGCACTTATAATGTTCAAACTATTGAAAATATCATTTTTGTTGTTGAAACTAATGAAATTATTTTGTATGATGTTGAAACTAGCATTAACAGTTAGTTTCATATAGTTTCAACTAGTTTATGAAACTAGCTTTTTGTCTGAAACTAGTTTATGAAACTAGATTTTACGTGTTGAAACTAATATGAAACTAGCATTTGTGTTGCTGAAACTAGCACACGTGATGCTAACACTAATGAAACTAGCATTTTGCGTTGATGAAACTAGCACTTGTGATGCTGAAACTAGCATTTGCGTTGCCGAAACTAATGAAACTAACATTTATGTTGCTGAAACTAGCATTTTGTTGCTGAAACTAATAAGTGAACTAATAAAACTAGCACTTGTATTGAAACTAGCATTTTGTTGCTGAAACTAGCTTTAATTGTTGCTGAAACTAGCACTGAAACTAGCAGAAAATGGAATGAAACTAGCAAGAAATGAAATGAAACTAGCAGAAATGGAATGAAACTAGGCGAAATCAAATGATCAACCACCGAAACTAGCATAGAACAAATGATCATGGACCGAAACTAGTCGAAATCAAAGTTTCAAGCACCGAAACTAGCATAGAACAAACGATCATGGACTGAAACTAGGCGAAATGAAAGTATCATGCGCCGAAACTAGTCGAAATGAAAGGTTCGAGCACCGAAACTAGGCGAAATGAAAGTATCAAGCACCGAAACTAGCCGAAATCAAATTAACAACCGCTGAAACTAGCATAATTCAACTGAAACTAGCAGGAATCAACAGAAATCTTCATAAAATCAAAGCAACATGCACTGAAACTAGGGTTTCGTACCTAATGCTAGCCCCTTTCTCTCTCTAAAATAAACTCTAGAGAGAGAGAGAAACAAACAAACCACTCTGATAATAATAATTGCAGACACTTTTGCTGCTCTAGTTGAACAAGGAGAAGAAGAAAGAGTGTAGAAAAAGCAAAGCGCCAAATCCAAAATAATCAATCCCCCCCCCCACCCACCGTCGTGTATGGTGGTGGCAGACCTAAACCAAAACCATTTCTCCCCAAAATGACCTCCAGAGAACCAAACGGCAACCACCACCACCACTACTACCCACCCACAACAACCTCCTCTTCTTCCTCCGCCTCATTCCGCGGCTGCTGCTGCTGCCTGTTCCTCCTCTTCTCCTTCCTCGCACTCCTCATCCTCGCCGTAATCCTAATAATCCTCCTCGCCGTTAAGCCCAAAAAGCCCGAATTCGACCTCCAGCAAGTTGGAATCCAGTACCTGAAACTAGGGTTTCGTACCTATTTCCTGTTCATCGCTTTTGTGGTGCCAATTGCTTGCTCGATTCTGCCATTTTTGTGGATGGGTTGTCGATTTTAGTGGTTTTCGAGTGGTTTTGGTTGATAATTTTGCTTGATTTTGGTCGAATTTGAGAGAATGCAGTGTCGTTTCATCTTCCTGTTTGAGAGAGAAACGGAGCTTTTTTGTCTGAAATGAATGGAAATGAAATGGCTGTTGTGTTCAGAGAGTATTTTAATTGTTTTGAAAGAAGCGAGAAAGGAGGGGTAGTTATGTCCACTCACAAAAGCGAGTTAGTGGGAGCGACTGTTTTGTATTTTGTTTTTCTAACTGTCCTTTTTTGTATTTAGTTGTTATACTTGATTTTTATATGTATTTTTCCCTTTCTAAATTAAATGATGTGGTGGTATTTAAAGTTCATTATTTTTCTTTATTGTTTTCACTAGTCTATCAATTAAACTGTTAACTTGCTAGCTCATCTTTTCAATTCTGTGAATCGATCCATGCATCTTTTCAATTGATTTTTCTAGAGAGATAATATATATATATATATGTTACCTTACACATTCGATGGAGTAAACGAGGCTAAAGTAATGTAAGTTTGTAACATGTGTCATAATACTATGAGGCACAAATATCATCATCAGGTCCGTCCAATGATATTTGAACCAAATACCCTAGTCCAATGAATTAGATCTGCCAAATCTGTTGTCAATCAATTATATTCCACATTATATGACGGAGGAACCAATTAAAAGCCAAAGAAAACTAAACCAATAATGGAGAGACTTGTAATTTTTGGTGTTGAAGTTTAAATATGGACGCATCTCTAATATTGAAGGATCGATGTTACGTTCTCACCACCGGACTGTGGGGTAGGTATCCCTAGATAATACGCATTTGATCAAGCATCTAAACTACTGGTTCACATTGCAACACATTGCATGCAACACGCTGTAGTCCTGCGGATCAGACCTAGATACAGCTGATAAAGAAAGAAGGTAATATATATACCTTCACATGGAAGATGGTTACAATTTACAAAGTATGATAAACCTTCAAGTGATTGGAGAGACTTGGATCCAACGTTGGTAATCCATCAGTTATATGTAATCAAAGCAATGAAAATTATGGCATATGCTTGTACTTGTATTACCTATTATATTATTAATACTTTCAACAAAAAAAAGAGGTGCCTGGAAAAAGAAGTATGGAATAAACTCTATAATTGACATAGAGTAGTGTGGGATGTGATTTATCCTCCGCTATTGACGCGCTATTGACGCGCTATAGGATGATGTAGGAAACGACCTACGAATTGAATCGATCTCCTTCTAATTTCCTCGTGCCTGATCAGTTACTCAAACCATTAACCGACATGTTATGAACGCGAGATTCCTGAGACACACTAAGATGGGGAGGGGAGTTAGTGTAATATAACCGAGTTAGTGCAAATTCCTTTAAACGTGCAAATTTTTTATTAAAGATTCAAGAAGTGCTAAGTATTATTTGAATGGAGAATACATATTGGACCGGTTGGGTTTGCGCAATACATATAAGTTTTAGTATAAGTTTGAGAATATGATGAGTACTACTTATTAGAACCATAAAGTATATTATTATCATTTTGAAAAGGGCTCATTTTTAATGCAACACTGTAATAAGGAACTTATTTGAAAAAATAAAAATAAAAAAAATGGAAAAACATAGCTTTAATTTGTTCAAATGGAACAGATGGAATAATAAATAACACTAGTGCTACTAGTAAATACTACTATAACATAAAGTTTGTGGTTTGTTTGAAAACTCATTAAATAAATATTGGTTTGAGTTAATGTAAAATGAGTATTAGTTGTTAAATAATACTATAGTACTCCGAAGTGAATAGAGTAAAATGGTAACGAAATGAGTGTCATTGCAAAATTAAGTAAATTGAAATGTTAAGGTCACGAACATAGCCCACAAACACGTCCTGAAACAAAGAGTTGTATTTGAATTCCAAATATGTAAGTATTAATCCTTGAACCTAGATTCGCGTGCGCTTTTTACCCATATATATTCTAGATGCTACAGCATAAAATATAAAGCTATTCAAATTGAACGAATCTGTTTGAAAACTTGTAATTTTGATGAGCAATTAACCATGCTAAATTAAGGAAAGTCCAGTAACTAGTACTCTTAAGGTTCATAGGAATTTAAAATTTTAAGTACATTGTAAAAGAGGGACGTTTGCTGAAGACTTACTGTAGGTACTAGTTAGGTGTTTTAGTTTGCTGATGATGTACTTTGTTTTTACAAATGAACTATTGAAGCACTCGAACCTCTCAGAAACTTGAAGATTCGAAGACTGAAGACTTAGAAGAATTCTGAGAAAGGTATCTACAAAGGCACATGTTGCTCAGAAAGTGAGATTTTCAGCAACAGCTCGCATAAGTGAAAATCTATATGACAGAGTAGGTTGTGCTTGCTGAAACTGAGACTGACCGCTTGCTGAAATACATATGTTACCTCCTTGCTGAAAGTACTTGCATTTTGGCTCCAACGTTCACATTTGAATTCGATTCAAATGAACATTAAATGCAAAGTAGGCACGCGAAGAACATGAAGACTAGAAGACAAATGAAGGACGCTGTTGAAAGTACAAAAGCAAGATAGTGACATCTTAAGGAACAAAGTCTTAGAATTTGAAATTTAAACGGCTCCCTTGATTCACTATAAATAGAGGTCATCCGACAAAGAGTTGAAGTGTGTCAACAACGTGATCAAACTCTCACTTGTGCTTAAACACTCAATCTTCCATACTCTTCATTGCCCTATTGACCCGTTCCAATACTTAAGCTTGAAACAAAAGCTACTTGTGAAGAAGTAGAACATTCACGGCTAAGAAATTAGTTAAGTGTTCTTTCTTTCGAACAAGAACAAGTCTTGACACAAGAACAACTTAACTTGCTTATTGAAAAGTATTACAAGTTGTGTTTCTTTAGATAACTTGTTACAGCTGAAAAAGTTATACTCAAGTCATCTCATTCCAAACCTCTCTAACTGATAAACACTCTTTTTCAGATGTGAAATTCAGGGGGAATTAATCAAGCATTGTGTTGCTGATTATAAGTCTCAAGTTTGGTGGAGAACAAGGTTACAGTTCTCTAGTTAGGTTGGAAACAAAGCAAGTGTGTTTTGGTTTTTGAAGAATCATTTTAGATAGGATTTGTAAGGAACCTCAATCTTATCTTAGTGGATTTAGTCCTGTCCTAGAAAGGACAAAGTGGATTAGTTGAGAGATTACGCCACTCTCAGATACCACTATAAAAGTGTTTGTGTGATTTATTTTACCGCATTTAGTTTTCAGCAAACTTTACTTATTGTACACTGCCACTCTGTTCACTTGCTGAAACTAGCACTATCTGAAAAGCACTTATTGTAAAAAGACTTCCGCACTCTGTTTTTAAAGTACCAGTAAAACTCGTTACTGAAAAGTAAATAGTACTTGCTGAGAAAGTTAAGTACCAGCAAACTCATTACTGAAAAGTAATAAACACTTGCTGACAAAGTTTTTAAACGACGAAAGTTTGAAAAGACTATTCACCCCCTCTAGTATTTTCTTGTTGTTTAAAGGGACCAACAGAATCTATAACAAAAATATAAATATTATATACTGGAATGCACGACATGACTCACCCGGAATGGAAAAACAAGAAGATATTAATAGAAATCCAAACACCCCCACCAATTTTCACATGGGAGAATATCAATATCTATCCAATACTACCAAATTATGCCATACTTGGATCCTCCCTCCCTCCTACCCATCCAAACCAACCAACCAAAAGACCTCTCCAAAATCTGTATCCAGCCACCCCACGTGTCACATCATCAGACGTCCCTCGTATACATTACTTTCTGCTGCTGCTCTCTGAATGGTCCACGTACTCCTCCTTTCTCGAATGTTTCCTCTCTTTTCTTCCCCCCCTTCACATACATAATACATGCCACAATCTCACCTCTGATTGGCTCGCATGGAGGGGCCTACGCCCCCTCTTCTGATTGGCTCACCATTACTACTGTCACGTAACCTCACTTCATCTAACACCGCCACGTTTCTTACAAACCCTCACCCGTGCCGCACCCGAAAACCTCCCTCCCACGTGCCAACTTTCCCTATATATCTCTCTTGCCCTTTCACCATTTCTAGGGCTCAATTATCTCTAACATTCCCTTCTGAGTTTGCTTTTTAACTTTTTTGATTTTTGAGGAAAAAAAATGGAACAACGAGGTGGCTGTTGTATAGCTAGGTACTCCGGTGGTGGTGGTGGTGGAGGTGGTAGTGGATACGATATGTCGAAGGTGGATCGGATGATGATGAGATATCGTCCGATTGCACCTAAACCAGCTTCTCCTACTACTACTCCTCCCGCTACTGTAATTGATAAGAAAACCGAGCCGAGTTTGAAACCAACGGCTCGGGGGAAGAGGAAGAACGCCGGGAGGAAGAGGAAGTCAGCTTCTTCTTCGGAAGACTCTGCTGCTTCCGGTGGAGAGCCTGTCAAAACTGTCAAAACGCTGTCGCTTTTGCCGGAGTCTCCTGGTGTGAAGGAGGTGAATGTGCAGAAGAAGGACTTGTATCCACAGTGGTTGAGTTTCGGTGGGAATGATAAATTGAAAAACGAAGGACACGTGAGTTATGGTGCGAGTCACGTGCCGGTTGCGACTTCGTGGGTGAAGGTGGAGCGCGTGATCGACACGTGGGTGGTGGACGGGTGTGGATGGTACGGTGCGGTGGGGCGTACGGATGAGGAGCGGGTGATGTGGTTGGATGTGGACACGTGTCCAGGGTTTGTGACGGAGGGCGTGGATCGGGTGAGGTGGGTGAATGGGGCGTATAGGAGGATGGTTGGAGGTGATGTGGCGGTGGTTGTTGTGGTGGAGAAAGGGGTGGTGATACCGGTGGGGTGCGCGGGGTTCACGTGCCGGGTGCGGGTCGGGTCGAAGATGGTGCCGTGTGACGTGTGGCGGATGGACTGTGGAGGGTTTGCATGGAGGCTTGATACTGCTGCTGCACTTTCATTGGGTCGGTGAAATAATTAATTACTTATACTAAACGGTAATTTGCAGTGAGAATTAATTAAGTACTGTTAAGTTGAGTGAGGAACGAAATTGTAAATATACGACTGCATAATTACAGACAGGTTTGGGTTTCGAATTGTGTCCTGTCCTGTGTTAGCTAGTAGATCGATCTGTAGTAGTAACTGGTAGCAGCGAGCTAGTAGGTGAAGTAGTAAATGCAATGCTTTCTGAGAATTATGAGTTCTGTTTATGTACTTTCTCTTGACTTGCTGATGATGATCGATGGAAGAACGTACCTTTTGTTAATTTGTTTGTTTGCCCCCTTTTCTGCAATTCTTTCGTTTCCTAATTATATATTAATCCTAATTCAGTTCTTTGCCGATATTCTTGGTCTTAGTGAGTTACCTCCGTCTGAAAAATCATAAAAATAAGTTATTACTCTTTCTTTTCTAATCCTATATATTTTGTTTTGTTTGATTTTTTTTGCCATGTTTAACCTTAAAAAAAAGTTTAAAGCGTAAAAATAAAATGTGAAATGATATTATGAAAGTCTAGTCACTTTTAAATTTTATTAATTTTTTTATGATGTTTTTAGAATTTATCGAAGGTCTCAACTAAAAATGTCAACAATATAAACTTATAGAATAAAATAAAACAGACGACTATAATTTATACGAGTATTACTATACAACAGTTAATTTGAGCTCCACATTTATTAAATGGATTACTGCGCTGAATTAAATAATGTTTTTTGAATTTTTTTGGAAATGTTTATATGTTCCAGTTTTTCAAAGCATACTGTAAAATTGGAAATGAAATTGAGTTTTGAACGGAGGAGCGTTACAGATTTACAGTACAATTTTTAATTTATGATAAAGTTATCAGAGGATATGGTTTAGATGGTTTTTTTTTTTTTCTCTTTTAAATATCTGGTTAGTCAAAATATTTTGCAATCTTGTGTTCAAACTAATAATTCTTGTTTTCAAATGACGGTCCTTTTTTTCTTTTAAATATTGCAGTACAGCTTGAATATTAATCTGGGGAATTTGAGTCCCAACACTTTTTTTGTATGTCATATGTATTGTTTTTTCTTTTGACAAACATCGATTATAAATATCACTCTCTCAGTTCACATACGTTTAAAAATAGATATGACATTTGTGAGTCGGAGTAGTAAGTTCTTTTAATAAAAACATGCTTTACCATCGAAAAAGTTATTTAGGCTATATTATATTCGTCTGAAAAAGTCTGAACTGATCTGAACTGAATGGATCTGAACTGAACTTGTTTGTAGTACAAAATACTATTAGGCAAATCTAAACTGAACTGGACTTAATGCATCTGAACTGAATTTAAAATAATCAATTTTAAGATAAAACGAAGAGAGCCTTACTACTAGAAGCCTACAACCCGATTTAGCCCAATAGATACGTGATAAATTAGGCTCTGTTGAACTTATTTGTAATACAAAATACTATTAGCCAAATTTGAACTGAACTGAATGCATATGAACTGAACTGATAACTGAATTTAAAATAATCAATTTTCATATCAAATAGGTAATTAACTCACTCTAACTTTAACTTTAGAAGTGGTCTCTCACTATGTAAAATTAATTAATTTAGATAGACTAAAACAATTTGAGTGACAATCCAAGTAAATGAACCATAGTAATTTTTTAAATACCTTGCGGAACTTGAGAGGCCGGACCATAGTGCTTGGTCTTATTTAGTCTCTTTGTTTCTCGGTTTGGTGCTTCCCGACTACTCATTGTTTACGTTTTAAATTGTTTGCCACTCGCCGATTTAAGAGCATAGGGTGGAGGAATAAAGTCCCATTATGACACCACTTTTGGTGGTGTATATATCGTGAGTTTACACCCATTTGTTCTTTGATTTCAAGTCTGAAGATTTACCTAATTTCACTATAAAAAGAACTGCATCTATACCATGACGAATTAAATGTGAGAAAATGTAATTTTTTCACAAGAAATGAATACTATGACAAAATTATCGTTTTTCACTAAATGTATTGGCTAGCGTGACGAATTACGTATTTGTCACTAATGCTTGAGTTTTTGTGAGAAATAAATAAACACTTTTCATATTTACTCTTCTATTTACATATTGGAAAAAAATAAAAAATTTAACGGCAAATATTACAACTACTCGTGTACAGACATCTTAAAATCATATACCATCTTATATTTCCACACCTAAACTGACTTATGTCTCCACCCATCGAACCATGCACCTCTCCTTCACCGTCCCAACTCTCTTCCACTGCACCACCTTATAACTCATGAATAAAAGAAATTCTTAATATACTTAATTTTCTATAGCAATGTCTGCAATATGTACAGGATATGAAAGTTTTTTATAATGTTTCATATATTTTGACGCTTTATTTATCTGTCCATCTAGTTTTTGACTGAATTTTGTGGAATTTCATCATATAGGATAGAAGTTGCTAGAAAAATAACTAAAATAATATTGGATTGAAATTCGATGAAGAAAAATAGGATAAAAATAACAAAGTCAAATGGAAACAAACTAAACTAAAATTCAATAAAAAATGTTGCCAGAAAAGGGGGTCGAACCTGTGCCAATTTGCTCACATCAACCTTTCCAGTAAAATAGGATGATAGATAAAAAAATAAATGTTAGTATACCTGATTTTCTGTAGCAGCGTCTGCACTAAGTACAGGAGAAAGAATTTTTTTAATAATGTCTCATATATTTTGACACTTTAACTCTCCATCTACTTTTTGATTGAATTTTATTGGAATCCCATCGCATAGGATAGAAATTACTAGAAAAATAACTTAAAAAAATATTGGATTGAAATTCCATGAAGAAAACTAGGATAAAAATAACAAAGTCTAATGGAGCCCAACAAACTAAACAAAAATTCAATAAACAATGTTGCCAAGGGGATCGAACCTGCGCCAATTTGCTCGCATTTTTCCAGTAAAATAGGATAGAAATATTAAAAAAATTGACGCCAAGGACAATCGAACGTGAGCCAATTTGCTCATCAATGACAAACAATTCCAGTACACTGTACACCAAATGAATAAGCCTTAAATTCAGCTATTAGCTCCAAATTGTTTTAGCTCCAAATTACACGAGCAAGATAAAAGGAACTTTTAGCTCCAAATTACACGAGCAAGATAAAAGGAACTTTTAGCTCCAAATTGTTTTAGTCTGGCCCATGCGCCACTAGTCCAGCAATCTGGGCGCTGGGCCAAATGGTCCATTTGTATGGTCCACATGTTTATGGTTCATTTTGGGCTTAATCCGAAAATCCCGTTCAAATACATATAATTAATCCAATTTAAATCGATTTCAAAAATGTAAAACTTATATAATAAATTCTATTAATATAATTAGTAGTACTATATATGATTTTTATATAATATATTAATATCAATCTAATTATTATTTAATTCATTACATTGCTCACTAAACATTTACTTACAATGTGACCCATAGAGCCTTATATATTAAGCAACAATCCAATTAAGGTAACGATAAACTACTAGACAATTTATCAGACAATATTATTAATAAATAAGGAACATTCGGGACGATTAGAAACCACCTGTGATGTGTGGTAGTTTGATGATTTGGTTCTTTCATTCACGAATACTCCAATAAGTCTATAATATGGTTTGGTGTCTATTCCAATATAATAACTTATCCATTGTCTTCCAATTTTTTTAGTCGGTGTACGGTTGTATTCAAACATTATTTTGAATACATTTTTGCAATGGCTACTGACCAACGGTCGCACTAAACACGAGATGTAATGTATTATCTCTTAATCTATTGAGAGGAACGAATCTTGATCTTGGTCCAACTACTCCCAATATGTGCTTCATGATATGCCCAACGCATGTCATATCTACAGTGACCATGTGTCCATCACGGATAACCAAGTTATTCGTAGTTGTGGAAGAACAACTACATTCTTGAAGAATATGATGCAGACCGCATGCCAGTCTCTAAAACATCATTGACAACCCACATCTCAATGGCCACCAACCAACGCCTTATTCTAGAAATTAAATTGTCACACTCACTTAGTGATTACTTTCAGTCCATGAGAATATCAAACAACCAAATAATTTATTCAATAAATCCGAAGCCACACACACACACCCCTAAAAAAACGTTTTAGTTCTAAGTGATTGTGCTCGTTGAGCAATAGTTCGGAAAATTTCAAACAATTCAAATATCCTATACCATATGTCTTTGCTAGGTTTCGAACCCCGTCCTAACTTTGATAACCCAACACCCTTACCACTCAATTACCATCAATTTACATCATTTTTGTATGAGTTTTAGAAAATATCTAGTTGTTCTTTGTAATCACTTTTTTATCTTTATAGACCGTTTTAAAAAAAAAAAAAAAATTTTATTTTTATACAGTTTCTGATATCTCAATCACTAAGTGGACTGCCTAAGGCTTATTGGTCGCTAAATTTTAAATTATATTTTATTTATTTTTAAACGACTGAGTTATTTAGTTACGTATTTTGATTTGGTGTTATATTTTTTCTTTGTGCATTCATGTTCATCAATAGCTTATGGGTCGCTAATTTAGCGACAATAGCTTATGGGTCACTAAGTTAATTGATTTTTCTTTTTTTTTTAAAAAGATAGAAAATAAAATAAAATTCAAGAATCAACTTTCTTCTTTTTTTTTGTTCTTTTTCTTTTCTTTTTCTTTCTTAAATATGGTCAATAAATTAGCGTCCCATCAGATTATGGGTTGTTAATTTAGCAACTCATGGTTATGGGTGGTTAAATAGCGACCCATAACTTATGGGTCGCTAAATTTAGTGACCCATGGTTATGGGTGTCTAATTGCATCACTAAAATCAGTTTTTCTTGTAGTGTTGGTTATCTAAATTAATAAGAAATTTGTATACTACGAATTACTTGTTTGTCTTGTTTACAATCTTTAGTGTAACAAGTACTTAAACAATTATCTCGAAATATGGACATACACCTTAGTAACCATAAGTCTAGATATATACATGGGACTATATACAGTAGGATTAGACTTTACATGGTAGATGTTTGTAGAATTGGTCAGCAACAATCATGTCTTTAGGATTGGGACATGAAGTTATAACTTAAGTTGCTTTGTTGGGATTTTATACCTCAGCTCGGTGATGGTATCACCTATGGTGGGTTGGCTTATCAAGGCCGACTAATCGAGCGAGATCATATAAGAACCACTTCATATGATTCGGGGAATGATATATATGGGACCTGGACACGATGGAAAATGAATAATTCACTACAATTGTCGTTAAGTTTGGTTAGTCGAGTTAGTTCAAGTTACTATCATCACATATGATCATAAAGTGACGGACTGTAACTGGTTATCACATGAACGAACTAATACATATAGTTAAATAACTTTGACTCTACGGGGAGTGTTCACCATTGTGTGTCTCCAGTCCTGTTTTCTTGGGTTATCTAGTTATGCGTAAACAGGAACATGTGTGACTCAACCGGGATTCACTTACTCCGTAATTGGAGGACAAATTTTGACTCCCTTGTTAAGTTGGTTTGGTATACGACAGTTAAGTCCTGAGCTCAAGTTTCCTCAGTGGGCCGGAAGCAGTATTTCCCCGTTTAAACGTAGTGGTATTCTTGGATAAGAGGTAGACGAAATAAGGTTAACGGCTTTTGCCTATATTTGGTGTACGAGTCACCTGTGAAGGATTTGTAGTGGTAATACAAGTTTGGCCTTGTCACGGTAGTAATGATTATATCAATTGACTAAGTGAAAAAGATCGTGTGAATTAGTACTAATCTCTATCGGGAGGCCAAACATGTGTACATAGTGGAACTAAGTGTGTTTACTAAGGGATCACAATGTCCCGTCTTGAATGATTGGTGATGGACTTAGTGTAGAGCCCTTGTGAGAATAGGTCCATCGTCCTGTTCTTGCGGCCATACATACGTAAATGAATAGCATAAATACATTTTGATACTTTGAACTATAAGTTATTAGTTCAGATAATGACTTTAGGTCATTCATGCAATTGTTTGAAGCATCATATATGTTTCTATAAACAAATTGAGGTACATGAGCAAAAGTGTAATTTATCAGAATTACACTTATGACACTTTGAACTATACTTGATTAGTTCATATATTCAATTTTTGCAATCGTTGAATACTTTCGGTGAACAATTAAAGTGCAAGGACCAAATTACAATTACTTAATTATAATTTGACAGCTTGGATGATTATTTAATTGAAAAATTATAATTATGAACTTAGATATGTTTCATAAGTGTTATGGTATTGTTTTGGTTCACTTTGTGATCAAAGGGTATGCGTTGAAACATATAGGAAGTTCAGGGACAACTTTGCAAATATGGAAAGTTTTCATTGCAAAATTATTGTCTTGGATAATATTGTTGGATATATTATTTCGAACAAAATTTTTGAAGGTAACTTAGTGGAAAAGTGTGTGGTTTAATTTATAAAGCATTATAAATATTTTTCGCAACTTTACATAAGTTTCGGGGTTGTTTTTCAGTTTCAATTTTCGGTGAATCGCGCTGCACGAAAATTATTACTCCTAGTTGGTTTCTATCTAAAATAACAATATCCTTGTCTGATTATAAAAAGTTTCTATTTATCTCCTAATTAGTTTTTTTCCTAATTAAATAATATATAAAATTAAATCAAAACTTATTCCCCAAGAAAACAAGGCTGATCGATCAGCTCTTAGTGGCCCCCCTTGGTTGGTTTCTTCTATTATAAATAGAGAGCAATAGACTTCTGTTTTAGTTGCTATAGCTACTTCATAATTCCTTATGTCTTTTCTAAAAGAACAACATAAACCATTGCTTTCTTCTCCATAACCGAATTTTAAAGCTCCTTCATAGCTTCGTGATTTGTTATTCGTTGTTCATTCTCTTGTTGCCTCTTGACCACTCTCATTGTTCTTTGTCTGAGGCAAGCAAGAACACGACCGTGGTATCAATTCCCAGAAGGCGAAAATCATCCCTGCTCTTCCTATAGGCGTCAATCTCATCATCATATACATTGGTGATGTTGTTTTTGGTTCGTGAGTTTGTAGAAAGATTCAAGGAAGGTATTTGCTGAGATCCAGTCTTGTTGTGTTGTTGAATTGGAAGCTAGTAGTACACAAATGAACATCTAGCAATCTGCACATCACTTTGGTATGATTACTGATCATAGAGCCATGAAATATGTTGGAAAATATGAAGAAAAATGATAAATAAATAATACCTTTTGTGGTATATTTATTTGGAGACCATTTCTTAATTATTGAGTAATTAAGATAAAGTAATATATATCCGAAAGCTACTTCCTATGAGCTTCGAATGGATATATTAGATACCCATAATGGACTTTGGGTTAGTGAGAAATAAGTGCTTAAAGTAAGAAGGTTGTGTGGGTGTGTCCCACATTGCTTGAGATAAAATGAAGTCTCTAGTTTATAATCTACTAGTTACTACTTGGTGTCCAAGTGGTGTAGCTAGATGAGTTGAGTACAATCCTGATCAGATTGGTACATGAAACTAGAGGACTTGTGTACGAGTGGATCGCGACCCTCGAACATGGAATGTGAACCAAAATGAGTTTTTGCTGGTTCAACCTCTCAAGATCTTCTAGAAGGATGTTGACCCATGTTAGCTTTTGTAACTCATGGGAGTTACAAATATTTAACATGACATTTGTTGTCATCCATAATGCTCCAAATATTTTATATTGATGGACACAGGTGCTTAAGGACTTGGGAGTTACATACTCCATGCTCACATATATAAAGATGTCTCACTTACATGTAAACATATAGAACATATACAAAATATATGAGATGTAAGACATGTAAGAAAGATATCCAAAAAATAGAAGAAGAGAAAAACCCTCCCTATTCTATTCTCTTCTTCTCCCCTTGTGCATAATCTAGGCATTAGTTCTCGTTCGCTGGAGATTGCTAGCTTGTGCGGCTAAGTGATCTCGGAATTCGTTGTATCTTGGGAAGCAGCCGCTCAACGTCTCAAGCACCGTAGTGAGAGGGCGTATTTTCCTTTAAGGAGACTGCGTCCGTGCAGGCCTCGAACTCAATCTTCATGCAAATGTGTTTTGTGAAACAGGAGGAGAGTTCTTTTTATTTCGTTATTTCTTTGCATTTCCTATTTTGTACAAGCTAATTATATGTATTTTTGATTCATTATGTCTTACAAAATATATATATATGTGTGTGTGTTGTGTGTGTGTGTTTATTTTATTCCGCTGCATGATATACGAATTCACATGATATGGATATATGTAGTGGATTGTATGTTAATGATTATATGAACATGAAGTTTTGCTATTTATATGAATTGAAAACTTGCTTGTTGATTGTGATATCATGGAAATAAAGGGTTGTATTTATTATTATAATCCATGTTATATATGTTATAGATTGTTAATGGTTGTTAGTCATAAGTTTGGTAACTCGTTATGACGATATTTGATGGTTAAGATCTACTCGTTATGACGATATTTGATGGTTAAGATCTTCTTAGTTCGATGATCTAGTGTGAAAATTTAAATTAAGAGTTGCAATCAAAATTGAAAAATCAAATAATTAGGAGTTCAAAATTCAAATTAAGAGTAGTGAGCAAATTTTAAAAAATCAAACAGTAAGGAGTTGTGAGCAAATGAAACAAATGCGTATGTAAATAATTAAACTCATAACTAAGTAACTAACCACGCCTAATGAAATCACTGCTAGTTAAAATAAGTGTTTTCTGCATAGTTATGTCATGCGAGAATTTGTAATATTAAGGATACAATATGGTTCTCAAGTTCTTTGAAAACTTGTACTATCCTAGATAAAGTATGGGGATATTTACATCTGCCTTTCTTGGTAGATACACCTGTTGCATTTGGTGACGACTTTATCATTAATTACATTTAGTTTCAAAATAAGTTGAATGAGTTGACCGGATTTTAACCCCAATTTATCTCTCTACAAGTGAAAACATACAATTTTCTAATTTCTATGTTTCTTTTTTCCTTTATTTCTTTTCTTTTCCTTTTCCTTTCTTTTCTTTTTTCTCATCTTCTTCTCCAAAACTCCTTACCAGAATCCGGTACTAGATCTTTGGAAGCTCCGCCGGATTCCGAAACTTTGAAGAAGGAAAAAAAAGAATAATTGTAAAAGAAAAAAGAAATATAATGTGTTGGGACTATTTTGAAAGATTAATTTTGTTAGGGTTTGATTTACAATAATTTTTTCTGCCAATTTGGAATTTAGATAAGTTATGTCATTTAGTTTTAAAATATTAGGTGTCGATTTTGTAGCGTAGAAAATATTAGGGTCTAATGTGCAATAAACGGAAGCTGAAGTTGTTTGGATGAGAAACAAATACTCCCTCCGTTCCCCCTAAAGCTCCCTATTTTTCCATTTTGAGCGTTCTATTAGAAGCTTCCTATTCCAAAAATGACAATGTTATTATAGTCATTACCCTCATCATACAACTATATATACAACTTTACCACTCCACTCATCATTATTTATTCCTTACTACAAACAAAACCCCACTAACAATTATTTTTCTATTATTTACTCAAATAATACCCCACTAATTCTCATTTTCATTAAAACTTGTGCCTCCAATACAAGTAGGAAACTTGTAAAGGAATGGAGGGAGTACGATATTGGACCAGGGACAATAATGTAGTTTTTGTTTTAATCCGTTAAAATTCAAATCCGTGGACTTAGATATAACTAAAATGATCTGTAGAGGGTTCAAATGTAATTGACAGTAAAATGACCACCCATACATAATAAGCAAATTTAACAGGTGGTCCAAATGTAAATCGGCCTAAACTATTCATTACAAAAATCCAATTCGACACGCTCCCTGATATTTGTATTCGTCATTTTGGAATAATCTGGAATTGTCCAAAAGTTGAGGGTTAAGCAACAATTAGGTAATTCTGAAAGGGGTATTAGATGTAATTGCCCTTTCTTTCAAATTCGCAATATATGACTGTACACATTAAAACGGAAAGTCCCATCTATATCAACAGGCGATTCTAAGCCGCACGATCCAGATCTGGGAGATCGTCCGCGCTCTATCAATCTTAGCCGTTGGCTTTAGCGGCACGAAAGATGGACGGCTAGATGAGATACGAGCCTCGCTTATAAATATCACCGATCTGTCTCAAACCCAATCGCTCAGATTCCAAATTCGTAAGTTCTCTCTCTCTCTAGATTTTCCTTTTTTCGTCTATACATTCCTTTTTATATATCTCTATCTCTATGCAATTTTCCTCGATTTTCCACTTCTAGGGTTTCGTTTTGGGGAAGGGTTGGGCCCACCTGGTACACTCTCGCGCGCCCTATTTCTGCTAGATACTCTTCGCTTTCCTTAATTGCTCTGCTTTCGCGAAGATCCAATCGTTTATTTTAATTTTCAAATTTAGATTAGGGTTTCGATTCTGCCCGTTGCCTCTTTTTTGGGAACGGTCGGACGAATTAGGTGTTTTGAACTGATTTAGAGGTTTTGAGCTGAGAATCTGATTGGTTACTGCGTTCGTGTGATTCAGTTTTGAGCTGGGAAGAAGAGGAAAGCGAATTGTCTATTGGATTGGATTTAGGTTTGTTTGGGGATATACATATACTATACTAGTGTTTGTTGAAATAGTGAGTTTGGAGTAGTTGATATGTGCAGGGCTTGGGGTTTAAGTTTATGGCTCCGACTATTCCAATAGATTACACGGGGCAGAGGGAGGTGAAGAAGTTACCGAAGATAGGATTGGGAGACATGACTGGGAAAACTAGGAAAGTTTCGAAGGGGTATCCAGCGGCATTTGTGCCGGATTATAGGCATGCAGTGGAAACTGTGGCTGATTCCGAAGTTTTAGGCAGCTCAGGGAGGGTTGATATGGATTTTGTTGCAGCATCGGAGGACTCGTTCGGTCTTAAAAGGAAACTAGAAGTTGCTAGGAGTGATCAGTTTGGTGTCCCTTCTCAGGTTTTGTCGTTGTCCAAGATGTCGCCGGCAGAGAGGAGGGATTTGGAGATGAGGTTGACCAAGGAGCTACAACAAGTTAGGATGTTCCAGAGCAGGATTGCCACTTTACACCGTGATGCTATGCCAGGACTACCTGGCAGTGGTAGTCATAGTAGTTATCAGAATGGATCACAGAGAGCTGCTGTTAGTGGAAGTTTCCCAAGAACTACAAATAGTGCGTCAACTACGGCATCTGGGAAGAAGAAAGGTGCTAGTGGGAAGAATGGCTCAAGAACTAAAGGCGGAGCTTCTGTAGCTAGGTCTGAACCAGTGGCGCAAAATCTAGCCCACAACAGTTTTGCACCATTTGCGACTCCGTGCAAGACGCTTTTAAACCTATTGATGAAGCACCAGCATGGTTGGGTGTTTAATGATCCTGTTGACACAGAGTTACTCAAAATTCCCGATTACTTCAATATCATTAAGCATCCCATGGATTTGGGGACTATAAAGAAAAAGCTACTTTCAAGTCAATATTCGCACCCGATAGAGTTTGCCGAGGATGTGAGACTCACCTTCCAAAATGCAATGACTTATAATCCAGTTGGGCATGATGTGCATACTATGGCAGGGATCCTAAGTAAATTTTTTGAAATGAGATGGAAACCGATTGCGAAGAAAATCGCTGCAACTGAAGTTGAACTTGCAGCTTCAAAGTCACATGTTACAGTAGAAGCTGAAAGTACATTTGTAGCTCCTCCTGCAAAGAAGCAGAAATCAACTGCATTAGAAAACAGAAGCAAGCCGCAAGCAGATCAGCGGGTAATGAGTGATGCCGAGAAGCAAAAATTGCAGGAAGAGTTGGAGGCTTCGTTAGATTATCTACCTGACAATATCATTGAGTTTCTTAAACAAAGCAATGGGAGTCAAATGGAAGAGGAGGAAATTGAAATTGACTTATTCACATATGGTAACAATACTCTGTTCATGTTGCGGAAGCTTATGGATGACTTTATGCTTGAGAAACAGAGAAATCAAGCCAAAGTAGGGCAATGTGAAATCGAGGTCTGTTAGTTTTACATATTTCTGTATGCTTTTATTCCTCTACATCATTTGGTGATTGCACATTTATTAGATGCTAGGGGCATAACCACTCCAACACCCTCTAATAGAGGATATGGGGTCCCCACATTCTCTATTAGAGGGTGTAGCAGTGGTTATCCCCTGCATCTAATAAAGGGTGATCGCATTATTCCTCTACATTAGATGGTGATTGCATTTATTCCTCTACTAGATAGGGTGATGGTATTCGTGCTAACAAGATTGTAACATGTACTCTTTACAGATGGGCAGTGTGTCAGGGTTTAGCAATTTATCTGCGCAGCCTCCAAAAGGTAGTCTTTTGTCTATCCGGTATAATCTGTATGATTCTCCTCACATACTGTTACATGTTTGATGTCTGGTAAGTGATTGATTTTATGATTTTGAACCAGTAGAGAATGAGCCTGCAGATGAGGATGTCGATATTGACGGAGACGATCCACCACCTATATCCAGTTCCTCTCCAGTTGAGATAGAAAAGGATGTTACCAGAAGGAACAGTAGTGGCAGTTCTAGTGGCTCCAGTTCTGACTCGGGGTCCTCATCAAGTGGTGGGTGTTGATAGAACCCTTCATACATATTTCCTCACATTTTTAAAGTTGTTCCTTTTAATGGACATATATTTTGAACTATTCCATGGTACCAATGTCCACATATGTGGGTGTACATATTGGTCTTTTATTGCTTGGGGCTCGTACTAACTTGCCAATTTGACTTACTATTGCCAGTGGCCGTTGAGGGTGGTGAAAGCACCTTTGTCACTATTTTTAATTACCTTCATTGGGATCTGAAAGAAGCCAGTTCTTTTAACCATCTATTGATTAAATGAAATCAACATGTGTTTTGTGAGACTTCTTTAGATTAGATTACTGGTCCATGTTTAAGATGAAGAAATAGAACACGCTTACTGGTCACTAGCACTAGATTGTAGAACTTTTTCAAAGTGCTGGGTTCGTAATGAATTTGATCCTCGTTGCTCATGTGGGAAACATCGCTCTATGTTGGATGTGTTGATAGTGCATATAATTAACTGAATTCTCATATATGAAGTTCAATTTGTATCACGAAAGTGATTTGTGATTATGTTGTTTCTTTGGTTTACTACGACCCAATTGATGGAGTTCGGGACCTTTCAAACATCAATCGTGTGTGTGTGTGTATATATATTTATATATTTTTTGTGCCAAAGTCCACTGTCTTTGTTCTTGTGGATCCTTGATATTTTTGTCGTTGGGCTGTTGTATTTTTTTATACATTCACGATTAAGTAGGTTCTGTTTGTGGAGTGCAGTAAAGTGTTGATTTAGGGAACTACTGTCTTTTGCCAAAGTTTTATGGATTTTAATGCTACCGAGTTTTTTTTTCCTTGAACACATTGATATAGTCAGAGGACATTGAGACAAATAAAGAATCTTATGAACATGGCTCGCCAGTTATCACCTATGTTGAGTTTCTTGTTGGGAGTTTTGCAAAATTTTAAACAATGTTTTGGTATTCAGATTTGGGTGATAAGAGGCCAGATCATCATAAATACGCTTAGCAAACTCATACATGAGGATATGTGACTGATTTGTATCCAGTTTTGGGGATTTTCACTTTTTTTTCCTTCTCCTTTCTATATGGGTTTGATTTACCCATATCCGACTATCAGTTAACTTCCACATACCTTTTTCTTCCATCACTCTGAATCTGCTGACCTTTCCGTCTTCTTCATTTCTCCCGGTGAAGTCGATCCTCTTCTTTTGTTCCATTATTGATGGTTTTATGTTTTTGAATAAAATAGTGCAAGTGACTGGAAATTAGATATGCAGATAACGGGTGCATATACTGATTTGGATATATACTTGAGAATTATCTTATACATCTTAAAACGTAAATGTATGCACGTAACCATATCATGCTTGTTTGGATTGTAGCGCATCTACGGCATTCATCTGGTATCAGTGTGAGTAGTTGTATTGCTGCACTTGTCAAGTAAACAGAACATGTGATTTTAGAGTGATAAGAAAGCTTGATCGTATGGGCAATATGTTTTGGATGAAACTCACTTGTGCTTTTTCTCTCTCAGTAAAGAGGAGTGCATAACTTTATTTGTTTTACTAGTTGGCTTAGTTAGGCTGTATGAATAGAAAGGTATTTAAGGGGTGTGAGAAAGGTTTGGTGTTTTTGCTAGGTATGTATGATGGATTCGGGAATGGACAATTAAGCCCAAAACCTAACAAGTAGCTGAATAACAATCTTTTGTTCTCAGAACGTACTTGTAATTAAATGTATGCAGTATATGCATTCAAATATGGGAGGTGAATTGCAGAATTGAACTTATTTGTTGTGCTTTGATATGGTCTTTTTTGTAATTCATAATTTTGTGATACTTAATTTCTTGCTGTACAACAGTTTAAAGTGAATTGCATCATTTTCACTTTACAGTTTATCTTAAAGAAGTTCAGTGTTTAGCCTGATTCATGTATAAATTTGATTTGATGAATGCATCATACTTGAAAGAATCTTATGAATGTTATTAGCTGCAACATCCTTTCAACATGCCATAAGCTACTTATCTCCGCCCCAATACAAATGATGCATAACGTTTCTGGGTGTGTTTCTGAACTTATTAATTGTTTTGTACGTAAAGTATACTCTTATTACTTTCCAGCCGGAAACGCTTTCGACACACGGTCACGTAGGTCGTAGCTATGTAAATACAATTGCATGGCAATATTGATAGGTAAATGTTAATTTATTCTATTTTAACAAAAACTTCAATTATTTAACAGTGTTTAGCCTGATTCATGTATAAAGTTGATTTGATGAATGCATCATACTTGAAAGAATCTTATGAATGTTATTAGCTGCAACATCCTTTCAACATGCCATAAGCTACTTATCTCCGCCCCAATACAAATGATGCATAACGTTTCTGGGTGTGTTTCTGAACTTATTAATTGTTTTGTACGTAAAGTATACTATTATTACTTTCCAGCCGGAAACGCTTTCGACACACGGTCACGTAGGTCGTAGCTATGTAAATACAATTGCATGGCAATATTGATAGGTAAATGTTAATTTATTCTATTTTAACAAAAACTTCAATTATTTAATGACTGTATATGCAAAGGAACACAGGTTCAAGTACATTAATGTCAAATTGATGTCCAGTTACAATAAAAAAAAGGTCAAACTTAAAGTCCAATTATGCAAGTCTCAAAATTTGTGAAGATCAAGTTTATTTGAACTGTTTTAAGTTATAAATTTAGCTTCTAACATTCATAATTACAAAGGACCTCTTATTCCATTTACCTTCAGCTCGTAGATTAGGCATACTACTTTATTGCCTATGACTTTAGTATATAGGTGTACAAATTTGTGTTTGAATTATTGACCATAACTTCAAAAGCCATCCTTTTCTTGGATTTAAGGAAAAAGAAACGGATCTCTTGATACCATATGCCTGTTTCTATCCCTACCCGATCTAAGCTACTATCTTCTAATCATAGGGGCACGATTGGGACAAAAATGGAAACAGAGTTTTTTTTTTTGTACCTGGTTTTTCCCCCAATCTTGGCCTTGCCCATCCTTGTTCTGCAACTCATAATAGTATCAGAATGAAAGAGGAACTGAATGATAGTGGTCCTGAGGCTTGATGATTTGATAGGCGCAAGATTACATCTACTACTCATATTAAGTCTTCGGTCTAGATCTAATTGACTATAAGGTTTTTTTTTCTCTCTTTTTTGGTGCGAGGAGTCTCTAGTAGGGTAGTGAGTTTCATAGACCCTATATACGAATGAAAGGATATCCTGATAAGAACATCTAAAGATTGCCTTATTTATAGATATACCTACATGATATCATGGCATATATTCAATTACTGTGGTCTTATGAAGTATTCTGGATTGAATTGTTTAAATGTAATTATGTTAGTGCTTTGGCTTTCATGTTTTTCTAGATTACCATGTATTATATGGCATGAGCCACGAAATCAATATGCAGTCTGAATTTCCATGCCAGGCATTAGAGTACCATCCATTATGCGGGATAGGCCAGAGTTAATGGTATATAGTCTTAATTTCCAAGTCAGGCACAAGTTAGATCTGCTAACTAAGTTCTTGGACGCACTATTTTACAAAGGAAATTGTATTTTTAGAAGTCTCACTAGGGGCTGCATGTGGGCAAGATGTGCAAATGACAAATTCTTAATGTCATTATGACAAATTATTTATACATTGTTTTAATTTGTAAACAGTGCTCACCTTGTAATTTATTTGGTCTCATTGTTGATAATGACCTGCTCTACCTAAGTGCTGTATTGTTTTTGTTAATTGCGATACCTATTCCTTGTTATATTCTGATATCTATGTTTTATGTATTCAGATTCTGACTCTGGAAATTCTTTGGCTGGTGAGCTGGTAAATGGTGCCAACAATACGGCTCCTGCTGACAAAGTGAATGTATGGCGTGTTTGATTTGTTATTTCAGTGCATTGTTTTTGTTAGTGTTTTGCACTGATGTCGTTCCTTCTGATTGCTCTATAAACATGGTTCTCGGCGTTTATTCCATTTCCTTCATGATTCCAGGAAACTGAGTGTCAATTGGAGCAGAAAGAAACTAACCGCAGCCCTGCAGCTAGAGGTTCGATAACTTATGCTTGGCATAGAATTCTGCTTTCCTTATCTTGTAGTCAAATTATTGTGGTGAAGCTTTTAAATTTCCTTCAGATGGCCATTCTGAGCAGTCACCATCAAATTTGGCCTTGATTGAGCCTAATTCCTGCCAAGAGGGTAAGCAATGACCAATGAAGAAATGTGTGCTTAATATTATGCAGCATCATCTCACCTACATGCTGTCACATTTTAGGGGAGAACGCTCCAGCAGACAGGCAAGTCTCCCCTGATAAGAATCACAATTACCGTGCAGCGTTGCTCAAAAGCAGATTTGCCGACATTATTATTAAAGCCCAGGAGAATACAAATGAAAAAGTATGACAATTCTGTATTAAAGTGGAATCATATGCAAGTTCTCTGCATTCACCCTTCCTGTGTTAGTTACCATGATGAAACATTTTCAGGGAGAAAGAACAAATTCTGAGAAACTAAAGTTGGAGCGAGAGGAAATCGAAAGGCGAAGAAGAGAAGGTTCGAGTTTATTAAGAATTTTTAAATTTTTCGCTCACTCGATTAATTGTGATGCTGTCTTAATAAAATATATAAAAAAATTTCAAAGGAAAATTAATCTAACATTGTTTGCCAATCTTACCAAATATAACAAATTATGATGGGTTGGAACATGGAAAGTAAAGGGATACATTTTGGCTGAGATTTATTAGAATTTTTTGGGGAAATTTGAAGTGTTATTCGTATACTACAATTTTGTACGTGGAGACTTCAACAGTTAATGTGTATATACTGTGTTATGAAGTAGTGTTCCTTTTTTCTTATTTATTTATTTTTTATATCATTTGCTGGCGCTTTCGATTGGACTATTTGTTTTAAGTCCATATATAACTATGCGAGAAACATTTTGGCAACATGGAGAAGTGTTTTAACATGCAAAAATTTAGGGATGGTAAGTGGTAACTTGTAACGATGTCATCATGGAGATCAAAGTGGATTTCAGCATTCGGTGTTGAAAATTGTACACTGGCCGAGAAACATATACATGAAACATATTATAGGGAAAGAAGGAGTTAAGTAGAATTTTGTGGAGATCTTTGAATATATCAATCTAATAATGTTGTGTTGGAGATATTTTGAGTCTGTTCTTGAGTTCTTGGGTTTTTTCTTTCTATTTTTTAAAATTTTGCATAGGACTACTCTCTCTGTCTCATTAATCTAGTATTCTACATTTCTATGTATTTGTCATGTTTTTATATTTATTTATTGAGGTGGCACAACTGATTACTCCTTGTAGTTGCAACTTTACCAAACTTGCCCAATTGCAATGCACTATCAATTAAAGACCCTTCTGACCTCCTAACTTAAGTAAATGTGGCAAGATTAATGCACAGAGGAAGTACTTTTTTAACATGAATTTCTATCTGTTACTCTCAACTTTGGCATATCTAAAAGCATCTGAAATCAATCTCTTCCTCATTGGGGGAATTTCATATTGATGTTCTTGAGCTTATTGTGATTATTGTTTGTTCTTATGTCAGAGAAAGCTCGTTTGCAAGCTGAGGCTAAAGCTGCAGAAGAGGCGAGGAAAAAAGCAGAACAAGAAGCTGCGGCAGAAGCCAAAAAGAAACTAGAACTTGATAGGGAAGCGGCACGTCTTGCTTTACAGCAGGTAAAAACTAGAGGTTTTCTTTTCATCGGTGAAAGACTACTGATTTTCCTGGTTAAATGTTAACTGTCAACTTTTCAACAGATGGAGAGGACAGTAGAGATCAATGAAAGCAGCCAGTTCATGGAAGATCTGGAACTTTTTAGGGCTGCACCTGAAGAGAACTTACAGAGCCTCGTAGAGGATGCTAGCCCGGACAACTCTCGAGAATGTATGGGAAGTTTTAAATTCGAGGGGAATACTAACCCGTTGGAGCAACTTGGATTGTACATGAAGAACGATGAAGATGAGGATGAAGAAGTTGAGCTTGAAAGCAGCATTCCAGGTACCTCAAACGATCCAGAAGAAGGGGAGATTGATTGATCGAGCTGCCTTATAATTATAGCGTAACAACATATCAAGTTGAAAGCCTATCCTTGGATTCTCAGTTCAATCTCACTACTATTAATATCTGTGGTGATTTTCACATGGCATCGGCTAAGCTAATGTTTAAGTCCCTTATTCTGGACATTGACACTCTGATCTGTGTCCATTTTTGTTTTGAAATGAACTGGGAGCGTTTGTAATTCCAGAAGCCAAAAGCGTGTGGTCTTTAATTGCATCGGTGGTTTGATACGAAAGAATATGTGTACACAGAGTTGTATATGATTTATACGTTTATTAAATATGAGATGATGCACGAGCTTTTCTGTGGTGCCTGCTTAGATGTGGCTGTGTTAATCTCATCGGGATGATTGAGATTATACTTGTAATAAAGATACTGTACAGTTACTCATGTCCTTGGTTCCCAAACTAAGTTGACTCGTGTCAACTGGTGCAGTGGAATGGACCTGGTATTTGGATTTTTGGTGCCTGGTGCTGTTGTTTAACTGTATAGACGACAGTGCTAAAAGCCATTTTATCATCGGGTATTTTGATACACCAAGTGGATCAGAAGGTCTCCGATTCTGCAATCCATTCATTACGATGCAAGGCCATGAGCCAAAACTTGATACAGTATGTTACAATTCACCTGTAGAACCATCAACCATGTGTTAGCTGAAAAATATTGGTACTTGATACTTGATGATTAAGTTTTGTACCTGCATCATTTTGGTGGAGTATATACCCGAAATGATTTTTGTGTTAGTGTTTGTTGTTACCTCAATTTCTCTTTGGTCATTGCAGCCTCTTTCCAGCAAAGAGATTTACAATAAGATATATCATTGGGTGCTTTCGCATGAATTAAAGCAACTTTTACAGGTTAATACTTTATGACATGGAATTCCATGCAAGTTGCTCCTTTTAACTTCTCTCCCAGAGCTAAGTAATTCCTTTTGTGGAAACTTAAGTATGCTTAGTTAATTAATTAGTTTAAGGCACACTTTTAAGAACTAAAAAAAGTAAAAAACAAACAATGAATTGAAGAAAACTTAACTTTGTTTTGTATTAAGAATCAAGTATGACTTGGAGGTTAAGGCTGCTCTTTTATCTAAAACAACAATAAGCGTTCCTCTTTCTCTCAACCAGGAATATAAGTTGTTCTTATTTATATGTGTAAATGTCTCATTCATATCATATACTTTAGTTTATACTAGTGTGGAGTACATAATTTTTCAAAGAGAGAACAGGATTCAGTGAAAATGTCTTCTCAAGAAGAATTGGCGGACCTTGATTGCGAAATAGTCCCTTCATCGTTGGTGGAAATTGAACCTATTCTTCGTGTTGCTAATGAAGTTGAGCGCCTCAATCTCCGCGTGGCCTACATGTGTAAGATGATAATACTATTTATCGAGTATAAATTACCTAAATCATAATCTGATGCATGTTGTTACATCTATCCGATATGGAAAGTTCTTAATGTTAATTGAGTACCTGGTTCTCCAATCGATTGGCCTGCAATAATACCTACAACCTCTCCAATTCGACAAGGTCACCGTGAGTAGGACTCCGGCCATAACATAATATATCTATACAAGTCTAATGCATGTGTATGTGTGGTATGTTCATCATGTCTACATAATTCTGATCACAAGAAGTTTTTTTTACACTATTCAACTTTCTTTTTTTCTAAGAACATTCTCATTTCTCCAATTGCTTGTTGCGCAACTTCCTCCTTATAGCTCTTTTCATATGATCACATATATATGGTTAAATTTTCTCACTTGATAGTAACATTTTGAATCATTCATTGTACGCTATTAATTAAGTGTTTATAAATTTTGCAGGTAGGTTATATGCTTTTGAGAAAGCTCATAAATTGGACCCCAGTTCTAGTGGACGTGGTGTTCGTCAGTTTAAAATGTCTCTTTTGCATCGTCTTGAAAGGGTAAATGTCGTTCGTTCTCATACATAACACACGGTGGATCATTTCTGGGTGCACGATCTATAAAATTGATTATATAAATGTGGCATATTTCTAAAATTTCCACTATTACTTGTGGACGTCATTTCCATGAGAAATGAGCACTTATCAAGATGGTTA
Organism: Plantago ovata; assembly: GCA_028274465.1. Taxonomy (NCBI): domain Eukaryota; kingdom Viridiplantae; phylum Streptophyta; class Magnoliopsida; order Lamiales; family Plantaginaceae; genus Plantago; species Plantago ovata. The sequence continues at coordinate 4,303,609 of CM051458.1, forward strand.
TAAAGTAGTCCCTACGTCCAGAGCAAAATGTACCAGTTGTACATTCTGGTTAATTACTACAAATTAATTTAAATGATATATATTGATAAACTGCTTAACAAAGTTATTATTATGTTGCTTTACTAAACTAAATTTTCATTATGTATTTTTATTAAACATTTTTACCTAAGTAAGTAAGTATGTATTAATTTATAGTCAAAATTGATAAATAATAAGAGTTGACCATAAAATACAACTTGTGCGCGCTTTGGGGCGTACGTTAGTTTTTGTGCATATAGTTTTTCCGCCCAAATTTTTATGCTCCTTTGTCTTCCTTCTTTCCTCCTAGTAGAACAGATAAACCTCAACTGGTGCTGAAAGATTTCTTAAAGATACCAACTATGAGTATCATTGCAGGAAACAGATCGAAGTTCAATCGATCTTCTCAGAAGCATTTCGTCGAACATGTTATATGCATCATGTACATATTTTTTCATTTCAGCAAGTTATATGAGTAGAATTAAATACTGCATATTTTCTTGTGAACCTGTACTTCATACATCACTGTATATATCCAACTTGGTGTTCCACTTTATATCTCCTATTAGTGTTAACATATTAGATTAATAATACTGTTGGGACTCAAATGCAGAATTAAACAACATAGTTTTCTTTTGTTGCAAAGGTCATTTCATTTTTATCTTGTTTCGGGACATTTCAAGTTTCCGTGCTTTCTGTTAATTTAATCATGCATGGCAGTATGGCACACTTAACACAAGCAATCCCATCTAGATAATTGGATTAAAATATAGGCAGTATGAATTTGTATGTATTTGTATTTATATCTTCTGCTTGTTGATCTTGATATGTTTCCTAATTGTTTTTGTTCACTACCATAGGAAGAAAAGACCTCCAGAGGAGCACAGAAGCATCATGATGATAGATGTGAAATGAAGATCTTTTACGAGGAATACCACAGAAACTATATCCGAGCCTTGCAAAATGCATGTGACAAAGAACATCGGTGAGTTCTTATCAACAGCTCGTCCTTGTACCTCACTGGACATTGAAAGCACAACTACTATCAACTAATGCCTTTTCGTGAAGTGCTTATACTTGCTGACAATTTCGGAATATTTCAGTGGACAGCTTACGAAAGCATACCAAACATCTAGTGTTCTCTTTGAAGTTTTAAAAGCTATAAATGTGAACGTTGATTCTGAGGTAGATGCAAATTCCGGATTGTCTTTGCTTCGATATGAATGTGTTTAATTATTTCTTTTCTTATTATTTTTTTTTTAATCTGGTTGTCCTGACTCCTGAGACTTCCTTTTGAAATTTGAGCAACGACTCCTTGCATGTTGTTTATCTATGGAATTTACTTTCGAGTGATTTTTAATTGTACAGATACAGGAAATGCATGATAAAGTTGCAGAGGGAATAGAACTCTGTGCCCATTACAATATTTTACCTCTTGCGCCTGACTGTGCAAATCAGGCGATTATGCAACATCCCGAGGTCCAACTAGATTCAGCTTCTCTTTATCATCTCCATTGTTTCTGCTAAATATTCTTTTCTGGTGTTGTTTCAACTTGATGATGTTGGATGTAATATTTTTCATTTGTAGATTCAAGCTTCCGTACGTGCACTCCAGAATACCAGAGGTTTTCGTTGGCCTGAGAATTGGAAGATGAAGAATTATGTTGATATCCTCGATTGGCTTCAGGCTTGGTTTTGTTTCCAGGTGATTATCATAATCTTTATGTTTATTGTATTGTTACTTCTCTTGTTTCCTAATTCATATATGAAATGAGTACATTTGTTTTTTACATAACATAATTATCGGCATAATTGCCTGTTGAATACTCTACCGTTAATTCTTTTTCAGAATGACAATGTGGCAAATCAAAGAGAGCACTTAATTTTGCTACTTGCAAACATGCACATGAGACAGTCTCCGGAGCCTGATCAACAACCTAAGGTTTGACTCAGACCTGAGATTCTCCTCCTCTGCCTGTGCATTTTTCTATTGCCTAGTTTCCATGTCTTAATTTCTGGATATACTTGAGCTCACTGCTACTTTGGTAATATGCATTATTTAGCCTTCCAACATGGTGGGTTGCATTGAATTGGGAATAATATGAACGAGCACCAATCGCTGGATATCTCAACATATTAATTAGATGATCGAACAAGTTACTAAATGTATAAACCAAGTGCTATTTCGACAACCAAACATTACAAGTGTTTTGTTTTTAATTCCGGAGGTAATCTCCTAATATATGTGTTTCTTTCAGTTGGATGATCGTGCCTTAAATGAGTTTATGAAGAAGCTATTCAAAAACTACAAGAAGTGGTGCAAGCATTTGGATCGTAAACCTAGCCTCCGGTAATGCGTATTTGATCGAAGCCTACTCAATGATCGTCCGCTGCTTCTTTAATGTTATTAACTTGCTCTCTTGTTGTCTTGCATGGGCCTCTTAAATTGTTTTTATCTGGACTCCTTTTAATACGCACATTACACGAGCGCGCTGCTCCATTATTCTTACAAATTCACAACTGTATTCTATTTTCATGCTTTCGAAAATGCAATATATTTGGCAAGTATTTGGATCGTAAATATAGCCTCTAATAATTTCATAGTATTTGATTAAAACAAACTAGCTCAAGGATCTTCCACTTCTTCTTTAAATCACACAATCTCCATTGAATGCTGTTGACATTAATGTTCTCGACTTGCTTGCTCTCTCATCGTTTAGCATGTCCAGGTTAAATTGTTTTTTACCAAACTTCTTTTATGCACATTACACAAGCAGCTCCATAATTCGTACATATTCACAATTTTAAAGGGCTTTCATATTTTCGTTAAAAGTGAAACATGGAGGTTCATTTTGTTACTTTTACTTCAATTGCAGGTTACCTACTATACAACAGGAAGTGCAACAAAGAAAATTGTTATATGTTGGGCTATATCTTCTTATATGGGGAGAAGCTGCCAACTTACGGTTCATGCCAGAGTGTCTCTGCTACATCTTTCATCATGTATGCTTTGCAAATTGTCGTCTTCTTTGATAAGAATTGATTTTACATCTGCTGAATGCCTTGTCCCCAGACCCCACCAATATAGTTCACTGTTAATCTGAGGTTGAGCAAAGATGACATAACAGAAACTCCATTCTTGGAAGACAATATTAAAAGAAAGGATTTAAAAATAACTACGAAACCCATTTTATGCAACTTAATGCTTAAACGTAAAGTTCAACACACTGTTATGTCTAATGTCTATGGTCTAGACTAGACCACTTGTTCTAAGGATACTGGGGCAAGCATAACTCTGTGTCTGTAACACTTTATCTCCATCATAGAATTTTTACGGTATTTGCTTTTCTTCATTTCTGGAAACAGTGTCATCTTGTGCTTATTTTCCTATCCTCGATATCTTCCTGAGATAGTGTTTTTTGGTCTATGATTTCTGAATTAAGTTAATGTTCTTTTTCCTTATTGGGTGGATTAAATAAAACAAACTAGCTTGATTTTTTTGATTTGTAATAAATTCTTGTTCCTGAAACTTTGTCAGATGGCTTTTGAACTTTATACACTGCTTACTGAATCTGTTAGTTCAATGACGGGTGAATTATACAAGCCAGCTTATGGTGGAGAGGAAGAGGCTTTCCTTCTGAAAGCTGTGACTCCAATATACGAAGTGGTTGCTTGGGTATCCAGCCACATTATTTTCATAACCCCCGTTATCATATGCCTATTATTCTTCTCTACCTCGATTTTGAAGTAATATTTTTTCAAACTTCAGGAAGCAGTGAGGAGCAAAAAGGGAAATTTAAAATATTCTGAGTGGAGAAATTATGATGATTTGAATGAGTACTTCTGGTAAACTGTTATATATTGATTTAGCACGTATATCCAAGTCTCTTCTTTATTGTACTTATTTTTATGAAATATACAGGTCTGCAGATTGCTTTCGTTTAGGTTGGCCGATGCGTCTTGATGCTGATTTCTTTTGTAAGCCTGTGGACCAATCTCATAATGAAAAGAACAAGGTACAAATCGTATTGAACTTTTAGACCTTGCAATGTACGAAACTAAGCGAATTAGCTCCAGCATCCTTTCAAATGATTACCTCATTAATTGAGTTATTTTCAACCTCAGCTATTTTTTTTTTTGGCATGAGTATCATTTTAATAGAAGTGATATATGAAACCTTTTGATGAAAAACAGGATATTATCCATGCAAGAGACAAATGGGTGGGAAAAGTTAATTTCGTTGAGATCCGTTCCTACGGGCATGTGATTAGAAGCTTCGACAGAATGTGGACCTTCCTCATCTTGTGTTTACAGGTTTTTGTTCATATTCCACATTTCAGCGCTGTCGTTTTCATTCAAACATATTAGCTTTATTTTATTTTATTTTGGCGTTATCTGAACCATTTTGATCTACCAAGGGGATGATCACTATTGCTTGGAGTGGCTCTGGGCAGCCAACTTCTGTTTTTGAGTCCAAGATTTTCAAGAAAGTATTAAGCATCTTTCTAACAGCAGCAACACTAAATCTTGGACAAGGTATGTTGGATTTCATTTTTACTGCGGTTGCTTATAATAATTTACAAACTTGATGGTGTGTAAAATAAGCCACATTTGGTTCCAGTACAAACATTAAATTTTTTGATAATTTCTCTCTTCCCCCATTCTTTTCCGGCAGGTTACATATTAGAATATTGTCAGCTCTATAATACTTTTTGTCTATTTTATAATATTTAATATATTAAATGGCCGCAGCCATCCTTGACATAACTTTGAAAGGGAAAGCAAGAAGGAATATGGTTTCCCATGTAAAGTTAAGGTATATTCTAAAGCTTGTGGCTGCTGCTGCATGGGTGATTATCTTTCCTGTTACTTACGCTTATGCATGGGAACATCCTCCTGGACTTTTTGAAACCATTAAACACCGGATTGGCAACGGTTCAAGTTCTCCTTCATTGTTTATATCGGCTGTTGCTATCTACTTGTTCCCAAATATGCTTTCTGCGGTGCTGTTTCTTTGTCCCCCCATCCATCAGTTCCTTGAGAGTGCCTATTATAGACCTGTGGCGCTTATAATGTGGTGGTCACAGGTATATACTGGTTTCTTTCAAATGTGCATTGTCTTTCAATCAATTCCAGTTAGGTAGTAGTGTCTAGTTTAATATTTATATCCTGCAGCCTCGGCTCTATGTTGGGAAGGCTATGCAGGGGAGCATATTCTCGCGTATCAAGTAAGTTTTGAATTTAAATTATATGTTTGTATGAAAACCATCACATGCTATATTAAGTACTCTTTCATCAACGCTCAGGTATACATTATTCTGGGTGCTTCTTATGGTCACAAAATTGGCTTTCAGTTTTTACATTGAGGTATGTATGTGTCTTACTCATGTTCAACATCCTTATTTTGTTCCAGATTTGGTTTTCCCAACTTTCTATTTAAGTAAGTTCACAGGATCAATTTGTGTGCTGCAGATAAGGCCTCTCATAGGTCCCACAAAATCAATCATGACCACCCAAGGTAGTTAACATTCACAAAGTTGGAGCCTAGTTTTATTTTGTTTTGAATTGATGAAATGATATATGCTTTGCAGCTAAGAACAACACTGGCCTTGTAATGGCACTCTGGTCACCAGTTATTCTTGTAAGGATAGTACATTCTTTTCAGTGTATTTCTTTCGTCTTGTTCACCACTGTAACTGAACGTATTATATTGCTTCTCCCTTTTGTTGTTGTTGTTTGGCCTGCATTAGGTCTATTTCATGGATACTCAAATCTGGTATGTTATATTCTCTACACTATTCGGAGGTGTACATGGGGCTATTTGTCGCCTTGGAGAAGTAAGCAGAACTTCTCTGTCTGATATTATCCCTGAAAGATCATCTTTATTCTTTACTATCTGTGGTAAACCACTGTCATTCTTCTGCAGATTCAAACGCTGGAAATGCTTTGGTCCCGGTTCCAATCATTACCTGGTGCTTTTAGTGCTTGTTTGATTCCAAAAGAGAAAATTGAGACCATAAAGAATAAAGGACTGAGAACCACCTTTTCCCGTGAAATGGTAGCATATCACTAGATTAAATTGTATAATCTCAATGCAGGCAGGTTACTTTTTAGAATGCCATTAATCTTTGATGTCGTGTCAGAACCTCTCCAATAAGGAACAAGAAGCAGCAAAGTTTGCCCAGTTGTGGAACAAAATTATTGCAAGTTTCAGAGAGGAGGATCTAATAAGCAACAGGTAATAGTTAAAAGACTCAAAATGTATGATCGGAAGAGAATATAATGCAATTTAATTGATTGCTCAATACGCTACTCTTCTTTTTAGGGAAATGGATCTGTTGGTTGTTCCATATTGTTCTGAACCATACATGGAGCTACTGCAGTGGCCTCCATTTCTGCTTGTCGGCAAGGTTCAGTTTTCAACATTTGGGTTATCATTTTTTTTCCTCTCTGATTACTGAGATTTATTTGTTCCTTTTTCTTCTGTTGGTCAGTCATCCATCCTCAAAGAAACATATCGTCGCTGTCACCTCTATACTTCATTTTGTTCTACAAATACTTAGAGCGAGGGGAACAATAATAACTAAAGAATAAAAAAAGAACTACTATTTTTCTCATGAGTTATTTATATAAATTGGTTGGTGAACCCCAAATGAACACACCGTTGTCAATAAATCGCCATAAAGCATAATGGACGATTTTTTAAGTGGTAAGAATGTGCAATAGTTTCTTTTCAATTGAGTGTCTGATATAGAAGTAAGAGGAAAAAAAATTGGAATGCTCAAACTTTTTGAAACGCCATTTTAGACCGAATTAATTTTTATGAACGATAATGTTTGTTATTGCCTTTGACTACACTTATGTCTTATATTCTTGTTGTGTTTGATAAAAAAAGATTCAATTAGCAGTGGAAATGGCTAAAGTTAGTAATGGCGAGGGGAGAGAATTGAAGAAGCAGCTTCTTTCTGATCATTATATGTATTCTGCTGTTCGCGAGTGTTATGCTTGTTTCCGTGATCTTGTAAGATTTATAGTTCATGGTCACCAAGAGAAACAGTAAGTACCTGTTACGGTAGCATTTTCTCAACTTATTGAACATTTTATTCAACATCTTTAACTTTGTTAGGTTTTTTATTCAGGATTATTGACTTACTCTTACGCGAAGTTGACAAGCATATAGAAGAGGGCAGTCTCTTGACGGAATACAATCTAACTGCTCTTCCAAGTCTTTATGATCTCTTTGTTAGGCTTGTAGAATACCTGGTTGGTTTTTTAATGTTGTAACTACTTACCTCTGTTTCACATTTTCTTTAATAATGTTGTTAATTACACTAAACATTATTCTCAATTTGCTACTATATCGCTGACTTCCGAATTCTAACAGTTACACAATAAGCTGGAGGATAGAGAAGCGGTTCACTTGCTTTTCCAAGATATGCTGGAAGTTGTTACCCTAGACATGGTGACATGCGATGTATCTGAGTAATGTCTCCTTATTCATGCAAATTATGCTTCAATTTTGAGGATTAAAAGGAGGTTTCTTATTTTACTTAACTTCTCATGAATAGCTTTACCGAGCGTGAACATCACCTATTTTCTTCAGCTGGATCTATCTGTTTTCCAGTTCCTGAATCGGAAGCTTGGAGAGAGAAGGTTGGTCTGTGTTTTGCAGCTAGAAAATTTTAGCATCATCAATTATTTAAATATTTGCTTGTAACAGATCAAGAGGCTGTATTTGCTGCTGACCATTAAGGAATGTGCTACAGACGTTCCATCAAACTTAGAAGCTAGAAGGCGTATTGCTTTTTTCTCAAATTCCTTGTTCATGGACATGCCTTCGGCTCCTAAAGTCCGCAACATGCTAGCTTTTTCGTGAGTTGTACCTTTTTGATGTATTCTGTGCTTGCTTACACATTTTGTAAGCATTACAGCTCATCCCTTCTTGCATTTTAATATTACGTTTGCTATCTTTTTTATTAGAGTTTTGACTCTTTATGACACGGAGAAGGTCCTCTTCTCGCTGCCTGATCTGGAAGTGTCAAATGAAGATGGAGTTTCCATTCTCTTTTACCTGCGGAAAAATTTCCCTGGTTTGTCCTGCAGATGTTAACATATAAACCACACTTTTTTCTATTTGATGTTTTGAACCTTAAAACTAACACCATGCAGATGAATGGAACAATTTTCTGGAGCGTGTTAAGTGTCACAAGGAAGAACTAAGGGGATCCAATGAATTAGAAGAACAATTACGCCTTTGGGCATCTTACAGGAGCCAGACATTAGCCAGAACTGGTATAGAACAATCAGATTCTTTGCGACCTTCTATATTCATCATTTCAACTTTCTTTTCTTTACTCGTATATTCAGACTTAAGTGCAGGGTATAGCTTCATATTCTTTCTCTACTTATTGCGTGATAAAAAAATAGATTATTTTTAAGTTAACAACCTGTATGGATGCACAAAGACAGTTGCTAATTGGCTCTGTTGTTGTTTTCATCGTGATATTTTCCGCACCACTACACATAGATTAATTGTATGCATTCTTATTTAGTCATTCATTTCTGAAGCTGTTCATTGATGGGTTATTCAAATTGTGACAGTCAGGGGAATGATGTATTATCGCAAAGCTATAGAACTTCAAGCCTTCCTAGATATGGCAAAATGTGGTGGTACTACATCTCCTCGGCTGATTATATCTGCAAGCTAAAATTTATGACCTTCACTTTAAATTACAAATACCAATTTTCTACTTTAACAGATCTAATGAGAGGCTATAAGGCCATTGAGGCGAATGAGGATCACATGCATGGAGAGAGATCTCTGTGGACACAATGTCAAGCAGTGGCCGGGATTAAATCTACTTTTGTTGTATCATGCCAGCTATACTCGTTTCTGAAACGATCTAGGGATCCTCGTGCACGTGATATTTTGAGACTCATGGCAATGTTAGTCATTGTGATCCTAAACTGTTGATCTGTTATTACTTTCCATTACCTAGCTAATTACGTATTTCTCTGATGATCAGGAATTCATCTCTTCGGGTAGCATATATTGATGAAGTTGAAGAACTAAGTCGTAAAGTGTATTATTCCACTCTCGTTAAGGGTGAATTGCCCGAGTCAAATTCTTCACTGCCATTACAGAATCTGGAACAGGTAGAGGAATTTCATCTAAATGTCTTCACTTTGTTCATATTTTATGTTATCTTCTTGACCCTTATTTATTTGCAGGTTATCTATCGTATAAAACTTCCAGGACCTCCAATATTAGGTGAACCTAAATCTGAAAATCAGAATCATGCTATCATTTTCACACGTGGCGAAGCCTTACAAACAATTGATAGTAATCAGGTCTACTACTTTCTGTACTCATTTGTAGATGAACCTGTTTTTACAGTGGTGTGACATTAAATCTCGTATATAGGATAACTATATGGAAGAGGCTTTTAAAATGAGAAATTTACTCGAAGAATTTCTTAAAAGGCAAGACTTGAGTTGCCCGACAGTTCTTGGTCTGAGGGAGCATGTATTTACCGGAAGGTAACAACTTGGTTCTAATTAGTATTTCTGAGCTTAATAAATCTGTAAACTCCTCAGTTCTTGGTCCTTGTTTTATGGTGCAGTGTTTCTTCTATTGCTCGGTTTATGTGTAATCAAGAGGCAAGTTTTGGTACTATTGGTAAGAGAGTGCTCGCCAACCCTCTGAAGTAAGATTCCCGACTAAAACCCCCCGCCCTTAATGATCACTTACCAGTTCTTTTTTCACTTTCCATATTTGATGATTGAATTCCACAGTTCTGCTTCGAGAGTTGTTTTTATAGTCTGTTACTTTGTTAGATGAGAAATATCCAAATTTTACACCAGAGTATTTTTCGTGTCCAAAACTTCTTTTTGAGTTGTCTCTTTTCCTCCCTTTTCTGGATACTTAATGGTGTGATTTCGTGAAACTCTTTTTGTCCTGTATATTTGTCTTAATGGTTCAGTCCTTGCTGGTTGTGCAGGGTTCGGTTTCACTGTGGTCATTCTGATGTTTTTGATAGACTGTTTCACCTGACTAGAGGTGGGGTGAGTAAAGCATCCAAGAGTATCAACCAGAGTGGAGAAATATTTGCTGGTAGGCTCATACTTCTGCAATATTTGCAATTGTTTAAATTTTGTGTGAACAGATGATAGTTGATCGAACGCCATTCTTAATTTAACTTGATGTGCAGGTTTTCATTCTACCCTCCGAGGAGGCAACATAACTCATCATGAGTACATCCAAGTTGGTAAAGGGATGACTGATGTGGGTCTCAACCAGATTTCTGTATCGGAAGCCAACACTGCCATTGGCGATGGGGAACAGACTATAAGTCGTGATTTATATAGGTTGGCGCATCGTCTCGACTTCTTCCGAATGTTCTCATGCTATTACATGACTATCGGTTTCTATGTTACTGCATTGGTATGAGACAAAACGAATCCTGTAAATGTTTATTTGAAATTTCTGATGGCATCTCTTAAGGTCTCTGTTTTCCTTTCTACAGATGACGGTGCTCAATGTGTATGTGTTTCTGTACGGTCGTCTTTATCTTGTTCTTAGTGGTGGTCAAAGAGAACTCGATACTCAACTGGGAATTATTGACGGGAAGCCTCTTGAAGCTATTCTAGCCTCTCAGTTAATTGTACAGTTTGGCTTCCTGTTGGTTCTGCCCATGATTATGGAAATGGGACTGGAAAAAGGTTACCGAACAACATTGCATGAATTTATCTTCATGCATTTACAGCTAGCTCCAGTATATTTCACCTTTTCACTCGGCACTAAGGCTCATTATTATGGAAAGACGTTACTTCACGGATGTCCAAACTATAAAGGGCCCAAGGACCATGGTGGTGTGGTGATCCATGCAAGATTTTCTGATAACTATCGGCTTTACTCTCGTAGTCACTTTGTTAAGGGCTTTGAGCTGACAGTATTGCTTTTAGTTTATCAGATTTTTGGTCATCCCGAGAGTAGTAGTGTTCTGCTTACCTTAATCAATGCCTCAATGTGGTTCATGGCGGGCAGCTGGCTTTTTGCTCCCTTCCTGTTCAATCCCTGTGGCTTCGAGTGGGAAAAGATAGTCAACGACTGGACAAATTGGAATAAGTGGATCAGTAATAGAGGTATTGGTCTCACTCCCGAGAAAAGCTGGGAATCATGGTGGGAGGAGGAGCATGACCATCTTCGTCATTCTGGGAAATGGGGCATTTTGGTTGAGATTATACTGGCACTACGGTTTTTCCTTTATCAGTATGGACTTGTGTATCACTTGAACATCACAAAAAGTACCAAGGCTCGCAATTTGGTAAGTTGCTTCTTTCCTTAGAGTTTCGCCTTCTTGTCCTGATATTAATTTCTAATAATGTCTTGAACTCGTTGCAGGTGTGTGGTGTACCGTGGCTGGTCATGTTTTTACTACTTTTCGCCCTAAAAGTGAGGATAGTTTTTTTTTTCTATCATAGACTCATCAGTTACACAACAATATAGGATACAAATACAATCACTCCTTGAAGTGATAAAATAAGACACAATTTGTTTTTGTAGTTTCTGACAATTCAGTTCCTTGGGTTTTCTCCAGATAACTTCCTTTGTGCGTCAGAAACTCGCTGCAAATTCTCAACTTGTGTACCGGATTATGAAGGGTTTGATCTTTGTTATGTTTGTCTCGATCCTGGCTGTTTTGAGTGCCCTCCTCCACTTCACTCTGAAAGACATCTTTGTGTACATACTTGCTTTCATGCACATGGGTTGGGGATTACTTCTGGTTAGTGAATATTAATTCTGTACTCAGAGAACTCTTACAGCTAGACACGTACTTAATTATATCCAGAAACAGTCTAATTGCTGAGCTTACACACTATTTCCTTCCAGATTGCGCAGGCATGTAAGCCAATTTTCCAGAAGGCAGGATTCTGGGGGTATGTTCGAACATTAGCACGAGGCTATGAAGCCTTAATGGGTTTTCTTCTGTTCATACCTGTGGCTTTTCTTGCATTGTTCCCATTTGTTTCGGTAATTCAAGATCGGATCTTGTTCAGACAAGCATGCAGCAAATCAGGTACTCAGATTTCCGGTACTCTTGGTGGACATGCCAAAGATAGATCATCAGGGAGCAAAGAGTTGTAAGCAAGCTCACTTAATACTAGTGCACTATTTCTGAACCAACCACGAGAGTAAGCTAATTCGGTGTACTAATTGATACCATCAGATTGATTCTATGAACACATACCTTAACAATATATTCACTGTTTAGGCATTTTGTGCTCAAGTAGTTAGCATGACCAGGTTTAGCCATATTTCGGCACTTGCATCTTCTCATGTTTATCCTGTTCAAACAGTCAACTGTAAGATCAGACGCTTGCACTTTGCCTGTTACCTGCAAGTGAAGATGCCATAAAGCTATTCTGGTTAATGTCCTGAGGTCAGAACTAGTGTCCTTATTCATCTTAACAGGCACAGTGATTTCGCAGAATTAGTTCTAATTCAAGACAATATAGGGATTTGAATTGAACATGAACGCCTTTCACCCGGTCTTAGATGGCTATTCTCTCTTGTACGTGTCATCCACGAGTGGAAGTTTTTTGTCCAATATGAGCATTTGACATCTCAAATCTATAGTATATTAACCCGAATAAACAAAATCAAAACACCAGATTTACGTGGTTATATGTGCATTGAGGAACGTACACTGAGACGCTTCACTAGATCGGAGAAAAGATTACAAAGAACCCACGAAAATTCCAACCGTTAATGTGTATTCTACTCACTATCTACTGCTCTCAAACAAATGAAGAAGAAATGTGTATCGACAACAACGAATCTCACACCGTATAACAAATACAAGAAGTTCCTAATATACATCATTCTAGAGAAAACTGCTCAAAACAGAATCCAACCTTGGTTATAACAACTTAACTGACTCCTATCGTCATCTCCGCAATTCTCAGCCCTTGGAACATTTGCCAACTGTTAACATCATCAAATCAATGTTTCCTGTGCAACCTGACTTTAGAGACTGAAATGACATACATAGTTACATACCCTACTGTATTTGTATACCAATATTCAAACTATTATTTCATAGTCCTCCACCTTAGTTTGAATCATCTTCTGAATCTCAATCCTATTCCTCAAGTTAATAGACCCCTTTCGGCCCCTATCCGTTAAAGGTTAGGATAGAAGCCCTTTTTTCGTTTTGTGTTTTAGGCCTTGAAGTGCAGGCCTTCGCACTACTTAACCAGATCACAACACAACTCAAATTTCTTATAAGGAACAGACTTTGTAAGTGCAACAATTGGATTACTTCGAGTAGAAATCTTAGCAGTCTTAATGATACCTTTCTCAACATTATCGATCCCAGATGAAATGGAACCTGACAATCTATATGTTTGGTTCGATCATGAAACATGTTGTTTCCTGTATTTATTATACTTAGTCTGAGCTATTTTGGCTCAATGAATTTGAGTCGAGCTGAAATTAACCGATCTAGACATGTTCGTATGTACTCTAAGGAGCTCGATTTTGAGCTTAGCTCATGATAGAAAATTTAAAAATAAATTATTGAGTATCATGATGAGCCTTATCGAGTTGAGTCGGAATCAAGCTTATGATTAAAAAAAAATACTAAAATAAAAATAACATATAGCATCATATATATCGAACCCAACGAGCTAGCATCATTGTGCCGAGCTATGCTAATTAGACTACTCATCATCTGATGACGTGAGGTCATGGCTGCAAGAAAATCTTTAAGATTGGAAGATTTATTGGAAGAAGAGAACTTAAGTTAGAGGTCAATATAAATTCTCTTCCTCTGTTTGCGTAGTTAAAAAAAGAAAGCAGTGGTTGGTAAAACCATGTCCATCAACTACCAAACGTTCTTGTTTATTCTTTTATTAACCTCAATATTGAGTATATATTAATTAATTGGATCTCCATGCACTGAGCTTCCATTCCCCTCTAGAAAGAAATTTTTGACATTTGCTCATATAATGATATAATAGCAGGTCAATATTTCTTTTCCTTGTCTCAAACAACGAATCCATTTCTCCAACAGAGAAATATGAACGTTGTTGCATTAGTAATCCCCAAAATCATCCTAGTGCTGCTGCTAGTTTGCAACAACCAAATCGCAAACTCTGTAGCAACAATCCCTGAAAAGTCAACATGGGCAGATTTCAAAAACCTCACGGGTTGCCACAAAGGCCGAAATGCGGACGGTCTTCCCATGCTGAAGAAATATTTCCAGCATTTCGGCTATCTCAACAGCTCCTACGATAATTTCTCCAACCACTTTGATGAAGAGTTTGAAATCGCGGTGAGAATGTATCAGCGAAACTTCAGGATCAACATGACTGGTGAGCTTGATAATTCAACCCTTAACCATATTGTCAGGCCAAGGTGTGGTAACCCGGACATTGTCAATGGAAGCTCTACAATGCTAAAACAACCATCCTCATCGTCTTCTAATCATATCCATACTGTTTCCCGTTACTCCTTTTTCCCGAATCGCCCACAGTGGCCACCTGGCAAAAGGAATTTGACGTATGCATTCTTGCCGGAGAATCACTTGTCTGTTGCCGTGCGGAGCATATTTGCACGTGCGTTTCAGCGGTGGGCGCAGGTATTCATCAAATTAATATACTACTATAAATTATGTGAGTGTGCCAAACACTTTTAGTGAAATTGAAAACCTAACATGTCATGGTGGGGTGCAAAACAAATTGTATGCAAAATATAAATTGGAAGTTTCATAGCCTTAATTGGAATTAAAAACCTCATGTTAGTGAAATAGACGTAGTTTCTAAATCGTCCATCTTTGGAAGAAAAAGTAAATAAAAGAAAGAGTTACAAAAAGAATTTTTTTAATGGTGGTCAGGTGGTACCAATGACATTTACGGAGACGCCAACTTACTCTCAGGCAGACATAACAATTGGGTTCTACCACAAGAACCATGGAGATAGCGAACCATTTGATGGGATATTGGGTGTACTTGCACATGCATTCTCGCCACCGGCAGGGAAGTTTCATCTGGATGCCGATGAGAATTGGATTATCAATGGGGATTTCACTCATTCACCCTTCTCGGGTATTGATTTAGAGTCTGTTGTGGTTCATGAGATGGGACACTTGCTTGGGTTGGGACATAGTTCTATACACGAGTCCATTATGTTCCCGTCTATCGCGTCTGGGGTACAGAAAGTGGAGCTCCACAGTGATGATATTGCGGGTATTCAGGAGCTTTACGGAGCTAATCCAAATTATAATGGGACTAACCACTAACATGCGTATGAATAGTAATTGAGCTGAGCCGTTGTTATGGGCTTGCCGATGTTGTCACGAATATTCCTCCTTTTTTTTTTTCCCTTATAAATACTTATTTATTAGTGAAAAATCAAGTATCCTATGGTACCTGCAAAACCTGTGTAAGACTAAACAATGTTAAGAACAATGTTGACACAACTGTAATAGTGTTCTAAACTTGTGCATACGTTAAGCAAATAAGCAGTGAATGTGGAAAGTAAATAACACAGTTCGCTTTATATCCATGTGGCCCCATGGCTAAATATCCATGCATGTCAAGTAGAAATAAAACTAAGTTTCATCAATTATAAGTGGGTAATATAAACTAATCTTCTATGAAAATCAGGTTCACATGAACATGATCAACGAGCTAGAATATAAAGTCTAATCACGTAGAAGACTAGAGACTTGAAAGATAAATTCTACAGAATTATATAGTACGAAATCACAGTGGATTTTCTCATTTCTCATGTATATACAGACTAATACAGTGTAGCATGGACGTCCAGATAGATACATTATATTGAGAAGAGTCACCCATATCTTGTTTGTCTTGTAAGATTGGTCTCTATAGATCTATCTACAGCTCTCTGCAAATAAAGTTTGTCATTTATTTATGTTACACGATTATTTGATTGCATTAATGGAGATCGAATTGACAGAGCCTATTATCCAACACATTCAGTCTCTCCTCACACCATCCTCTCCAAATCATGTTACGACGCTTGATCTGCTCATCCATCTCTCCGTTTCGACCAACGCACCTTCACAACAGACAGGAGGAATCCTTGAAACAATGAAACCACTTGCAAGGTGTAAGCAAAATTGGTCGCCTCACACTTGTTAGGTAAAAGCTCCATGTTGATCATCACAAACAACTTCTGTTTTCACCTTTGTCTGTTCAATTCGTCCCATAGTCTTCTGGTAGTTCAATTTTACCTGGATTTCGTCTGTTTGCAGAGACGTGAGTTTAGGTGATGTGTTGTTCCGATTAGTTCTGGTCTGCTTAAGGATTCCTATTAATTTTTCAGTCTCTAAAACTGATCCTACATCCCCCTCCTAGCTATTTCTTTGCTGAATATCCTGAATTTGAAAGTTATGTAAAAGTCTAGGAGATTATTCTTCACACCAGCTTCATTTGGAAAGCAATAGATAAAAAAAAAAGCCTTGATAAGTTATTGAAAAAAGATGAAAATGTTTAAGCATAACATTTGCCACGTTCTATTCTATAGTATTTGTGCAAAGCCTCTTGTAATTAGCATCAATCATTGCGATATCTTCTTCAGACATATTCACCCAAGCTTCAATGCCATCGCCAGATTTAGTACCCAATAAGCAGATCAAATTCTTCTGTGGAATACTGATGATGGAAACCCAAGTTGGCTTACCCCAACCATAATCTGCCTCGTAAGCTGGAAGCTGGGTCCATCTTGAAAACCCGCATGTATCTAAAGTTGTTTCTCCATTCATGAAAGATGGATCGTTTTCTTCGTTCTTGGAATAGTATTTCATGAAACTGTCACTGTTTTCTAGTTTATTGACATAATCACTGTCAACTTTTCTTATAGAATGCCTTAGTTTGATTGCCAACTCATGGTAAGTATATTCTCCCTCATGATTATGTGCACTGTTTGGGTATATACTTGCTCTGGAACGGCCACAAGCATTCCCAAACAAGGAATGGGGTAGACGAGGTATGGCTCGGGTCCTAATATCAACTGCGTGAGTGGCAGAGAAGGTAGTGTTTATTGCCTTACTCTTGTCTTGTCACTGTCTCAATATGATTCTTCCAAAGAAAAGCTGAGACAGCCTCTACTCGTGTAGGGTTCTCCAGGCCGGGACCAGACGTTGCCTCCCTCAGGGCAATCAATGCCTTTTTGTCAAAAGTGTACCTATTGGTCAAAATCTTTTCAGGGACTTCCATACCGGTTGATGGTGGTGGTGATGGAAACCAAGAAAAGTCAACAGGAGAAAACCGTGAGGCCATTTCAATGACCGGTTGAGAGAGATGTATAGTTTCAGGTTCAGCGCGGCAAGAAGATGCCCATGCCTTAACAAACATCACTAGGGAAGCTGCATCTGCCAATTGGTGTGACATGCAAACGCCAACCACTATTCCTCCACAATTAAAAAAGTTGACTTGGACTGCCAGAGGAACATCTGCACCACCACGTGGCATGATTGGTGTTAGAAAACGCAGAAATCATAGCATGAAACTTAAGGTTGTACCTGTTCTCTCTTATTCAACGAAAAGAAGAAGTAAAAAATATACAGACACGTTATGCTATTTATACAAGAAATCTACTGCTAACCCTAACTGACCTATGCTGAAATTACATTCATGCCCCGTGAGAATCTGTAAGCCTTATCTTCTAAACTAATCCTGAATCGTTTCTGGAATATGCTATTCCCTTCTCTGCACGCCAGAATCCTAGGGACTCTGCAATTTTGCCTCACGCTCTGTGCGTTCGTTCTAGTTTGTGATAGTTCTTCTTCTTCCTTTGAATTCTTCTTAGTTTCTTGCTGCAGCTTTTGCATCATCTCTTGAGATTCCCCCTCAAGATGAGAGTAAATGTTCTTTACTCCCATCTTGTCTGTGTAGAACCGAATTTTCTCTGATGGTAATGCTTTAGTTAGCATATCTGCAGGTTGTTGTGAAGTATGAACATAACATACTTCAGTGATCTTCTGTTGCACCTTTTCTCGTATAAAGTGTTGATCAATCTCGACGTGCTTAGTCTTCTCATGATGTACTGGATTCTTGGTTAGACTGATAGCAGATTGATTGTCACAATACAACTTCGTAGGTGTCTTTTGTTCAAAACCGAAATCTTTCAGTATGTAGTGAATCCACATTATCTCACAAGTGGTGTGAGCAATTGCTCTATATTCAGATTTAGTCGATGATCTACTTACGACTGTTTGCTTCTTAGTTCTCCAACTTACCAAGGAATTTCCTAAGAAGACACAATATCCTGAAAGAGATCTTTTCGTGTCAGGACAATTATCATGATCTGAATCAGAAAATGCCGTGAGATTCATGTTCTTTTCTGAAGATAAAAAAAGTCCTTGGCCTGGATTTCCTTTAAGATATCTGATTACTCTGAGAGCTGTTTCAAGATGCTCTTTTGTTGGTGACTCCATGTATTGACTCAGAATATTTACAGAGTAGCAAATATCAGGTCTGGTTAATGTGAGATAAATTAGTTTTCCAACAATTTTCCTGTATATGGTTGGATTTCTCAACTTTTCTCCTTCCTTTTGAGTGTTATGGCCTTGTTCTATTGGAATAATCAGAGGTTTACACCCTAACAAACCATTTTCTTCTATGATTTCAAGAGCATACTTTCTTTGACAAAGGTAGATGCCTTCTCTTGATCTTAAAATCTCAATTCCTAAGAAATATTTAGGTTCCCCTAAATCTCTTACTTTGAAACTTGATTGCAGATAGTCTTTGGCTTTGTTAATTTCTTCTTGATTAATTCCTCCAATTAAAATGTCATCAACATACACAAGTAACACAATGTAACTTGTTTCTGTTCTTCTTATAAATAAGGAGTAATCATGTTTTGATTGAACAAAACCATAAGCGAGTAATGAATTTGTGAATTTGACATTCCACTGTCTTGAGGCCTGTTTCAATCCATAAATGGATTTATGTAACTTGCAAACTTTGTTGTCCAAGGATTCCCCCTTAATGGTGTAACCTGGTGGTAATTTCATGTAAATTTCTTCATCCAGGTCGCCATTAAAAAATGCATTATGAACATCAAGTTGTGATAACATCCAACTGTGTTGAGCTGCAAGAGCTAAGAATATTCTGACAGTTGTTAACTTGGCAACTGGACTGAAAGTTTCACTATAATCTAAACCATGTTGTTGAGTGAAACCCTGTGCTACCAGGCGAGCCTTATGTTTATCGATACTGCCATCTGATTTCAACTTTGTTTTGAACACATATCTGCATCCCACTGTTGTATGTCCTTTTGGAAGATCAGTAATTCTCCATGTATTGTTGAGATGCATAGCATTCAATTCATCTTGAATAGCTTTCTGCCAGTGAGGATATTGAATAGCTTCTTGGAATGTTTTGGGTTCCTCGTGGAGAGATAAAGATACAGAGTAAACCTTTTGATGTTCTGAAAGTCTATCATAAGATAGAAAATGAGATATAGGATGAGTTGTTCCTATTTGAGAAGAAACTTTCCTCGTTCCTTTCTTTAATTCTTCACAGTGAAATTCGTTTAGAAATTTGTTCCTTTGGCGGACTCTAGTAGATTTTCGAATGTCAGGAACATGTTCGGGTTGCTCTTGAGTTTCAGAATAGTCAAGAGTGACATGTAGAATTGGTGATTCAGCAGAAGAGGCAGGATCATTGTTGGAAGCACGAGAAGGGGAAGAGGGTGTGCTTGGAGATGACTGATCTCTGCCTAGTGTCTGCTGTGAAGGAGTAGAATCGGGAATGATGAGAACATTATCATGTGATGAAGGATGGTTATTTGCTGTGTGACTCGGAGAAGTGATGGGAATATGAGAAGGACTAGAATGATAGTGTTCCTTGTGAGGAAAAAGTCCCATAGTGAAAATGTGATCATGGACGGCTGCATATGGTGGTGCAGTATGGTCAAACATAGTTTCACTGTAAGGGAATACGTCCTCATAAAACACTACATCCCTAGAAATGAATGTCACTTTCTTTTCTAAATCATACAGCTTGTAACCTTTGATTTGTGATGGATAGCCAAGAAAAATTGATTTTCTTGCTCTTGAACTGAACTTATGTCCTAATTCTTTGATAGATGCGCCATATGCAAGGCAGCCAAAAATTCTAATGTTCGAATAATCAGGTCTTTTATTGAACAATCTTTCATATGGAGTTTGTTCATTAATGACAACAGAAGGTATCCGATTTAGCAAATAAGTTGCTGTCAAAATGGAATCACCCCAAAACTAGAGTGGTAAATTAGCTTGAAATAGTAAAGCTCTAGCCATGTTGAGTAGCGTTTGATGCTTTCTTTCCACAACTCCATTTTGTTGAGGTGTGTATACGCAAGTTCTTTGATGCAAAATGCCATGAGTGTTATAAAAATTTTCTAACTGAAATTCCACTCCGTTGTCTGTTCTGGTTTTCTGAACTTGCTTATTGAATTGAGTTTTAACTAAAGCAACAAAATTAGGTAATATTGTGGCCACATCTGATTTATATTTCATCAGTAGGGTCCAAGTGACACGAGAATAATCATCAACAATAGTGAGAAAAAATCTGTGGCCATGTAAAGAAGTTTGAGAGAAAGGACCCCAGATATCTATATGTAATAACTCAAACACAGATAAACTAGAAAATGTTTCTTTAATCGGAAAAGATAATTTCTTATGTTTGTCCTTGCTACAGACATCACAAATTTGCATCTCAGTGCTTGTTACAATAGGAGAAAATTGCTCAATCAACTTGAGTCTTGTAACTGGAACATGACCTAGTCTAAGGTGCCAGAGTTCCTTATTTAGCCGAGAACACTGATGAAGTTGAGGAGGTGTCAAGGAATGCAGGCCAACATAATAGAGTCCATGCTTAATTGTTATTCTGCCAATCTCCTCCTTTGAAGAGTTCATCTGCATTTTACAGACAGAATCTTTAAATATAAGAGATACATCATTGTCTTGAGTTAATCTAGAAATAGAGATGAGATTGACTTTAAAATGAGGACAACACAACACATTTTTGAGTAGGATATTCTTTTCAATAAGAATATCTCCAATACAAGTAACTTGTGTAAATTCTTGTGTTGGTAATTGAACTTGTGAATCAACATTTCTTATGTTGTGAGTAAATAGAGATGGTGAGTAAATGACATGATCGGAGGCTCCAGAATCTAAGAGCCAATCAATTCTTTGTGCAAAAACATTATTAACAAATGTAACATTATTAACAAATTTACCTGCCCAGTCGTCGGCATCTATCATGGAAGGATCAAGGTAGGAACTGGTTGAAAAAGCATTGATCTGAGAGGAAGAAGATGGACCCTGAGCTGGTGGTGCGGTGATGCTAGGATTTGTAGGCTTGATCATTTTGAAAAATGCTTGGAGTTGAGCATTAGTGATAGTGATTTCATCATTGTTCCCTTGGGAAGCAATCTGCTGTTGGTTGCCTTGAGTGACATTCACAAATCCGCCATTGCTATTGTGTCTGGTGAACTTGAAATCTGGTGGAAATCCATTCTTCCTGTAGCAATTTTTCTCTAGATGTCCTGGCCTGTGGCAAAAATCACATATCATACAATTTTTTGTGCTATGCCCTGCCCTTTTACACTTGATGCAGTACATCTGGTTGTTCCTCCCTTTCCTTTTGTAACCAGCCCCAGAGTTGGGTGGAGCATTGTAACTGGTCATGTTGACATTAGGCGAGCTAACCATCATTGCAGAAGCATCTCCACCAGTGTTGGTCATGTTGCTGAGACCTTTCTGCTTTTCATCTTGCAAGACAAGTTTCAAGGCTCTGTCAAGACTTGGCGGCTTCTCCATAGTAAGAATTTGAGTTCTCACTTGAGTGTGTGCACTACTCAGCCCCATGCAGAATTGAATCACTTCATCAGCTTCTTCCATGTCTGCAAGATCATGGAGAGATCGACAAGGACATTTGCCACAATGACAACCCTTTTTAGGCCTGAAAGTTCTCAATTCCTGAAGAAGAGAAGTCATAGCATCAAAGTAAGTTTCAACAGACAACTGAGACTGGATTAAAGTGACCAGTTCTCTTCTTAATTCAAAAATTCTCAATCTGTCCGGGGAAGCATATCTAACAGCTAGCTTATCCCAAGCTTCTTTAGCTGTGTTTGCAAATATGAGATTAGAGGCTATCTCTTTGCTTACAGAGTAGAGTATCCATGTGAAAATAAGACTGTTGCACTTAAGCCATGGCATATATAAAGGATCATCTATGTCAGACTGTGCTATAGTCCCATCCACAAAACCCATCTTATTTTTAGCCTCAAGATGCATAGTTATCATCTTTTTCCAATCATAGTAGTTTGAGTTGGTGAGCTTTGGCTCAATCACAACAGAATTTGGAGTATCAGCCGGTCCGAGATAAAAAGGACCATATACATCATTGAGATCATAGGTTACAGTTTCCTGTTTCTTGAGTTTCGCTTGCTTATCTGCTTCATCTTTCTCTTCTGCCTTTTTGATGTTATTGATGTCATCTTCAGCAGCCATGATGAGTGATTAATTTCCAAGAACTGATAACAACAACAAGGATTTTAAGATCAGTAACGATATGATGAGTGAATAATAAGAAACTGATAATAACATTTGATAATTTGATGATATAGGCTGATAACAACAGCTCTAGATTTGCTGATAACAACAGCTTTGAATAAGTATAAAGAACAGAGATAAAAAAAATTAAATTTGCGGAAGCTAGAAAGGAAAAAAAAATTGTTATTCTTTGTTCTGATTAGTAGCCAGAAGGGCATCAGATTCTCAGAACCTGAGCTCCGATACCATGTTAGAAAACGCAGAAATCATAGCATGAAGCTTAAGGTTGTACCTGTTCTCTCTTATTCAACGAAAAGAAGAAGTAAAAAATATACAGACACGTTATGCTATTTATACAAGAAATCTACTGCTAACCCTAACTGACCTATGCTGAAATTACATTCATGCCCTGTGAGAATTTGTAAGCCTTATCTTCTAAACTAATCCTGAATCGTTTCTGGAATATGCTATTCCCTTCTCTGCACGCCAGAATCCTAGGGACTCTGCAATTTTGCCTCACGCTCTGTGCGTTCGTTCTAGTTTGTGATAGTTCTTCTTCTTCCTTTGAATTCTTCTTAGTTTCTTGCTGCAGCTTTTGCATCATCTCTTTGTTGGTGATTTTAGTGTCATCAATTCATTTTAGTAGTAATGCGATCTGCTAGAGACTGATGCGATCTCTCGTTGAGCTCGGAACAAGTTTGGGTAGTGCGGAGTGCACGCTTGTTGAGCCAACGAGTTATCGACCACGAATACGAAGCGGGGATCAAGGGGGCTGCGCCCCCTTGCGGGGTCGAGGGGCAGCGCCCCTGTAGGGGGTTGCGAGGGGCAGCGCCCCTGCGGGGTTCCAAGGGGCGTAGCCCCTGGCTGGGGTCTCGCCCAGGTCAGCGAGCGGGGTGCGGGGCAGCGCCCCGTCCTTTTTGGAACATTGCAACTCTTCGTGAACGAACATGCTTGTTCGTGAACTAACGTGACCTTTCGTTCATAACACTTCGTTCTGAACAGATACACCACTTCGTTCGCACCTTTTCGCTTCTATTTATTGAAGCGATCAGTCTCCAAAACAAGTACAACGAAAACTCATACATCCTCTCTACTTTTTGATCGAAATTCATATTGACTGAATAAGATTGCCTTCTTGGATTATCCCAACAAGGAATTCGTGTAACCCCGACAACAACAGTAGGGTCGAATTATCTTGTTTGGAAAGTGACTACACGATCCAAAGAAGTATTCCAAGATTATCACACCCTATATTACCAACACTCTTGAGAATTGGTACATATCTATCAAGGTCCTCTACTCGAGAGCTTTCCAGAACATCGACAAGACACATATCATCAAAGTGAGCCTCCATATATTCTGCACCAGCATCGTTACAATCTACCCAGGAGTTTTCATGTATTCTACCCGCAAGCGAATAATAAGTCACTAAAGCATTAGAGAGTGACCGTTTTAACTTGGTTGATGTTGTGACGGAGTGGAGCCCGTGGTCTAATGCATCAGCGGAAGCGGCATAGTAGAGGATGATGTGAATGTGTACCGGTGGAGCTAGTTGGTCTAGGAAAGAGAGATCGAACTTCCTCAGGTGGGATGGAGTAGGAGATGATGGTTTGATCATCTCTATGGTGGTTAAATCCGCACTAGTAGTAGTATTTAACTTGACTGTTTAATGCCTCTTTTGCCTTTAGAAAAGAAATGTGGTGTTTAGTTGGTATTG
The DNA here is from genome assembly GCA_028274465.1 of Plantago ovata. Classification (NCBI taxonomy): domain Eukaryota; kingdom Viridiplantae; phylum Streptophyta; class Magnoliopsida; order Lamiales; family Plantaginaceae; genus Plantago; species Plantago ovata. Next base: position 4,327,924 of record CM051458.1, read on the forward strand.
GTAAGAATGTAACACACTTATATATTAGTGTAAACCTACTTCTAAGTTCTGTTGTAATAATACATTCATTGTAACTAAACTGTGTTATCTTGACGGTGTCAGACTAATGCTATAATCTTTCATTGATATAATTAAAGTTCGGAAATGAGTACGAAATTCAATGGTCACTTTAACCGGCCAAAGATCTCACTTCTAGACTCTAGTACTGTGCTGAGTACTGTGCTCATTGCTGAATGGAGAAATGCATCCACTTCAAGAAAGTGATGTGCTACTAAACAAACACAAGCCATTTCTAAATTCCATATCATTACTCCCTTCGATTTTTTATGGTAAAATACAAGGGCAAAGTCAGGTATTTCTATTAGTCCGTGTGTCTCATTTAGGGTAAAGTCATGGGGTGCCGGCAGGTCCCCGAAAAAAAAATCTTAGGTAGAATTTACGATTTTTTGAAAAAATTTAAAGTTAATTTTACGATTTTTCAACTTTTGGCCACCCCAAACTAAAAAAAAAAAAAAGTATATAATTTCGCCCCCGAATTTCTGACTCCCCTCCTAATCCCATTTTTTTAATAAGAAGAATGGTATTTTTTTTTATATAACCATCAAAATGAGCCAAATTATCAAGTTCAGAGTAAAATTTTTTTGATGTCAAACAGCAAAACTAAAGCACAAAAGATATAACACCATATGTAATCTAAAAGAGTTTTGATAACATCATACTCCCTCCCATTATAAGTTATACACTTTGACATTTTTTAAATCAACAGTTTTCAACTTTGACCCAAATACTTTTAAACAATAATAATAAAGTATTTAACGAAATTATATTATTTTCATACTATAATTTTACTAAATATTTTATCATTATAGTTTAAGAATAATTAAGAGTCAAAATTGAAAATTATTGACCGAAAAAAAAAATCAGACTTTGATAATTTATAATTGGACATGGACGGAGTACTTAATGATAAAGATAAAAACATAATGTAGCAAGCAAGGACTTTACTTTTATTTATCCTTTTTTTTTTTGGGACTGGGCTAAGGGAATTGTTAATGTAATGGGCTACTAGTAAATTATCAATCCAAATCCATCCTGTATGTTCCCATAAAAAATTGAATTTTGTAATACTAAAATTTTTTTTTATCAATTTAAAAAAATTGAATTTTGTAATGGGCTATTAGTAAATTATCAATCCAAATCCATCCTATATATTGACCCCGTGCAATTCCCTTCGCCCATGGTAAAATATACACAATTTAAAAAATAATATTAAAAAATAGATATGTATGTATATACTCCGTCTGTCCCAGAACACTTGCACCATTTTATCATTATGGACGTTCCGTTAGAGTTGTACCATTTCATTTATTTGCCATATTTGAACGTGGTTATAATAATTTTATATTCCATCAACATATTTTTGCGGCCACAAATCCTCCATAAAATAAAATCAACACCCACTATCAATTTAACTGATCAATATTTAACTATTTTCATTATTTTATGTGCTCAAAATCAAATGGTGCCACTGCTTCGGGACGAAGGGAGTATTTAATTGTAAGTGAGTGATAAAGTATGAGAGATTGATAAACCGGTTATAAAGGAGATAAAGATAATAAAAACTTACTAAGTAGGTTGAAAACTTTTTAATATTTGGATTAGAAATTTTATAAAAGAATGGTCAAAATGGAAACTTAGAAAATTATTATTAATGAAAGGGAGGGAGTAATTAGTCATACAGAATTACACATAAAAAAAAACACAAATTTTTAGTCCTATCCACATTTTCAACTTAAAAAACCTTGGCTAGCCTATCATCACATCCATCTTTAAAAACTCATGGGACTAATTTATTTGTTTGTGGTATTAAAAAAAAAAAAATAAACAAATTTGAACAAAATATAATGAAAGTGAACTGAAATCGGTCACTGCCAAGTGCCAACAGACAGGGTTCTATCGACATATGAAAAAACCTGGCAATTGCATCATCATGACATCATAGGTTGAGTTCTATCTTCTAACAACAAATCGCCCCCCTCCAAAAGACAGAGTGCTCCAACCAAGCAGATTGTATCCAAAATTACCAGCTCTAGTCTTCCATCTTAAACATTCTCTCAAGTTCAAGAAACACAAAAAAACAACTTTTCATGACTAATCAATTAAACCATAACTATTAGCAAGAGGAGCATAGGATGACAATGAAAGAGACTCCAAATAGGGATGCCAACTACCGCGACTACCAAAAGCTTTACCACGACAACGTACTAACTCAACGGCCTTGCTCTCCAAGTTGTAAAGAAATGCCTTATGGCCCAGGCTCAAGACAGCATGAACAGGGTTCCATGGAATCAATGCTTCCAATTTCAGATCACGAAGTGCTCTAGCAATGTTCCAATCAAGACCATGTCTGTTCCCGCCTTTTAATAATAATACCATGTCTTTGCAGAGAGAATAATCATCGATTGTGTCCATCAAGCTCCAATGTTCCTTGGCTATGATGTTGGTGCTCTTGTAACTGTGGTCATCATCTTTCGGGAGAAACCAAAATTTTATAGTACGGCGCAGACTCTCGTCAACCCACTTTCTCTCACTTGTGCCAACCCACAGGAGATCAACACCAGGGGATCTAGTGATAGTGCAGCAGTCATATGCCAAATGACCCGGTGGCATGTTAATCAACTCCAAACAGTTTCCATTTCCATTAGAATCATAAAACGCTATATGGCCCTTTCCTGTATTCCAATAGAAAACACCTTCATGGACGAAAGGAATACAGAAATAGTCCTTACGCAGCGCTTCCTTGCTAACTAGAGTTGATGTTGTCCATTCCCCGGTCCTGGAAGAGTACGTTTCTATAACCATTGTTTTACTCTTGACATTGTCAGACTCGTTGGCAATTCCCAGAACTCTGAAAGTCGGTATGTGGGTTTGGGTGTTGTCCTCCACGAACAATCCAAGATTGTCAAGAGTAGTGGGGGAATTGGGATGTGGTAAAGAAACCCATGACTTTGTCAAAGGGTTCGCAACACAAAACTCGTTGTTATCACCAAATAGAATAAACCCGTGCGAGGAGTGGAACAGTCTTCTAAATGAACTAGGCAACTGCTTAATTTTGTGTTCACTCGGTTGAATGATTGGCAATATGGTCATGAGCCGATGAGAATCACGGGCAACTAATCTGTGTTGAACAAAAGCCAGGAGACGTTCACTGAGATCCCTTGTTCGAGAGCTATAAGTCTTGAGAAAATAAGGATCAACAAGTAAAGTATTCCATCTCTTAGATACAGATTTGTATCTGTAAATTGATTTTGGCGGCAGTCTTGCGAGTATGGCTATCAGTAACTCATCATGTCCCTCTACTTTCTCCATAGCCGTAGGTATCATGAGCCTTGATTTGTTCCTTGAACCACTCGCCATTCTGCAAGCGAGCGAAATTGGGTATTCTAAGGAACACACAACAAACTGAAACTAATACTACACCAACAGGCACATACTTACCAAAATAAATCGATCGCAGAGACATTAAACTAGTAATCAGAACTCATAAAAACAAAACTTCCTATTTTATCTAAAAATTAGGAAAAACAAACAAAAGCGAAACCGCTCAATTCAAAAATTACACAAATCATTCAATGGGAATGCTTTGGATCAACCTAATCAGAAATCAATTCACACAAAATATGATCAATTAATCAGTAGACTAGTGTGATTAAACAAATTAGATTTGCTATAAAAGAGACTCAACAATCGAAGATGGGGTAATTAATAAAATTAAACGATAAAACACAAGGAATTGAATGGGGCTCTGTTCGTATTTACCTGCTAGTGAGTGAGAGATCTTCGTCGATTGGATTGTCCGTCCGTCTCGTGTCACCTGCGATAAGCAATGCAATAGAACAAATAAAAGAACAAATTGTCTGCAAATTTTGAGAAATGAAGGTTTGGGGGAGAGCAGTGAACGTAAGTACTAAACCTAATTTGGTTCCCTTTCTGAGAGAGAGAGTGGGTGGATGTGGCCGGGTCACATAAAAACCGCCGGTTTTCCTAATTCATTGAAAAATATGGGGGTTAGCGACCCATGGTCTATGGGTCGCTAAAATTAGTGACCCATGAGCTATGGGTCACTAATTTGCGACCCAATCTCATGGGTGGCTAAATTTAGTGACCCAATCTCATGGGTAACTAAATAGCGACCAATGGGGCCATGCGTCACTAAATTTTAGTGACCCATACCATGTGTCACTAACAGCGTCACTAAACACCACATTTCTTTTAGTGACTCCTTCTCTTGCGGCTAAGTCCACATACTGGTCTTCATGACGTATGACTTCTTCAGTACCTTGTACTGGTTCCTTTGCATGTTCATTGACATTATCTTCTTGGTAAGAGTTGGTGATTGAATCCTTATGCTATAGGCAATCCACTCTAGCACGTGGATGGATAGATACAACAGCTACCCATTCTACGTGTTTTCGGCCTTGTGTCAATTTCAAAATCTGGCATTGGTACTATCTCACCATGACAAGTCCAAACCTCATACATAGGCATAAAACCATTGTGTAGCAAGTGGGCATATACTTCAGTATGATGCAGAAATTTCGTGTTCTGACATTTCGGCTAGCTACAAGGGCACTGAATCATCTCATCTCCACCAGTGTTTTGTGCCAAGGCAAATGTAATGAAAGATTCAAGGTCATCCTGAAAACTAGGTTGAATCCTACCATATACAATTCGATTGTACATCCATGATCGATCGGGATTTGTCTTCAATTTCACAACAAACCAATTAACACAACAAACTAAAACATAATTATTACTTCACATGGGTTGAACAAGCTAGTAGGTACGTACTACCCATTAACATACTAATTCTCTACTAAATGCTCCATTCACTTTCACTATAAATTAATCCAATATTAACAAGTTCATCATCCAACATATATATATATATATATATATATATATATATATATATATATATATATATATATATATATATATATATATATATATATATATATATATATGTTGAACAAGATATTATGCACTAACCTAACATACAATTCAATTTCATTTGTAGTGATTTCCTAATTTTCCAATTCAATTCCACTATAAAATGATGAAATTAAAAAATTCAACCATAACATACTTCTTATTATGTGTGGAATAAGCTATTAGTCAACAACAATAAACATAATATTACTCAATTCAAGTAATAACACAAAATTTCCAAATTAAAAAAAAAAAAAAAAAGGGTTCTTGAGGAATACCTCAAATTTGCATGTAAATTGACCAAGAGAGTTGAAATGAAGGGTCACACGAGTTCCTACATCAACAAGCTGCGAAAAGAGTCCAAGATTGCTCCATTTGGTGAAGAAATACTCGAGTTTGAGTTTTTTTGGGGTGAAGTCGCGCCACTTACAGAGAAGAAGAGAGGAAAAGAAATGGGGGAAAAGAAGACTGTAGCCCGTCTGTATAAGTAACGTTTAAATTAATTCGTCGCTGATTTTCTATTTCTTTTATCATTTTATTTTAAAAGGTCAACAGCTGGTTAACGGATAAATGATTTGTGGCTAAAAATGCCACTGATATTTTATATCGGTGTCTAAGCTCTACGAACTCGGGCCTGGACAAGCAAGAACTGAGCAACCAGGCTCAGTTCGTTACTATCTGTGGCTAAAATAGTGATTCGTGACTAATTTAACCACGGATACTATCCGTGACTACGTCCGATGGCTATTTCAAGGATTTTTGTAGTGATGAAATAAAGAATGAATTTAAAAAATAAATGAGGAAATAAATTAAATTGTGTGTTCTCTTGGGGTCTAATTGCTAGAGAGAGTTTGTGGTGTTTGAGTTCTGTTGAGTGGAAAGCTGATATGGCAGGAGAGAGAGTGTATTTTGGGTTCTGTTGGGTTCTAACTGCTGGAGATGGCCAATAATTTTGACTTTTGAAATTATATACACTTTCGTTTTCAATCAATTATTTACATTTTTTTTTTTTTTTAAATCAGCTAAAAGTGATTTTATTGATAAGTAAATAGCATAAAACGTGTTTGGAAACAATTACAAACTAGAACTAGACCAAAACATCTTCACCAAAACCTAAGGTTAGAAATAGAACAATAAAAGTCACACTAACACCTTTGAACAACTAAAAGAATCAGAAAGCCAAGCTCCAAGGCCTAAAGCTAGCTAATCTCCAAATGACACAAGAGAGTTGAGAACAAGAGCCTCCAAACCACGAGCAATCAAGTACAAGGCCAGAAGGTAACCCGCCAAGATGAAATCAACCGAAACCACAAAAATGAAGGAACAACCGCCACTAGAGAATCAAAAGCAACTCCCTAAACACCGTTTACTTTCTTATTATCACGCTCCTACATCCTATGGCTATGCCAGTAAATGAGCTAGCTAGTGATGAGCAATAGGTTCATCATGTATAGCTCCATCAAACGTCAAGTTCCTTTCCTGAATGGAACATACAGTATTGAATCTTAAGTAACCTATCCCACAACCCTATACTCGCTAATCACCAAGTAGCAAAAAATTTAAAACATGACCATAGAATGTAACCAGAATGAACTTTGACAGTTCATGGTGTTCTGGCCTGGACTTTGATTGCTTCTGACTCGTCCTTCCTTGCTCCTCTACGGAATTGTATCCTCCTGATACTGGATTTTCGTCCTTCTGGTTAATCCATGGATTGTTGTTACCCGCTGCATTCGAATTTCTAAAGTTTGTTGCTCCGGAGAAACTAACCGTAGTTGCTACTTGTACTATTTTTTGAAATTGATTTCTACAGAGTAATAGTACAATGACAAATATTGCTTGTGTTTCTTGGAGCCTAAGGTGACTTTATATAGGACTCTTAACTCGTACTATGGTTAATCATTTACTGACAAGTGTACTTGTACACCTGTATACAATGATTACAATATAGTGACCTCTTTGTGGATCCTACCCTCATACTGGTTGGCTTAGATACTTCGAGGTTCTCTTCTCCCTAGCTTACAAGTAGCTCCGAAGACTTCTTCCAGATTATCTGCTATAGTAGCTATCTTGTGATCAAAGTTTAGGTTTAGAGTAGCCAATGAACCTTAACTTAGTCTGACGTAGGCTTTCTTTATAATTTTTAGACTTAGGCACTTGCTATCTTCTAGATCGTTATAGTTTGTCTTGATTCGTACCAGAGCGTTCTGGACATATTTTCACATCATTAATTTAGAAAGCCTTAATCGCCTATCATCACATCAATCTTTAGAAAACTCATTGAATATTTTATTTCTAGTATAAAAAACAAATAGATAAATTTGAACAAAATTTGTTTAATAAATGTGAACTAAGTGCCAACAGACATGGTTCAATCGACACATGAAACAACTTGGCAATTGCATCATAGGTTTGGTTCTAGCTTCTGACAACAAACTTCCCCCCAAAAGACACAGTGCTCCAAGCAAGCATATCCAAAATTACCAGCTCTAGTCTTCCATCTTAAACACGCTCTCAAGTTCAAGAAATACAATACAACAACTTTTCATGACTAATCAACCATAAGTATTAGCAAGAGGAGCATACGATGACAACGAAAGAGGCTCCAAATAGGGATACCAACTACAGCGAACACCAAAAGCATTACCACGATAACGTACTAACTCAACGGCCTTGCTCTCCAAGTTGTAAAGAAATGTCTTCTGCCGCAGGCTCAAGACCGCATGAACAGGGTTCCATGGAATTAATGCTTCCAATTTCAAATCACAATGCGCTTTAGCAATTGTCTTATCAAGACTACTGCTCTTCTTTCTCTTCCGGCTTTCTAATAACAATACCATGTCTTTGCAGAGAGAATCATCATCGATTGTGTCCATCAAGATCCAATTGTCCTCGGTTATGCTGTTGGTGCTTTTGTAACTGCCGTCTTCATCTTTGGGTAGAAACCAAAATTTTATGGTACTGCGCAGACTCCCATCAACCCACTTTTTCACAATTGTGCCAAGCCACAGGAGATCATCACCAGGGGATCTAGTGAAAGCGCATTCATATGACAAATAACCTGGTGGCAAGTTGATCAACTCCAAACAGTTTCCATTTCCATTAGAATCATAAAAAGCTATATGTCCCTGTCCAGTATTCCAATAGAAAACACCTTTATGGACGAAAGGACTATGAAAATAGGCCTTACGCAGCGCTTCCTTGCTAACTAGAGTCGATGTTGTCCATTCCCCGGTCCTGGAAGAGTACGTTTCTATAACCATTGCTTTAATCTTGGCATAGTCATACTTGTTGGCAATCCCCACAACTCTGAAACTTGGGATGTGGGTTTGCGGGTTGTCCTCCACGAACAATCCAAGATCTTCAAGAGTATTGGGGGAATTGGGCTGCGGTAAAGAAACCCATGTCTTTGTCAAAGGGTTCGCAACACAAAACTTGTTATCACCAAAGAGAATAAGCCCCTGCGAGGAATGGAACAGTCTTCTGAATGAACAAGGAAACTGCTTAATTTTGTGTTCAGTTGGTTGAATGATTGGCAATATGGTCATGAGCCGATGGGAATCTGGACCGGAACCATGGGAAATTAATCTGAATTGCATAAAAGCCAGAAGACGTCCAGTGACATCCCTTGTTCGAGAGCTATAAGTCTTGAGAAAATAAGGATCAGCAAGTAAAGTATTCCATCTCTTCGATACAGATTTGAATCTGTAAATTGATTTTGGCGGCAGTCTTGCGAGTATGGCTATCAGTAACTCATCATTTCCCACTACTTTCTCCATAGCCCTAGGTATCATGAGCCTTGATTTCTTCCTTGGACCACGCCCCATTCTGCAAGCGTGCAACATTGGGTATTCTAAGCAACACACATGAAAGATCAAACTGAAACTAATACTAGTACGCCATAAATCAGAACAAGGGGCACCAAAACAAATTGATAAACTACTTAGTAATCAGAACTCATAAAAACAAAATTTCCTATTTAATCTAAAAATTAGGGAAAACAAAAGCAAAAGCTGACTTAATTCACTCTAATACTATATATCAATAACACAAATCAATCTACACAAACATGATCAATTATCAGTAGACTAGTGATTAAACGAATTGGATTTGCAATAAAAGAGACTCAACAATCAAGAAACAGAGAAGTATAACAGAGTAGACAAGGAATTGAAGGAGACTCTGTTCTTAATTACCTGGGAATGAATGAGAGGTCTTGGTCGATTGGATTGTCCCGTCCGTCTCTTGTCACCCGCGATATGCAAATTGTCTGCAAATTTTGAGAAATGAAGGTTTGGAGGAGAGAAGTGAACTAAACCTAATTTCGTTCTCTTCTTATATAGAAAAGAAGAAGATCAGAGAGTGGGTGTGGCCGGGTCACATAAAAACCGCCCCGGTTTGCCTAATTGATTGAAAACTTATGGCGGGAGTTTTAAATGAAATGTGAATTTGAATTTGGCCTTGTTTGAATTTACACCAATTACAAATCTCCAATAATTTTTTTTTACCTTTGATTACGGACCGATACATAGTTTTTAATGAGGATGATATATTATTTGATTGAGTGACAGATAAAAAAATAAAATGAATAATAAAATAAAGAGAAATAAACGAGTAAAGAAACGTAAAGAAAATAATTAATGGTACAGAAGGAATATAACTTTGGCTAGTCACATGACTCACATACGGTAAACACTTCATACAGTAATATTGTTAGAACTAACAAAAAATATTCTTATAAGGAGTTTATTCCGAAATAGAGTTTTGTATATCATTTTTTCTTACAAATTAACATACTATATAATGTTTAAATGTTAAAATATGTATTAAACTTGTGTTGTCATGTGTTATATACTAGACTAGATAATATATACTCCAAATCTATCAACTAAACAAATAAATGAAAGATGGAACAAGATTGAGTATTTAGGTTAAATAATTGCATTACAACAATCCAATTGAAATATATGTAATTTTCGATCACCCAAAGAAGCAACAAGTTATGAATGTATTGATGATAAAATCGTTAAATCAATTATATATACAAAAATTGAAGGGGATATTCCAGAGGATGATAGTGTATATAGAAGTATAAAAAAGTTTCATACCAAGATGAGCATGTTTGACAAGTCAGAGATGTTTTGGGTTCAACAACAAGGTTAACATGTGAATGACTAAACACACTCAAATTAAAAGATGTGATTGCAACTCAAAATTTAATGTATATTTCACGCTATATTTCACATACAACTTTACACAAGTACTTTTAATAATAAATTTTATGCTATGTTTAAGATATACGTATATTTATTTATGTATAAGGTGATGTGTTGTTTTCCAAGTCCGAAATTATAAAGGCGAAAACAGAAGTTGTTTGAGATGATCAGAAGACTCTGGGGCGAAAACCGCAAGCTTCATGAAAAATTAAGTATCCTAATTCGTCCCAGAGTCTTCTGGTAGTTCAATTTTTCCTGGATTTCGTCTGCTTGCGACACGTGAGTTTAGTTGATGTGTTGTTTTCTGATGAGTTCCTGCTCAAGGATTCCTATTTTTTCAGTCTCCAAACTTGATCCTACATCCCCTCCTAGCTATCATAATATAGGATATCTATAGAGATCAGATCAAATCTTAACCCAGCCATTGGGTGGTTTCGACCAGAGTTTTCTTTCTTCGTCATCCTACATATGTTTCCAGTAACTCGAAATATCTGAGCAATGTTGCTTGATTGGGGAAACAATTATGTCCGTATTTTGCTGATGTCCCCTGAAGACTCTTATGCTTGGTAATATCCATATATTCCAACTTGTTGTGCTAATTAATGCCAGGGACAATCAAATTTCTAGTAATGTGCCACAAAATTTTCATATGAATCTAGTTAATGTCAGGGACACTCAAATTTCTGCAACTCTTCTGGCGGTAGAATGTTTTCTTTTTCTATATGTGGAAACCGGGCTCTCTTCACTTATACTGAGCTTTTGTGCTAATGTGATCTTCTGTTCACTAACCGCTATTTCTTTGCTGAATATCCTGAATTTGAAAGTTATGTAAAAGTCTCGGAGATTATTCTTCAGACCAGCTTCATTTGGAAAGCAAGAGATATAAAAAGCCTTGAAAAGTTATTGAAAAAAGATAAAAATGTTTAAGAATAACATTTGCCACATTCTATTCTATAGTATTTGTGCAAAGCCTCTTGTAATTAGCATCAATCATTGCGATATCTTCTTCAGACATATTCACCCAAGCTTCAATGCCATCGCCAGATTTAGTACCCAATAAGCAGATCAAATTCTTCTGTGGAATACTGATGATGGAAACCCAGGTTGGCTTATCCCAACCATAATCTGCCTCGTAAGTCGGAAGCTGGGGTCCAACTTGAAACCCCGCATGTATCTAAAGTTGTTTCTCCGTTCATGAAAGATGGATCGTTCTCTTCGTTCTTGGAATAGTATTTCATGAAACTATCACTGTTTTCTAGTTTATTGACATAATCAATGTTAACTTTTCTTATAGAATACCTTAGTTTGATTGCCAACTCATGGTAAGTATATTCTCCCTCATGATTATGTGGACTGTTTGGGTATATACTTGCTCTGGAACGGGCACAAGCATTCGCAAAAAAGGAATGGGGTAGACGAGGTATGGCTCGGTTCCTAATTAATACCAAATGCGTGAGTGGCAGAGAAGGTAGTGTTTATCGCCTTACTCTTGTATCGCCTTGTCACCGTCTTGATATGATATGATTCTTCCAAAGAAAAGCTGAGACAGCCTCCACTCGTGTAGGGTTCTCCAGGTCGGGACCAGACGTTGCCGCCCTCAGGGCAATCAATGCCTACTAGTGCGGATGTAACCACCATAGAGATGATCAAGAAATGTGGTGTTTAGTTGGTAAGAATGTAACACACTTATATATTAGTGTAAACCTACTTGAAAGTTCTGTTGTAACAATACATTGTACAAAACATGTCTTAGGCGATGTTCAAAGTGATTAAACGTGCAATAATCTTCATTGACTGGGATAATTGAAGTTCCCATTGGAAATGAGTACGAAATTCAATGGTCACTTTAACCGGCCAAAGATCTCACTTCTAGTACTGTGCTGATTGTTGAATGCAGAAATACATCCACTACAAGAAAGTGATGTGCTACTAAACAGTAAACAGTAAACAAGTCCATTAGTCACCCATTTCCAAATTCCATATCATTACTTAATCGATACACATGAAATCAAAAGAAGAAAAAAAACGGACAAAATTTTAGTCCTATCCACCGTTACAATTTATGAAACCTCAATCGTCATCTGGCTAACATAACATCACACCAATCTTCAAAGAATAAAAACTCATTTGGACGAATTTATTTGTAATATAAAAAGAGTTCAATGAATTGAATGTGACTGGCCGCTGCGAAGTGCCAACAGCAATGTTCAATCGACACATGAAACAACCTGGCAATTGCATCATCATGAAATCATAGGTTTGGTTCTAGCTTGTAACAACAAACTTCCTCCCAAAAGTAACAGAGCTCCAAGCAAGAAGATTGTATCCGAAGTTACCAGCCCTAGTCTTCCATCTTAAACATGCTCTCAAGTTCAAGAAACATAACAAAAAAAACAAAAAAAACTTTTCATGACTAATCAACCATAAGTATTAGCAAGAGGAGCATACGATGACAATGAAAGAGACTCCAAATAGGGTGTTGGTGATTTTAGTGTCATCAATTCATTTTAGTAGTAATGTGATCTGCTAGAGACTGATGCGATCTCTCGTTGAGTTCGGAAAAAGTTTGGGTAGTGCGGAGTGCACGCTTGTTGAGCCAACGAGTTATCGACCACGAATACGAAGCGGGGATCAAGGGGGCTGCGCCCCCTTGCGGGGTCGAGGGGCAGCGCCCCTCGCGGGGTTGCAAGGGGCAGCGCCCCTGTACGGGGTTGCGAGGGGGCAGCGCCCCTGCGGGGTTCCAAGGGGCGTAGCCCCTGGCTAGGGTCTCACCCAGGTCAGCGAGCGGGGTGCGGGGCAGCGCCCCGTCCTTTTTGGAACATTGCAACTCTTCGTGAACGAACAGGCTTGTTCGTGAACTAACGTGACCTTTCGTTCATAACACTTCGTTCTGAACAGATACACAACTTCGTTCACACCTTTTCGCTTCTATTTATTGAAGTGATCAGTCTCCAAAACAACAACAACGAAAACTCATACATTCTCTCTACTTTCTGATCGAAATTCATATTGCCTGAATAAGATTGCCTTCTTGGATTATCCCAACAAGGAATTCGTGTAACCCCGGCAACAACTGTAGGGTCGAATTATCTTGTTTGGAAAGTGACAACACGATCCAAAGAAGTATTCCAAGATTATCACACCCTGATATATTACCAACATAGGGATGCCAACTACAGCGAATACCAAAAGCTTTACCACGATAACGTACTAACTCAACGGCCTTGCTCTCCAAGATGTAAAGAAATGTCTTCTGCCGCAGGCTCAACACCGCATGAAGAGGGTTCCATGGAATTAATGCTTCCAATTTGAAATCCCAAAGCGCTTTAGCAATTGTCTCATCAAGACTACTGCTCTTCTTTCTCTTCCGGCTTTCTAACAACAATACCATGTCTTTGCAGAGGCAATCATAATAAATTGTGTCCATCAAAATCCAATTGTCCTTGGTTATGGTGTTGGTGCTCTTGTAACTGCCGTCTTCATCTTTGGGAAGAATCCAAAATTTTAGGATATTGTGCGGACTCCCGCCAACACGCTTTTTCACACTTGTGCCAAGCCACAGGAGATCATCACCAGGGGATCTAGTGAAAGCGCATTCATATCCCTAATAACCCGGTGGCAAGTTGATCATCTCCAAACAGTTTCCATTTCCATTAGAATCATAAAAAGCTATATGTCCCTGTCCTGCATTCCAATAGAAAACACCTTTATGGACGACAGGACTATGAAAACAGGCCATACGCAGCGCTTCCTTGCTAACTAGAGTCGATGTTGTCCATTCCCCGGTCCTGTAAGAGTTCTTTTCTATAATCACCCATTTAACCTTGTCATAGTCAAACTAGTTGGGAATTCCCACAACTCTGAAACTCGGGATGTGGGTTTGTGTGATGTCCTCCACGAACAATCCAAGACTGTCAAGAGTAGTGGGGGAATTGGGATGTGGTAAAGAAACCCATGTCTTTGTCAAAGGGTTTGCAACACAAAACTCGTTGTTATCACCAAATAGAATAAACCCGTGCGAGGAGTGGAACAGTCTTCTAAATGAACTAGGCAACTGCTTAATTTTGTGTTCACTCGGTTGAATGATTGGCAATATGGTCATGAGCCGATGAGAATCACGGGAAATTAATCTGAATTGCATAAAAGCCAGAAGACGTCCAGTGACATCCCTTGTTCAAGAGCTATAAGTCTTGAGAAAGTAAGGATCAGCAAGTAAAGTATTCCATCTCTTCGATACAGATTTGAATCTGTAAATTGATTTTGGCGGCAGTCTTGCGAGTATGGCTATCAGTAACTCATCATTTCCCACTACTTTCAACATAGCCCTAGGTATCATGAGCCTTGATTTCTTCCTTGGACCACGCGCCATTCTGCAAGCGTGCGACATTGGGTATTCTAAGCAACACACATGAAAGATCAAACTGAAACTAATACTAGTACGCCATAAATCAGAACAAGGGGCACCAAAACAAATTGATAGACTACTTAGTAATCAGAACTCATAAAAACAAAATTTCCTATTTAATCTGAAAATTAGGGAAAACAAAAGCAAAAGCTGACTTAATTTACTCTAATACTATATATCAATAAAGAATTCAAAATTAACACAAATCATTAAATGGGAAAATGGCAACCTAAACAGAAATCAATTTACACAAACATGATCAATTAATGAGTAGACTAGTGATTGAACGAATTGGATTTGCAATAAAAGAGACTTAACAATCAAGAAACAGAGAAGTATAACAGAGTAGTAGTAGGTGAGATGAGAAATATGAAGATGGGGTAAACCTGTGAATGAATGAGAGATCTTGGTTGACTGGATCGTCCGTCCGTCTCTTGTCGTCACCCGCGATATGTAAATTGTCTGCTAATTTTGAGAAGTGAACTAAACCTAAACCCAATTTCGTTTTTATGTGGCCGGGTCACATAAAAACCGCCCCGGTTTTCCTAATTGATTGAAAATTTATGGCGGGAGTTTTAAATGAAATGTGAATTTGTATTTGGCCTCGTTCGATTTTAGACCAATTCCAAATCTCCGATAATCTCTTTTTATATATACGTGTGCTTTATCTTATCTTATGTAAATTTCATTTAATCACCTTATTTCTATTTAACACGTAGTATCATTCAACCATTCTATCTCTTTATTTTACCTCTTGCATCTAAACTTCAACTCCATACTTTCAAGTGAGTTAACATTGACAGGTATACCATCTATCATAATTATACTTCATCATTTACACCTCCATTTCTCTTGATTTCGTATTATATGTCCATTAATATTACATAACACATGTCTACATTAATAATTTTAGTTTGTGCAGGAATTTTTTGTAATGAAACCTTTTCACATATACTACTTGAATGATAGAAAGCTAATTTCTTGACATTATTTTAGTCTCTTGCTTACTTAAGAGTCGGACAGTGATGTAGTAGTATCGTTAATTAAGAGTACCTGATCATGTGACTTGTATCATTCAAGTAGTTGACCAATTAATATGGGATGATTTGTTAATCTTGATGAGAAAGGTGTTAATTTAACTTAATTACTTGGACTTGGACATGTATTTTAACTAGCTAGCTATATATGCATCTAGTTAACTAATTCTTGAGTTAGTTGATTTTGATATATTTTGCATGCCTACTGTCTAAGCGCGCAGCATGCAATATATAGCTTGTGTTTACTACTCGTTACTTTCCATAATATTTTTACTACATGTTGTTATATGATAAGAAATACATGTTTGTTGTTTTGCATCTCCTCTCGCCTATAAGCGTGTTGGTTTTGAAAAGAATGTAGTATGTATATTTCATTTGCTAATTTTTATTTAAACAATAAAAAGCTTTTTTTTTTTTTATTAAAGATATAGCATAAGAAATAATTTAGAACTAACTCATATGACGGGAGGAATAGAAAAAAGGTTATATGAATTTGTATATATATGGCTTACTGGAATAAGGTGTTACATGTATTCTGTGTAGTTTCATGGTCTGAGCTAGCTATATATATACGGTAATTATAAAGATTATACATGAGTGTTAGATTAGCTTAACTTCTTGTTGGAGGATTGCTTTACGTGTCATATACATTACTTCAATTCATGTGATCGTTTCTTGAGTATAGGTGTTGGAATTTGGAAATAAATTTAATCCTGGGCTTCTAGTTCCTTGTATAGTATCGAGGTGAGGTTTCGACATCCGACCTCGAGAAAACTTATATCTTTCTTGTTCTACCATTCTGCATCACTCACATTATCCTATCAGATATCATTCATCTTATCATTTGATTCTTTACCGATTATGAGGATTGAGATCGTATTAGCCTTGTAGGTACTAATGGCTAGCATCATGGATTATTATCGGTTACTATCGACTAATCACTATCATTTACTACTATTGATCTCTATCGTCGATCGCTATCGGTTATTATTGTTGATTGTTATTGGTTACTATTGAGATTGATCGGGGCCCGAGGCAGCAACGGGTGGTAGCTGGGAGGACTGGACCAACAGTGTATGTCACCACGTACTGATCCCACCATTCGGACATTGAGTGCAGTCGGAGGTTGGCTACTCGCCACGACCTGAACCGTCATGCATCCAGACATGTTATTAATCGTTACGAGGGACGCCTTCATCAGGAGCAACAAGGTTTTTGTTACTAATGGGGAGGTTTATGGTTAGTATCTATATCTGATCAATCTACATAGGTCTATCTATATTGTTTTATTTATATCGGTCTATCTATAACTGGACAATCTTCTTAACTCTCCTGAACCCATATAATATTCTGCATTTGCACTCATCGGTTCATCTATTATCTTATAATTACATACATATCCTCACTAAGTCCTTTGTGACTTACCCCCTTTCTTTCCTCCTTGTTCTCTTTCCTCATATATCACACGTTGTGATCAGGTTGTACACTTAGTAATATCGATGTTTTTATAAAGAGTATATTTTGGATATGTGTAAAGCTATGTTTGGAGAAGGGGTTGGAGTAGCAACATGCCCCTTATTGATTGTTGATATGATAAGAGAATCAGTTGATTCTCCGTATGAATCGGATCCTTAGAATTAATTTGTATATATATTGAAGAGGATATATTTACGGAGTTGTTCTAATAGATTGTCTTTTATTGTAATATATGGAGACTTTCGTACTAGTTTGTACTTAGTGTGGTTCCTCTTGGTTTTAAAATATTATTTTAAACTTTTTAACCGACTTTATTCTGAAATAAATTTTTTTTTCTCACTGATTAGTGTAGCGGCCACTTTGGAGCAGTGTGCAGCACGGGGCGGGCTGCCACAATGCTATCCTATTTTTTTTTTAAACGTCTAAAAGTGATTTTATTAATAAATAAAGAATATAAGTATTAAGTAATGTTCGGTAAGACGGCAACAATTACAAAGAAACGAGAACTACATGAAAGAGTACCACCGAAACCAATGGAAAAAACAATGTTTATCATACCAACACCTCGAGACAAACTAAGCTCCATGGCAAAATGCAATCTGGACTCCAAAGTGACATAGATGAGCTGAGAAAAAGATCCTCCAAAGCCAAGTACAAAACACAAAGGCACGTCTGCCTATGGACAAAATAGTCCGTGCCCAGGCTCGTCAAACATAAACATCTAGCTAGCCTCTTCTCATTAAAAAAAAAATAAATCCGCATTTATAAAAATCTGCCCTAATCTGTCCGCCCAAACTTTTTCGTCAATATGTAGATCATGAGAAGAACGTGTAGCTCTTCCACCCTGAATAAATCTGATAAATTGCACCAATCGGAGCTAAAATCATCAATGCAACACCAACGACGATACATATCTGCCATTAACACCCAAAATTATCGAACAGAAAATCAGATATCAAATTTCATCAACCGAGCTAGTCGAAGAATTAATCTTGTTATTACGCAAGTTTGAAGAGCTAGATAACTTACCCAGTTAATAAACCAAGTTAAGCCCAATGTTTTAGGTTTCATAATCTTGAGCCACATTATGCAGGGAAGCTACAATTAAAGTACGACGACATATAAATTAACAAGTTAGACTACGAGTGCATGCTACATTCATATCGAATAAGGATGATTTTGAAGCTGCTTACATAGTATGTTGTTGGAGCAAGCACAAAGCCACCTAGTAACCCGAGAAGTGCACCAAAGAAAGGGAAAGCAATCCCCAAGAACACTGTAAGACCTGCATATATCCACCATAAGTTTTTTATCACCAGTTTCAAATATTAGCAGTTACGAAAGAATTAATCCAATAATCTAAAGAAATATATTGAAACTTACAAACATAAGAAGACCGAGTGAAAAAGCGAAGCCATACACTAGGCTTGCAATCTTTTTCCTTCACCAAGTATGATTCAATCATGTCAAAGACTGGCATAGCGAAAACCTAATTATAACAAGTACCACATACTCAATACATATGCTAAAAATTTGATTGAACATTAATGAGTGAATTAAACTATGAAAGTTCAGAAAGAGAAGACCGATGTGATGATATAAACCTGATAACTCCCAATGACATGGATCACCACGAGTGCATTAGCTGTGATGATAACCCAAGCCGGATTTTGAAGTGACATGAGGATGTTATCCTCTACGCTGTTACCAAAAGTATAGTAACCGATGAATGCTACGGGAAAATAACACATGCCAACTAAAATGTAAGCCAAATAAACTCCTTTCATCATTTGTTTCTTTGATGGCGCTTCAGGAGTGGAAGGGATAGTTGCCTGGATCTCTAGTGCCACATTGTGTGCTGCATATGAGAACGCTATGTCACCTAGTGCACTCACAAAATCGAAAAACCTTCCTGTTGTAGTGGGCGACCTAGGAGTGTACGTCACATCTGGCTTGACGCCTTTGTTCAGGCAAACTGCCCAAACTATGGTAGAATAGCTGTTCAACACGAAAGAAACATTAGTTAGACTACTAATTAAGTCCATTTCATACGGTAAGACGCATACAGTACGCCAACCAATCATCATCCAGTTGCATTAAGTAAAATGTTTTAAGAAGATGACTACTTAATCAGCAATGTTTTGGAGTACCTGACAGACATGAATGCAGCAAAAAACGAAACGAAAGTGATAGAGTTGAAGTTTGGCAGCTGGGACAAGATTAGCTGCACCCCGCCAAACATGAGGATGAAAAATGAGAGCTTGATGTTCTGGTCAGGGCGGCCGATATCATGGATCTTCTTCAAGGACTTGCCACCAGTGACGCAGTATACAATGTTTATACCAACTTCAACAGTAAGCTGCTGAGGAACAACAATCCATAAGCCGAGTTTTGGGCCAAATACCTCCTGGCCTAGCTCGTGGTACCTGTCAAAACGTTTTCCTGGAACACATTCGTGCATTTCCACCATTTGCCACAGGGTGTATAGTGTGATGATCCATGACAAGACTACGGCAGTAACCCCTGGACCCCTATTTAAATTTTAAGTGCCACCATCAGTATTGGAAATAATAACACGTCAACGAAAATCATGAGGTTATATTCTAAAGAACTTGATAACATAATCACAGTGAATATAATTATAAACAGAACAAAGAAATGCTATCAAGATTCTAGCAAACTTCTTTAGGGACTTTTCAGCTAGTTTTCCTTAAACTTTAGATTATTGTTGATAATTTACTCCTTAAAAATATTTAAACCAATGTTCTTAGTTTCCCACGAAAAGATTAATACAATTTGTACGTCCATTTGATCTCATGAACAGTTTAAGTACAAAATTCTTGAAACAAACTAAAATTTCCCCAAGTACAATCTTAAAAAAGCTGGTAAACATTTATGCATCCAGAGAGAAACTGTTAATAAGTATTTCATATTGACTAAAACTTGATACTCCTAGTATTCTTACACAAAATTATTACACATAAATTTCATCAAAAACAACAAGAGTTCGTTCATCTTCCAGTTTTCTTTTGAAACTGTTACAATTAAAAATAAATAAATAATACATTCAACCCCATAGTGACATGTACTAGTAAACATGGACTTATAAAAGTAAACATGAACAGGAAGATGAAAACATGGAAGTTAAGGAATTTACCATCCAAGCTCGGACATGGCGTATGGAAGGCCTAGGACTCCGGCACCGACGAGGGCACAAACATTGTGAAAAGTCGAGTACCACCATTTGGCTTCCCTTGATGAAGTGATCGCAAGCCAATTGTTTATGTCTTTCTCCTTCTGCTCCGATGGTGGTATCATATCTTTCGACACTGTCTTCGTTCTGATATGTGGAACAATGTAAGAAGAAGAAGAAAAATGTGAATGTAGAATTTATAAAGATTGAGACACTAATTAAATAATCAAGTTTATCGATCGATAAGCCAGGTTTAGTTTATAAAGATTGCATGAAGTAAATCAGCGACGGGTTTATAGGAATTTTCCCCCAAAAAATTGTACTTTTAATTTCTTTCTGAAAATTCTAGTTAATTTGATATTTAGCTAATTACTTCTAATGTTGCGTGGTAACATTGTGACGCGCTATATACTGTTAGATATTGATGATCAAGTACTTTCGGATGAGCACTTATAATGAAAGCAAAGTCTAAAGACCAAATGAAGGGGATGAGCGCTTATAATAAAAGTCAACTCTAAGGACCAAATAAAGGGGTAAAAATCCCTTCTTCATTGTGAAAAATATTTTATTTTAATTTGATTTTATTGTAACTTTTGGTGATATAATCTAACGACCCCAAAAAATATATTATTGAACATTTTACCGCGACCTAAAGCAAATTGGTCCATTAACCTCATTTAAACACCATGTTAAAACTCCATATTAAGTACTTTTGAATTTGATCGATTACAAGAACTGAAAGGGTTTCTTTCATTACTTTTAATTCTCAAGCCATGGACGTTGGAGGATTAGACAAGTCTCCATTTTCTTTATTTATCACTTTGATCTCTCACCACCTTTTTCGTGCACCGTTTCTCCATTAAAAAACAAAAATGAGTAGGATCAAGCGCTAGGCATGGATCAAGATCGAATTCGTGCTCCGATGATCTATTGTATTTGTTGGTGAGCATTTCTTATGCTCAGTTATCAATAAAAAAAAATTGCCGCTTCAAAAAAAAAAAAAAATGGAATTTGTGTTTGAAAAGTGAAGATTTCCGCAACCAGATATCTAGGAGGTGTTGGAGTAAACCTGTAAATACAAACAAACTCAAACGTTGCACCTGTTAACTGATGTAAGTTGTGTAATTATGTACTTTTCCTAAAAGATTACTCGCATAGCGGTTGAACTCCAAACTACAGTAAAAGACTACTGCGAGCGAACGCTCCTCCCAGGATTAAATGTACCCGTCGGTTTAATAACCAGGATCAAGGACTCAGTAGAGTAGAATGATAAAAAAAAAAAAAAAAAAAAGTAATAGCCCAAGTGTATTTTTGAGGAAAAAGTGTGAATGAGGCAGAAGAAGAATAAGAAAATAAAGTGATCAGCTTATCTCTTCATTAAAGCATGCCTGTACACTTATATACCGATAATTAAGACATGTTTAGTCAATTAACCACTCACCCACTTCATGGAATGGAAAACTTGACTAGTTAACAATGCTATTTTTACCGTAAGAATTAGTAATGGCAGTAAGCTAAAAATAGATGAAAAACAAATCTTGATTGAACGTTTAAGAAGTAAAAATAATATTTATTTTTAAATATAACAAATTTTGAAAAATTCCAACAATCCCCCACCATTTAAATTTTTTAACAAAGTAACTTGGGCTAATACATTGGTGTAAACGCATCCTGTTTGGTGTCTTTTAGACTATGAAGTGAACCAAACCTAGAATGACAAAATATAATGCACAAAATATTAGTGAAACTTATAACTTCTATGAACTAATACTCTTGAGCATACATTAAAATTCTATCAATCACACTACACCACAATTCTACTGGTCTGCGCAGTTTTGAGCGTTAAGGTCGTACGCGTGCCTGGTAGTTCGTGAATGCTCTAGAGACTTGTCATATCTCATAGGAGCAGCCCCACTCCACATCCATATAGGTGATCGGTTTCATCAAGTGTATAGTGCAGATTATTGTAACGCCCCAGCCCAACGAACCGATGAGTTATGCATGGGTGACCACGTACATCTCAATGGTATGATATTGTCCGCTTTGGGCCTAAGTCCTCACGATTTTGCATTTGATTTTACCCAAAAGGTCTCATACCAAGGAGATTGTGGTCTACACATATATACCCTTAGTCCCTTTCACATTTAAGTGATGTGGGATATAGGGTACTACAATCTACCCCCCCCCCCTCCCTAAATTCTCGACGTCCTCGTCAAGACTTAGGATGGTACAAGCTGTCCCGGGACCAACCATCCGTGCAGGATTCTAGAGGTGGCCCCTCCGGGGTCAAGAGGTGGCTTCCATCGTCGATACGGTGTAGCACTTTGCCCCGGATGGCACTTAGTTCCTGCAATTCCGAATGATCCCGCTCTGATACCACTTGTAACGCCCCAGCCCAACGGACCGAGGAGTTTTGCATTTGGTTTTACCCAAAATTCTCGACGTCCTCGTCAAGACTTAGGATGGTACAAGCTGTCCCGGGACCAACCATCCGTGCAGGATTCTAGAGGTGGCCCCTCCGGGGTCAAGAGGTGGCTTCCATCGTCGATACGGTGTAGCACTTTGCCCCGGATGGCACTTAGTTCCTGCAATTCTGAATGATCCCGCTCCGATACCACTTGTAACGCCCCAACCCAACGGACCGACGAGTTACGCATGGGTGACCACGTACATCTCAATGGTATGATATTGTCCGCTTTGGGCCTAAACGCTCACGGTTTTGCATTTGAATGGTACAAGTTGTCCCGGGACCAACCATCCGCGCATGATTCTAGAGGTGGCCCCTCCGGGCTCAAGAGGTGGCTCCCATCATCGATACGGTGTAGCACTTTGCCCGGATGGCACTTAGTTCCTGCAATTCCGAATGATCCCGCTCTGATACCACTTGTAACGTCCCAGCCCAACGGACCGAGGAGTTACGCATGGGTGACCACGTACATCTCAATGGTATGATATTGTCCGCTTTTGGCCTAAACCCTCACGGTTTTGCATTTGGTTTTACCCAAAATGCCTCATACCAAGGAGATTGTGATCTACACAAATATACCCTTAGTCCCTTTCACATTTAAGTGATGTGGGATATAGGGTACTACAATTATACACCACTCATAAGAGTTATGAAAGTTATTTGTCACCACACCTTCTTGCACCTAGCACTTCTCACACACCATAAAATAGGACATAATTATTGTGCTAGCAAGATTAACAACGACTGTGTTATTAGTCTTATGAACCTTATTCATGGGTGTGTGGTCTTTGTGTTGAGTCCTTGGTACATGTTTTGTGTGATTGTCCGTGTGCGAGATTATTTTGGGTTGTGTCTCTATTTCCCTTTGCGCAAGTTATGTGTGCTGGTGTGGGGATGGTGGATTAGGTTGAACATGTCCGCGTTGGGTGTGATCAAGATGCTGTGGAGCGATTCCTTGTTTCATGTTGGAGTATCTAGTCCAATAGAAACAAGAAGGTGCATGAAGAGGTTGCGTATGATGTTGCTCAAGCTGTGATTTTTGTGCGGGATTATTTATCTAGATATAAGTGTAACGACCCGGACACTAATGGGCCAAGACCCGGCCCAACGGGTCGGCGAGGTTACTCTTGGGCAGCTCTTCGGGGTGATATGCTGGCCCCACAGACCAACACAGGTTCTAATCCGCGCACTTTGTCCTCACTCGTGCGCGCACCAGGAACTTCCCGGTGGGTCATCCATCATAAAATTGCTCCAGAGCAAGCACGCTTAACTCTGAAGTTCTTCTAGGTGGATTCCCGAAAAGAAAGGTGCACCTTATTGGTATGAGTAGCGTTCTCAACCCTTTAAGTTTCTGAAATCTGGGGCGTTACATAAGGCAACTTGTAATGTGTATCAGCAGAGTGGTATCGCATCACCTGTTTTGGATTGGCAGCCGCATGTTTCTCCATATGTGAAAATTAATTTCGATGTCTCTTGGTCAGAAGCTAATGGTGCAGGGCTAGGTATGGTGGCACGAGATGCAGCCGGTTGTATAGGTGTGTGGCGTCGTCGGAGAGCTTTGAACGTGGGTAGCGTGGAGCATGCAAATTTTTTTGCGCTTCGTGAGGTAGTATTGATGGCAATAGAGGCAGATTTTCAGCAAGTTATATTCGAGGGAGACTGTTTATCGTTGATCCAACAGATGACTGTCCGTGGTTCATCGATGGGGCCGTTTGGAAGCCTGGTCGCAGATATAAAGGAGTTAGTAGCACATTTCCAGTCCGTTTACAATCGTTTTATTAGACGGAATGCGAACCACCTTGCACACGCATTAGCTAAACATGTTGTTGTAGAGACAGTGCTGGCTTTTCTATTTTGCCGCATGATTGCCTAGATCGTAGTTGACGTAGTTGAGCTCTTTCTGCTTGTATTACTGTGTTTCTGGTTCATGAATGAAAGTTTGATGTTTCTAAAAAAAAAACGTTATTCATGGGATCTCCAATCACAATCGTCGGATTACCATCATTGTTAATTTCCAATTGGTTCAAGTCCTATTCCCTCAATGTTTATAAACTCTTTCCAAATATTATAGTCATAGAATTTGCCAAAATCACTTATGACTTTAAATATACCACATGAATATGCATATTCCAAAATTCAATTTCATATTAGATATTAATTCTGTTAGCTAGACGGTTTCAATACTTAAAGATCATCTTATCATGTAACAATTGCTAAGTAGTAACTTAACAACTCCAACTCATTATCATAGTCAATGTGTTTGACTGTCACAAATTTTACCCACAATAATGATAAATACATAAGCATCATATTTGTCGTCACTGTATCATTTAATATAATGGATAAATCGAATACTAACATGAAAGTTAATGAGCAACTTTATTTCATCACCATACGAAAATCGATGGTGGATACCCCATTTCAGCCCTTGTGAATTCTCACTCGTATAATTAATTTCCCTATTATCGTCATAATACAGTATTAGTAGTATAATTTAGCGGAAAGTGATGTATGAAGAGGAAGAAGAAAGAAGATTGGTTTCGTTTTGCTTTCTGGATCTAAATAGACCAAATTGAAATACTAAATCTAAAATAGAATAAAAATAGAATGGACTAAACTGTAATTGTGTTAGAGGGGTGGACTTAATTGTAATAGTATATGGGAAAAAGATCTATTTGTAATGGTACATTATTTTTGGCACTTTTATATGTAATTTTTCCATTTTTATTTGAATAAAAACGGAAACATTCTAAAAATAAAAATAAAAAGCTGTAGATGATTGCCAAAAACACCATATCAACACTGACCTAAGAATTCAAACATAAACCAAAAGTTGTAAACTGCTTATGTGCATGCATGCTGCCCTAGCTAATCTCTCTGATTAAACTTTTTCGTCAACATATAGATCATGAGAAGAACGTGTAGGTCTTCCACCCTGAATAAATCTGAAAAATCGCGCCAATCGGAGCTAAAATCATCAGAGCCACGCCAATGATGATGCATATCTGCCAATAACAAACCAAAATTGTCCATAAGAAAAAATGAAAAAAAATCAGAAAAATCTAGTTATGGTTGCACAAGTTCGAAGAGATAACTTACCCAGTTCAAAAACCAAGCCAAGCCAAATCTTTTCGGTTTCATGATCTTGAGCCAGAAGATGCAGGGAAGCTACAAAGTACGACGTATAATCAAGTTAGATGTCTCCTAACTTAATAGATAAGGGCTACATTCATCGAATAAGGATAATTTGAAGTTGCTTACATAGTATGTTGTTGGAGCAAACACAAAGCCACCTAGTAGCCCAAGAAGTGAACCAAAGAAAGGGAAAGCAATCCCTAAGAACATTGTAAGACCTGCATCCACCAAAAGATTTAGTCATCAGTTTCAAATTAAAATGAATTGCAACGCGAACCAATCAATGATCTAAAGATATGTATCGAAACTTACAAACATAAGTAGACCGCGTGATCAACCGAAGCATTCTACTAGGCTTGAAATCCTTTTCCTTCACCAAGTATGATTCCATCATGTCAAAGACAGGCATAGCGAAAACCTGAATATCACAAACAGAAGATATGAGTTATGAATGAATTGAGTGAAACTGTGGACGTTGAGAAAGCAGAATATATGAGTTACGATATAAACCTGATAACTCCCAATCACATGGACCACTACGAATGCATTAGCTAGTATGATAATCCAAGCCGGTTTTTGAAGTGACATGAGGATGTTATCCTCAACACTGTTTCCAAAAGTATAGTAACCAATCACCGCTACGGGGAAGTAACATATGGCAACTAAAAAGTAAGCCACATAAACTCCTTTCATCATTGGTTTCTTTGATGGTGCTTCTGGAGTGGAAGGGATAGTTGCCTGGATCTCTAGTACCACATTGTGCCCTGCATATGCGAATGCCACGTCACCTAGTGCACTCACAAAATCGAAAAACCTTCCAGTCGTAGTGGGCGACCTAGGAGTGTACATCACGTCTGGTGAGGCACCTTTGTTCAGGCAAACCGCCCAAGATATGGTCGAATAGCTGTTCCAAGAAAGAAACACTTAGTTAGAACACTATGTCTATTTATGACTCCAGCCAATTCTCATCCAGTTGCATTAAAGAAAATGCTAGAAATCTTTTACAGTACCTGACAGACATGAAAGCAGCAAGTAACGAAACGGCAGTGATAGAGTTGAAGTTTGGCAACTGGGACAGGATTAGCTGCAAACCGCCAAACATGAGAATGAAAAATGAGAGCTTGATATTCTGGTCAGGGCGGGCGATATCATGGATCTTCTTCAAGGACTTGCCACCCGTGACACAGTATACTATGTTTACGCCAACTTCAACAATGAGCTGCTGTGGTACAACAATCCATAGGCCGAGTTTTGGGCCACATGCCTCCTGGCCTAGCTCGTGGTACCTGTCAAAACGCTTCCCTGGAACACATTCGTGCATTTCCACCATTTGCCACAGGGTGTATAGTGTGATGATCCATGACAAGATCAGGATTGTAACTCCTGGACCCCTGTTTAAGGGCCACAAAACGTATTGAATAAGAACAAACGAAGAAAAAAAAATCATGAAGTTATGTTCAAAAGAACATGCTCGATAACATAATCATAGTGAAATTAAGCACAACAAAGAAATGTTAGAGCAAACTTTGTTAGGTAGTATTCCCTAAAAGTGCGAATAGCCCTTTACATTATTTCCATTGACAATTTATTCTCGTAAACAATAAAAATAAAGCTAGGTTTAACCCAAATTTCTAAGTGATAACACCCTTAATTAGTATCAGGAAGAAAAAAATAATAATAATAATTGATCACCATTAGATCTCTGAATACCTTAAGTAGAAAATTCTTGAAAACCAACTAAAATTTACCAAGTAAGATCTAAAGAAGTTGTTATTTTAGGGGTCTTTAGGCCCTGTCCTTTTTGATTTGTCTCGTTCAATTCAGATTTATTGAAACGAATTATGGCCTTACATATAACACGTTTAAAATTACCTGGAGAGCAGTGATGCAAAGAGAAAAAAACTCTGTACAATCTTAGTCATAAACAAGACATCCATAGTGAATTTACATGATTTCATATATATATATATATATATACATATTCTGATGTTATCTTCCATAAAAGTATTAAGAAGTCATTTATCTCAAAATTAACAGGAAGATAAGATAGGGACGGAAGTTGTTTATAGGAATATATGATGACTTACCATCCAAGCTCGGACATGGCGTAAGGAAGGCCGAGGACACCGGCACCTACAATGGCACAGACATTGTGAAAAGTTGAGTACCACCATTTGGCCTTTCTTGATGAAGTGATCGCAAGCCAATTGTTTATGTCATTCTCCTTCTCCGATGATGGTGGTAGTTTCTCTTTTGACATTGTGGGAGTAGTTTTTTTTACGGTAAAAGGTCACTCTATGAAGAAGAATTTGTAAAGACAAAGAGGATATATATACCAAAAGAGGATCAAGAATCCTCTAATCCAATTAAAAGCGTATATCAGTTTGATTCCGGATATATATAATAATAACAAAAAGATTCAGTTCAGAGTTTTGGTTTAGATTATATGAGTGAGATTTATCCAAACAATCTTAACCTGTTATGGATAATTATGAATGTACAAGAGTTTCGGTTAGTTACGAGTTATAAGTAGATTACAATTTAAACATTAGTTACTTATGGTTTTTAGATAGACTCGAAGCAT
The DNA here is from genome assembly GCA_028274465.1 of Plantago ovata. Lineage (NCBI taxonomy): Eukaryota > Viridiplantae > Streptophyta > Magnoliopsida > Lamiales > Plantaginaceae > Plantago > Plantago ovata. Next base: position 4,356,429 of record CM051458.1, read on the forward strand.
ACAACTCTCTTGTTATTTCCAACATAACCAATTTTTTTTTTTAGATTAGGATAAATGTATAATGAGAGTTTGCATTTACTAATTACTTTATTATTATTACTATTATTATTATTATTATTATTATTGATTTTTTTATTTTTGGAAAATATTACTTTTAGGCCCCATGGCTCTTCATGACGTCATGTATTTTTACTTTTATTTTCTAAAAAGAAATCAAGTACTTAATGGCAGGGGTGGTTTGAAGGTTTTGTTAACGGTAGGTGTCTCATCGTAAATGGTTAATGGGGGTTGGGTTTATTTATAATTTATCAATTAATAGTTGTTGTTTGTGTGTAATATACAATTATTCCTTGTATTTAATTTGTAAATATACAAAAACAATTAAGCAGAATACATTCCTCATACAAGTAACAGAATTTGTATGAAAAATCATTCTTGTACATTTTACATTAAAGTAATATACTAAGCCTGTTGATTCAATCAATTGATTGACCTACCAATCAATTTTAAACCGTTGATCTTGCTTATTCATTTTCAATCTGGTGCGTACATGTGTCATTAAGTATTTTTTTCCTTTTGAAATTCCTATTTTGATATTTGATTTTAAAAAAATTATTGAGATATTTAGTTTTATCGGGTTGGTGACTAATATTTTATTATTCGTGCATAAATTTATTGAGATATTTAGTTTTATCGGGTTGGTGACTAATATTTTATTATTCATGCATATTTCAAAACTAATGAGGGGAGATTACATCAGAGTTCATACCGAGACTTAATTACACGCGGAACTACTGCTACTAAGTCCTTAGCTATTACAGATTGGAGCCACTCCGGGCATTGATCAAGAACCACTAGACTACTACTAGCCATTCTACGAATTTGATCTAAAATCTTAGACAAAAGAGACGAGTCCAAGGTGTAACCACTACTAACTTGACAGATCATATTGATCTCGTGAGTAGAGTTTGATAGTAATATTATTGTTATTATATTTATTTTTATTCCAACTCTTATTATGTAATGGATAAAAGGAGATATTTTCTCACAAGTATACAATAGATACCTACATAATATATAATTCCTAATAAATTACTACTATATATATTCCCACACCACCATCGTAATATATTTTCTTTCTTACGTTATTCTGGATTTGAAGGACTCGTTAGAAGCTGAGGACGATTCACGCCTCCACCGTGAAAGTTTAAGAAACATCATTGTTCCTCCGCCTCACTCTGCTCTTAACATTCAGATACCTTTTTTCTCTCCATGGAATTTTTCTTTAATAATTTCATAGCACGTCATTCAGTTTTGCTCCATTGAGATGACCGTACGTAATCCGTTTCGAATTGAAGCTTATGTTTTCCTTTGATGATGATCCATTTGATTGATTTTAATGGCTATCAGTTTTCAATGTGTATGGTTTGAGCTTCGACGGTTTGTTGTAAGTGCCTCTGTTCTTATTATAATGGTTGATTATATAAGCTGATTCTACAAGATTATTTTAAGTTGCCAAAATATATGAGAGCATATGACCTCCTGCCAGAGCAATTATAACTAATTTTTTAGTAAACCGAAAGATACTACCTTATTCATGTTATCAACACCCAAACAACAAACTTCATCATCTGGATCAATCTTCTCTCCCCCAATTAATTATGTGTGAGCAAATTATCTTCCAATTTATTACTACAAATTATCATCTTATGCAATTAATTAACATAATTGCTTGAACATGTGCTGCTACACCAAAAATTTGACACTGCATTAGTTTAATTACATTAGAAATAAGGAATATAATCTCACCTAACTAAGGATACCACCTTTTAGTGACCGAGTTAATGATTAATCATGGATTAAAGATTAATCATGGATTAAAGTAGCCACTTTACAATGTCTTACTTGATATTATTTATTTTTTAACAGATAAAGCTACTTGATCAGAGTTTTCTTCTGCTAGGCTCATCAACACTGCACAAGAAGGTTTGATTTTTCTTTGTGATACATGTTTTTGTTACTGGTTTTCATGGTAATTTGTAGTAACCTCATATGCATTGATGTATCTGGATATATTGTTAATGAATGACTTTTAGATGACTACTAATTATAAAAATCTGCTCTTAAGCTTTGTAATTTTAGTTATACTGTATGTTAGTCAATCACTTATTCTAGACATCTTAGCTTAATTTGACCTGCTTCTTTAGTTAATTGATTGATTTATTAATTACCCATAGCGCGCTTCTAACTATTGCATGTATGTATTTGAATTAATAATGCTTGATTCTTTTAGCTTAGTCTTACTTAATTTTAGCTTATAAGCTTATGTAGCTTTATATGTTTGTTGTAATTAATTTGTTGCTGAATAAATACAATTCACGCATAGCTCTAATTATGTTTAGCTAATAAATTTTCTATTTTACTCTAATATTAACTTCATATTTATTGTAGAAAAATGGAAGAACAATTCCAAAAAATCAACAAAATAAGTCCGCACATTATCAAGTGGAATGGGTAATAATATGAATATTGCGTCATATTTATATAAACTTTTATCTTTTTTCAGCCTATTGTAACTTCAATAATCTTTTTTTCTATTTGTCAGGGGAATTACGTTGATGCAGCTCTATTTAACTCAGATATAGAACTGTACCGAGACATAATTGTGCAAGATAGAACTCTTATCATATCAAATGCAGCTGTCAAAGAAGCAAAAAAATTATATAGGTCTGCTTTTGCAAAAGATGTGAAGTATAAGTGGATAATTAATGCCAGTAGTACGGTGATCTCTGTTCAGCGACCTGCCATAGTTAATAATCCTTATGAAGGATTGTTTTCAAACTATGATGATTTCGAAATAGGTTCTATCATAAGTAAGTATTGTTCTTAAAACTATCATTACTGTATATATAAAACATTCACACTTGATAATTTCTTAATGCAGGTACAATATTGGTTGTTTATAAAGAATCACCTTTTGGTCGATCTGGCAGGAAACAAAGTAAACAATATTGATGTGGTTTATACTCCTTGGCAAAATCTTAGGAAGACCCCTTCCATGGATGTTGGGCAAGTTGGTTTTTACAACTCCAAAATGGTTCAATTCGGGAAAAGCAGCATTTCTAGAATGAAGGAGGGAAATCAAATCACTGAAAAATTCCATAAAATTCATATGCTCATAATAATTTTTTCAAGAGTGTTAGGAACGTCAGAAGTTGCTTTGCAAGTCTACGTTTAACATAAAGTTGTATGACGTATTATACTTAATTTTAAAAGTAACCATGATATGTTCTTATAAAAAAAGACATACTTTTTCCGTCCAATAATAAATGTAACACTTGATTTGTTGACTTTTTCGATGGTCATTTTGACCTTAAATTATTCTTAAATCATATGATAAAAATAACTAAAAACATCATATTATGAAACTAGAATGTTTATATGAAGCACTTGACAATATATTCAACTGATGAAGAATACCAATTAACATGCGAAAAAGATGCATTGCAGATTTTGAAGTTGAATGTTTCCAAAGTTTAGAGATGTATATAATGGTTTTTAACTCATCAGAAGAATACTTTTCGTATGTCTAATATAGTTCACTTTAAAACTATTAATTGCATAACTACAAAAACTATATAAATTTATATCACACCGTTTATATTAAGTTTAATTACTCAATTAGTTATTTTTTTTATTACGTTTGAAGTCATTATGTGAAGATTATATATTCACTCCATTTATTTCAATATATTATTTAATAAAACAATAATATTTTACAAAATTACGCTTCACACGCGTAGCGTGTGACGCGGTTCCTAGTATGAGACAATGCTCGAACAAGTTATAACACTGGCCAGTAGAACATATCAATCATTTATCATCAGGCATAGGCCTTTTCATGATCGGAATGACAGACAAATGATTTTTCCGCCTAGCCGTTGCACCAAATCCCTCAGTCATATCAACCTGCTCCTGTTTCATTCCAACAGGCAATTCCCAGTCGAAATGGTACAAAAGTGTCGCGAGCAACAGATTCACACTCGCAAGACCATAGGATATGCCAGGGCACATCCTCCTCCCCGAACCAAACGGAGTGTACTCAAAGTTATTCCCTCTATAATCAACTGAACTATCAGCAAACCTCTCTGGGTAAAACCACTCTGCATTGTTCCAATAGCCCGGGTCCCTGCTGATAGCCCAAGGGTTCACAATGACCTTTGTCCCGACTGGTATATCATATCCACCAACTTCACATCTCTTACTGCATTTTCTGGGAAGTAATAGAGGTACCGGAGTGTGCAAGCGTAGACTTTCTTTCACTATGTAGGTACTTGAGTTCATGCATGCAAGATTCATCTACATACCCCTTAGGATCAAAGATTTGCCTCACCTCCTTGATGGAAGGTTACAAGTCCCCAATGTTGAACCCTGATGCCAGACCGGTAAGTTGTTTGAGTAATGGTAGCAATGACTGTGGCTCCTTGGTTCTCTCCCCGAGCGCTGCCCTTGAAACAGTCATGAATGTCGAATGGTAAATCTTTTCGGTCAGGTTGATAACTGATCCTTTCTGTGCCGCAATAGACCTTATGTGCTCCCTGGTGACCTGCTCCCTTATCGGCCTAAACAAATGAATTCACTTCATACTTAGAAGCTTGAGGGAACAGATTCTGCGCAGTTGTCTCCAGTAGTCACAACACGGTGCAAATGAGATGCTCGTGCAACTATAACTGGCGATCTCTGCTGCTACAATCGGATGGACATTTCGCCAATTTGCAAGTGCACGACAGGGCCGTATATTGCAGCTAGGCGCTGCAAAGCACGATGGAGCACAGAACCGAAGAGATTGTGCATGTTCCCTGTGAAGGGCAACTTCCATGGACCTGGAGGGAGATTTACATGTGATTTGGTAGCCATGGTTTTCCGGCGCATGAGTGTCAAGAACAGTAGCATAGACAAGAGGATAGAAATATGTCCATGATGTGTTAGCTAGAACTTAGGAAAGTTAAAATCTGGATTGCTAAATTTTTAATTCCTAGTTATTTATCAATCACAATGCACACTGATTTATAGTTATTGCAACTGCCTTGGTTTTTAAAAGTACTACTTGTAGCATTTGAAACAGGCCTGATTGAAGGTAACCTATGAATTCACGTACCAACTTTTAACTCATAAATGTACTATAGTTTGACGCTTGAAAAGTTTCAACTTAAACTGTTGGGTGTTTACATAAGCAAACAACCCTCCAAAAAATAGCGTATGCCGCTTTAAAGCGACAAGCACACGGTATTCTTTAGTAAAAGGCGAAAGAATAATTCGCTATGTGCTTATCGCGCGGCTGCGTGAATTTTTCAATGTGTTGCCCGCTTATTTTGTACACACTCATCCAATATGATACTTATACTTAACCCATATGGGATAAACTACTGATTTACTAATACAACTACAGTTCTTCACCTTCCCTTGTAGGCTTGTACCGTTCACCATCGTGCTTATTTTGTAGACACCAAATAATCGCTACATAGATAGCAGGTGTTTTCGTCTTTACTTGCAAAAACATAACTAATAGAAATCCATGAAGAACATAACTAGAACCAATGAACAATCGATGAAACAATATACAATCACTGGAGCTGTATGTTTTCTTATTTACTTTCAATACTAAAATTTAAATTCAAAACTTCACACCTCATTCGTGAAAGAAAGAATCGATGAAGAACATAGTTAGAATTCATATTATAAATAATAACGTAAGTCTTTTCTTGACTTGCTAATTGCCAAATATCATCTAATTAGTGGCTCACTTGTAATCTGGAAGATTTAATGATACTTGCATTCCAGATCTGAACAAAGTGCAGATCAATGTCGTCTACCATTCTAGCCTGTAACAAGTTGGCGCACCAAAGAGTTCGATATAAAGTTCATGGACTTAAGAACTTGGCCTATATTGGGCAGGGGCCGCGCGAACGCAGGCCCCCAAAGCAACAAATTATGACGTTGGCTCGACCACTTGGGCCGACCATAGGCTAGCGCCCCTCCAAAGTGCAATGGAGGTCACTACCCTAGACCATGGGCCTTAATGATCACCCATTGATCCCGTCCAGGTAAGTATGTTGCCCTATGCCATACCTTTCCATTTTATAACACCAAGCGACCTTATACGCTTCTCTACCAACGATATGGGACAAATTACACTCTTATGCTCTGCTCACTTTGATTGCATTTTCCCTGGAAACTTGTCTAAATTTTGAACAAATTGATTCACATACATAGATCCACATCACCACATGATCTATCTCTCATCTAGATTGGTTATTAGAATCTCCAGAAAGCTAAAAGAACCTTGGCATTTAATAAAAACGATGAACTTATCGAACAAAACGAGATCCTACATATCAAGAATATAATGAACAACAAGATGCAGTTTTGAACACATTCTCTGTTAGCTTGAGGTGAAGCTCTCGTAGTTTCTTGAGGTTGTTCAACATCAGCCAAAACCTCTGTCATACAAAGTCGGTGTCTATGGTCCACGAGGAGGCAACGCACTGCGATTGCAGCTGCAGATTGTGAGCCTTTTTTGTAGTACTCACCTCCTAACCTGGAGTCCATAATTCTCAGCATTTTCTTGCTGTCACTAAGAAATGGCTTGGCCCAATCCACTAATGTTTCTTCAGTTCCTCCGGACGTTTCGTCACCCATTGCTCTTCCCGGATAGTAGTTCCAGTAGCACAACGCCAAAGCTGTAAACGTCGCTAAGTGACCTGTTCAAGAGGTGATTTTGATCAGCAAACAACACTAGCAGAGTAATAAAAAATAAAGAAAAACACGCTAGTAGTTAGCTATTTTGGGAGGTAGATTGTAAATGACAGAAACCTGTTGCTAGTTTCAAACATGTGTTCTATCATTCCTTGGACGGAAAGCTTCGAATTGAACTCCTATTGAAGGATGTACTTACATTGTTAGTTTAGGGCCTGATTGGTTGGCTCCTGTAGCATGTAAATTGTCGTTGACCGCACCATTTCCGGCCGCTTGGTATCAATTGGCGTGTGTGTTTTGGTTCCGGACAGTCTTGGGCGGCGTGCAGAGGGGTTTTGAAACCCATATTTTCACATCCGACGCGGGGTTTCAAAACCGGGGGGGCACCGGTTTTCGTTTTGCAGGTTGAATGCGTTTTGGATGCCACATGGAAATACGTTGGTGGCCTCTTGTAACACAGCTATTTACAGCTTCTGCCCCTGCCCTAAACGTATAAATAGGAATTTGGGTCCAGATCTGTGAGTTACTTTCCATCTACAGCAGCCGAAGGTTTGCTCTTCTTCTCTGTTTTGCTCCTTTGCATGCTTGTTTCTTTCTTTATGTTGAGCTCAGATCTGATGTAGTTATATCTTCATGTTGTAGGACTCGCGAAGGAGCAGAATTGGGAAGAGGTGAGTGCATTTTGCAGTCGAAATTGAGGGGAAAGTGTTAGCAGATTTTGGGAGTAATATGTTGTAGCTGTACTTCTGCATTTATTGAGTGAAGAATATGAATGTTTTGCATTTATGAGCAAAATCTTTGTCTTTTGAGTTAGGAGAAGCATTTATGCTAGATTCCCCCTGAAGCATTTATGACATTAATGGTAGATTCTTTTTTGGTTGCTTCGATTTTTTGTCCAGATTTGTTATATGTTGTGGTCATATGCTAGCATGTATATGTGTTAATCGTTGCTACAATCCAGAGATATGTTTACATGTTCGTAACTTTTTGTGGGTTTTTTCTCGCTGATTGTTTGATGATACTGCTCTGCTTGCATTACCTGAGGTTCTGGCTGGTGTTGGGTGTGTTTCTTCTGATATTGCTGTGCTTGCCTATCATGTGCTTCTAAGATATGTTGTATAATGCGAATGTAGTTACAGTTTGAGCAATGGTTAACGATGAACAACAAATTTGGATACTACGCTCGTATGTGTTGATCAATTTAGGGATGATGCTTGCTATGTTTTGGTACTACACTAGTCATGTGAGGCCTTACTTGCCTCGTAAGCGGGAGAGGGGAAGGCGCTATAGAATCCTCAGTAAGATAGATGGACAGAGAGGGAGTACATGTCGAGGTTAACAATGATGAATGATGTTGATACAAAGAACTCCCTCCGTATGGATAGAGAATGTTTTCAGCAGTTCTGTTTCATGCTCATAGATAGTGGGGGGCTTCGGGGTAGCCGCTGGGTGAGCTTAGAGGGGAAGGTTGCGACTTTCTTAGCCATTTTAGGTCACCACACGAAACACCGTGTTGCCATGTTTGCTTGGAGACGGTCGGCACATATTGTTAGCACATATTTCAACGAGGTGCTGCAGTGTGTGTTGAAACTACATACAATCTTGCTTGATGAACCTATCCCAATCCCTCACGACTGCGAGGAAGAGCCTTGGTGCCATTTCCAGGTTATACGTTGATTGTATTAAGAGTTCATATATGAAATGGTAAGTTCGACAGAGTATAAGTCATTCATTCACTAACTCTATTCTTTTGCCATGTTATGCAGCAATGCCTCGGGGCACTTGATGGATCGTACATAAAGGTTCAATGTACGAGTAGAGTCCATGCTCTATATCGTAACCGGAAGGGATTTCTGTCAGTGAACGTGCTTGGGGTATGTGCCAAGGACATGAATTTCATATATGTATTAACGGGGTGGGAAGGATCTGCTGCCGACAGTCGAGTGCTTCGTGATGCAATGAACCGGACAGATGGGGCATTCTCTGTTCCTAGAGGTAGAAACTCTGCCTGTTAAGAACACATTCCAACGGCGTTCAGTTTATTGCAAGCTGTTCTTTATACAACATGTTTGAAATTTAACTTGATTTCATTTAACGTGTAGGTTACAACTACCTTGTTGATGCCGGCTACATGAATGCACCCGGTTTTCTCCCCCCTTTCCGGAAGACAAGGTATCACCTGAAGGAGTGGGAGGATTCGAATATGCTCCCTAAAACACTAAAGGAGTACTTCAATCTGAAGCACTCACAAGCCATGAATTTGATTGAGAGGGCTTGGGGCCTTCTGAAGAAGAGATTCGGGATCCTTCGATCCAACTCTCACTACCCTTTGGACACCCAGAATGATATCATATTAGCTTGCTGCCTCATACACAACTTTCTAAGAATTAGGAAGAGCGATGATGAGTGGCTTTGCAAGGAGAAGACTGATGAGCTCCCTGAGGGGGGGTTTGAGGAAGTGGGCGTAGATCCAGATCACTATGCCACCACTAGAGCGATCCCTGATCCAGATCCCATTGATGTCTAAAGGAAGTGTCCTGAGTGGAAGCAATTTCGCCGAACTCGGGTTGAGAGGATGTATTTTGGATGGAAGAAGAGATATGCGTTGAGGCATCTAGGGAATGAATGAGTTTCCACACGGAGCGATCTACGAAATGAATTGGTTTATATTTGGATTGTTGCATTAATGGGACCTATTTCTGTCTATCACAATACTTACCCCGCTTGTGTCGATGGCGATCTACTCGGTGTTTTATATGCTCTAGTAATATTTGGTATCTGTCTATGTATCCAATAACATATAACCGGTTCGAGACATTTCTAAGGATATGATTAGTTGATGTGGAATTTCTCTTCATTTGATTGAATTATATGTCATGATCTGAACTCGTGTTTGAATTATCTGCCATGAACTTAGTTGCATTTACCTCTTACTCATTTGAAATCTGACCGGAATTCAATTCTTTTGTAGATGGACTCAAGTGAATACGCCCTCAACTTTGGCAACACTCCAGAAGCCCCGACCCCATTTCTGGATACCCCTAGCCAGCATTTCTCCTTTTCAATCTGAGCAAAATAAGGGTATAAAGGTAAGTACAACACTTTTACCCCAAAAAACATCAACTTTTCACTTCGAACAACATTTACCAATCACGTTTTCCTCCTTCAGCTTAACCTTTCCGTATGTGTTTCCAATTATTACCAATCACGATGTTTCCGGTTTTGAAGGGAGTCAACTGTCACATTTTCGCATGTAAAGTTGTCTCGGTCAGGTCCGAATGTAAAACGCAAGTTTGACCGCGTTTTCGAATGTATTTTTACCAATCAGTACCTTAACTTACCACATTTGACTTTTACACAATAGTTCTTATGCAGACAACAAATAATGCCAAGTTCGATAGAGAATATCATTGTTGTAGTGAAAAAGATTGCTGATTTTGTTGGAATGCCATTCTCAAAGGAGGAGGAAGAACAAGGTGTTGTGGAACAAATAACCAAGTTTTGTAGCTTTGAGAGTTTACCGAGTCTTGAAGTTAACAAGACAGAACTTGTTGGTAAATTGGGTATTAAAGGAAAAATAGCTCTTTTTCGGGAGTTAATTGCATTTTTGATCCCTTAACTCAAGGTCCCTCACAAATTTGGTCACATCTTTTTTATTTTTTGCAGATACAGTCCCAAATATGCAAAATTCGCAATTTATACAGATCCTGAGCTGCGATTTTAGTCCCACAAGTTTAATTTATTATTAATACGCAAAATTCGCAATTTATACAAATTTTAAGCTAAATGTTTACTCCGCTCACTCTGATCGGAGAAACCCTGCTCCGCCCACAGTGGGCAGAGCGGGCGGAGCTGTGCTGCCATGGCAGTTTTTTTTTTTTTTTTAATTAAAAAATTTAAGATGAATTTTATTATTATTTAATGAAGTTTAGGGATTGTTTTGATGTTTTTGGAAAATGAAAGGACTTATTTTTGTTATAATTGTAACAAATACATATAAAATACGGTTCTCAGGACCAACATTGCAAAAAATAAAAAAGTTGGGATCAAATTCGTAGAGGACCTTGAGTTAAGGGACAAAAATACAATTAACTCCTTTTTTCAGGAAAGGAGTAGTCGGTGATTGGAGCAACTACGTGACTCCTTCGATGGCCAAACGCTTTCAAAACATTCTCGAATCTAAGTTGGAAGGATCTGGCTTGAAGTTCAAATTTTAAGAAACTTGTTGGTTACTTTCTTCATTTCATCATCTATTGCTTGTCATTCTGTTCTCATGATGTAATAATATTTCCCCCTTGCATTTCAATGTTACCAATAATTTAAGTATGTATGTCATGGCATGCGACTTTTTTTTTCTTTTATTTTACTTAGTAAACTTCGACACACATATCAATATAAAATACTGATTTTGACCCTAGAGGCGGCTTCAAGTTTTAAATACCATATGAGCACAGTCCCAGAAATGTAATACTGTAATACCCTTCCGTCTCAATGAATTCTTTACATTTATGTTTGTTTGTTACAGTATATCATCGATCCCTTTAGTCTCATTTAACCTTTAATGAATCTCGAATCATATCGAAATATATATTTAATAAAATTATATTATGAGAATATAAAAACTATAGTTACATAATATAATTTCATTAATCATATTCTCGTTACGTTTAGAAGTAATCGGCGGATGTCAAACGGAAAAGAAACATCAAGAACTACTAATGAAGCAAAGATTAATTAACAGGAAAGTGAAATTAGCTCACCAATTAACAGGAAAAGATTAGCAGCATGCTTATAAAACGCCACTCTTCAATACTCATGGAATTACATGCCAATTCAGAAATATTTCCAACATCAGATAACTTGGAACATTTATTCACTGTAAACCTTCAAAAGGACTGGGAATTCGGGAAACTACTAAGCAACAAGGAACTGGGTGCTAAAAGGATCGTTCTAACAGAACACATTTTATTCTAACCACAAATTTCACAAGCTACATTACACCTGCGGCATCAAGCTGATGAGTTACTGCAGAGATGTGTGCCTTACTGAGTGGAGGCAATATGCTTGATCAAATCTACCACACGCGTACTGCAAACCAAACAGAGAATAAGTTCAATGATAGCATCATATACTTTTGAATGTTCAGATTTAACTCTTTCGTGCACACTCAATTGAGCAGCGTAACAAGAATATGTATATGCATTTACCTGTATCCCCATTCATTGTCATACCACGCGACAAGCTTGACAAAATTATCATTCAAAGCGATTCCTGCCTGAGCATCGAATATACTTGACCTGGAACAAAACAATAATTTGCAACATAAATGTCACCAAGAGAACAGCTTTATTGCGTGGACAAGGTCCAAGATGAACATGCAGTCCATACATACTTGATACTTTTATATAAGTTTGAACCATAAAATCTCTCACCTGCTATCACCGATGAAGTCAGTAGACACAACATGATCTTCGGTGAAACCCAAGATTCCCTTCAACTTTCCCTCCGACTCCTCCCTGTCAAAAGAACACTCAGAAGCTGTGACGAGTGAATTATAGTAATGTTTCATATCTCTATTGTACTCCTCCAAGTAGTTTAAAAACAAAACAGAATGATTGAAAGGTGCGAGTCTTACTTGATAGCTGCCTTGATTTGTTCATATGTGGCTTTCTTCTCCAGTCGCACAGTAAGATCAACAACAGAAACATCAACAGTTGGGACACGGAAGGACATTCCAGTCAACTTCCCGTTGAGAGCAGGAAGAACTTTGCCAACAGCCTATGAGGGAGCAGGGAATATATGCTGGATCAATAATTATGAGTATCTCAAGTTCAAGAAATAGAGAAGGAAAGAAACCATTACAATGAGATCAGGAAACCATATATGAATATGGTGGGTTTCTTAATTACTAGCTCAAGATATACATATGAGTCATACATATAAACAGGCTCAAATGAACTACCTTTGCTGCTCCAGTGCTGCTGGGAATGATGTTGAAGGAAGCAGCTCTTCCACCTCTCCAGTCCTTTGAAGAAGGCCCGTCAACAGTCTTTTGAGTGGCTGAACGGATAAATTCGTAAAAGAACACAATGTGTATTGACATCAAGAAAGAAAAATAGAAGCAAAAAAGAACAAATAAAAAGTTACTAGATATACCTGTGATTGAGTGGACAGTTGTCATTAGACCCTCTACGATACCGAACCTGTCATGAATAACCTGCAAGTTGAGGAAACAGATATTCATAAGATACAAGCTGAAATCACAAAATGAGACTAAAAGCCACAATACTTTACACAAACCTTAGCCAAAGGAGCAAGGCAGTTTGTTGTGCAGCTAGCATTGGAAATAATATTGAGATCTGGCTTGTATTCCTTCTCATTGACACCAACAACAAACATAGGTGCATCCTTACTTGGAGCAGATATAATGACCTTCTTGGCACCACCCTGGTGACACGAAAAATTGATAGAGGATACTTCATTGTATTAATCAGACTGAGGATAAAATACAAGTAATTTCCTTTATAGAACAAAGTATAATACAAAAATTCTGTTATAGATGCTCTTTTTTTCTTTTTTTTTTTAATACTGCACTGGTTAGCTAATTTTATCAAATTGATATGCTACCGAGAATGCAGTCACAACCAAAGAACCAAATGAACTTCAATTGTTTGAAAGGACTTCATTGGACAGAAAACTTCTGGAAAAAAAATGGGGAAACGCCATCAAGACCTATCAACTGGTCTTGTAAAGATATAACGAGAAGGGCAAATAAAATACTATCACAGAATGAACTAACCTTACTCATGCGCCACTTGTACAAAAACCAATCAAGTATAACTTAATATATTTAATTTAGAAAATTCCAACCTATGTACAACACTACAACATGACTCCGTAGAGGTTAGAAAACCATAGGAAATTGGTCGCAGGTAGGTTTGCAGAAAATAAAATGGGGGATTGTCTTTTTTTTTTTAGTCCATAGTGTCAAACCTTCAAATGAGCAGCAGCTTTATCCTTGTCAGTAAACACTCCTGTTGACTCCACAACATACTCGGCACCAGCCTCAGCCCATGGAATCTCCTCAGGGTTCCTTAAAAATCATTTAAGTTAAACACTTCATATTGATGGAGAAAAATGCATGGACATTAACAACAGATCGAGGCAGAGATAATCCAGAGGCTGTACCTAGTGCCGAAAACAGTGACAGGCTTATCACCAAACAGAAGAGTTTTATCATCCTTAACCTTAAGCTCATTGTGCTTCCAATGTCCGTGAACACTGTCATACTTGAACATGTAGGTCTGCAACAAATTAACCACCCATACATTACAGATGCTCATCCACAGACAATAAGGCAAAGATTGATTCAGATTCATAAGTTGTAAATATAATACTTATAAGTTTATATAAGTGCTTAGGTCTTGATATACAAGCCAACTGGAAAACAATATATAACCATCAATACACTGTTTATACGAATTCATATTTAGTCATAAATGTATGATGTCTGCAGAAATTGTAAGACTCCAAAGAAGATATGTTTTCTTTCACCTAAATCTAACATAACTACCGTCTCAATCCAAGTGCGAGAAACTGCTAAATAATTTTAAATCATTGCATTCATCAGAAACATCATGTAAATATATAGGACGTGGGAAAAACAAGACAGACTTCACTCTTTTAGCAGATTATTAAAGTGTACATTTTGAATGGTAGTATCAGCGTATAAAAAAAGAAAAACGAAAAAAAAAAATCACTTGTTTTCTGATTGTGGAAAGGATAAGAAAATGAAATAAACCATCAAATGCTTTTGTAATGATCAAAGAAAGTCTTGAACTATATTTCATTTCAAGAAAACGAAAGAAAAATCATTTCTTTGCACATTTCATATACTCCAATTCTGAAATCTTCTCAGTAAGTGTGTAATTCTGATTGTTTTATCATGTATATTAATGTGCTTCTTTGACCTATCCAAATTAGGACAACCATTGATTACAGTCTGCTTACTCCTGTCGTAAAACGACATCAAAAGTCTTCGATTTTTGGTAACCAATATAAGATCAGAATAAACCTTGTACACGTAGTAATTCGAAGATTTTCTTTTTTGAGTATCAGAGAGCTAATAATCACATATAAGTTGATACTACTAAACTAAACTGAGTTAGACACAAGACATACAGAGGCAGGTAAATCCAAAAAACCATACAGAAATAACACTGCAGCAATTGAAACACAAGAAAATGGAAAGAGCAAAAAGAAAGTAGTAGTAGTACCATGTAGTCAACGGAGATGAAAGGATCATTGACCGCAACGAGCTCAACATCATCTCTCTGAAGAGCTACTCTGGCAACCAATCGACCAATTCTTCCAAACCCTTGATTCATTTCATTAACAAAACATCCCCAGAATCAAGAATTAGCATGCAAGTAAGTTGAAGACTTGAAGTTGAATTCTTTAGAATCAAACGGACAAATTAAACAACAAGTATCAATGGAGAAAAGATGATGAAAGAGTGATGAGAATTTGACTAGTACCGTTGATTCCGATCTTAATCTTGGCTGCAGAGAAAACGAAACAGAAGAATTAGCAAGTGAACTTGATGAAATTTAAGGTTTGGATGAAAGCTGAAAAACAGAGTGAGAGATGAGTAGATACCCATATTTGATTCTTTGCTGTATGAGAAAAAAGAGAGGCAGACAAATGGTCTATAACTACTGCTCCTACATTGCATACGAGTCAGTGACTCAGTGGTGAGTTTGTCTACGGTGCTTTTACATTGTAGACACGTGGTCTAGGTCGACCCCACTAAATGGAAACAAAAGTTTCTTTTACAAATGCAAGTACCAACAAAAGAACAATCTTTAATTTTAGATTTTGGAAAATATAAAAAGATGTCGCCCACCGTGGGGCTCGAACCCACGACCACAAGGTTAAGAGCCTTGCGCTCTACCAACTGAGCTAGACGGGCTGGTTGATGAAGTTACCTATTTTATATTTATAACTATAAAATTATTAATAGTAATTTTCAACTTTAAGATTAATAATATGGTTAAGAATATAACAATACGGATTAGAGATGAAATGTCATGCTTCGATTGTTTATATTATTCAGTATTTAGTATAGTTTAGATGAAATTCAATGTGTGTTTAGGATGTTCGATTTATATGCTTTCCGAGTAATTCAGTCGAACCCTTTTGGAGTGTTCTGTAGGGATCTTATATACACTTAAGCAAACAACGATTTAGATATGATACATTATAGTTAGTCAAGATAGATAAGATGATACATGTGAGGTTACATTTTTCATCTGATTAATAGATAGGAGATATCAGATATTATATCACCAAACCGTGTGTAAGCGCCTGCGTATCGTATCAATTATCAAAACACCAAATTCGCCAAATAGTGAGATTTTGTACCCAATTTTACAGTGGGAATATTATTAGCCACTTAGCCCTACACCTGCCAAAATCGATTCGAATACAAAACCCGAACCGAGTCGATCTTATATAAATTTAAAGTCTCGCTCGAAATATTATGGTCAACTATTGAACTTTGACCCAAAACTCTATCAGAATTCATCCGATCTGAAAACAACCAAAATACTTTGATTCAAAATCTATCCAATTCGAATTAAATTTGACCAGAAGGCATCCATTATATCAGCACTGGATCTGAATTGACCTGATCCACATGGACCCGAAATGTTTCGAAATTTGTAATCCAAACAACACCAAACTACAATCAACACCCAAATCCGAACACCTTCAAATTCCCTCGGACCGAAGTGATTTGAAACAAAATCAATAATTTGAAACGATACAATGCGAATCCGATCGAACAACCCAGTTTGCCACCACTACCTTTTGCCACGCCCCTAAAAGGGCCGGGGCATCCAGACCCAGTAATGACTTATGAAGAATGGCGCTAATTTTGCCGCGTTTTATCTCATTACTAAAAAAAACAAAATTTCAATTGAGGATCTATAAATTGTCAAACCCAAAAACCCTTCTTCGCTCCTCCCATCCTAATGTCCCCCTGAAGATGCTGGGAAGAGTACGAGCATCGCCCGTGTGGTCGCTGGAAGAACTGGAGATGGAAAGACAACCACCAAAGATTACCAAACAAGACTCTCTCTCCATCTACGGTATTATATTATATTATATTTCCCCTTCTGTGTTTTTGTTACTACGATTTGCAGAAATTACATACATACTGTTTGTGCCCTTATTTCTAGTTTCTCGTTCATTTTTTTCCAATTCGGCGGTTCAAATCGAGATTTCTCTTGCAAAGTTACATCAATTGTACTCACTGATTGTCAATTAGGCTTCTCTGTGTCTGTGGTGTGGTCACTTACCTATTTCTTAGCTGTAGAAGAAATATGGATGGGATGTTTTGTTTATTTATTTAATTTATTGGGGCGATTTACAAAAAAGCATGGAGTATAGGTATCGAAATGATATAAGAGAACATTTTGGGCGTTCTGAAACATTCAAGCGTAAATTTGGTGTGGGACACTGAGGGGTAGTATTATCAGCAATTAAAACATTTTGTGTTTTATTTAATGTGCTGAAATTCAACTTCGTTGATTCAAAGTGTAATGAATTGGTTCAATGATGTAGAAGCCACTCTCCTAAAGCTTAAACAAGGGTCTCGTCGTGTTCCAAGCATGGATGAAGAATCAGCCATGGCAATAGATGGACCTGAAGTGGCTACAATGCCGGTTGATGCTGATTCTTCCACGGTGGATTCTTGTGGCAACTCTGGTATCAGTTTTCAATCTACGTGCTCTCTGAAACAGAGCGAGGGCAAGAATATGTCCATTCTAAGTTTCTTCTCGAAATGTAAGAGTACCCCTCATGCACAAGGCTCAGCTGATGAAGAACAAGCATCAAGAAGGTATAATTCGCCTTCTTCTAGTTCTAGTGTATCGGCTATTTCAGCAGATAGTTAGTAGCAGCTTCTGTCAGGTTCTGACAGAATGCTTAGATTTAGTATCTGGCTTTCCGTGATGTTTTCATGTCGAATTTACCCTGCTTGATGAATGATGCAAAGGTAATGTTTATGTAATCCTGTATTATTGTATTCTGTTGAGTTCATATGTAACAATTTGTTGTTTATTATTTTTTATACAAGATGAAAATTAAGTTCAGATTCTCATAACAGTATGATTTCTGCTACATCATGGAGAGTGGAGACATCAATCTTTGTGCTTACATGAACTATAGTCGACAAGTGATAACGAGTACGTAGAATCAACATTTCTCGTTCAAATAAACAACCTGAATTGAGGTTCACAAAAAATAAGAATTTTACAAAATCTGCAGTAGAAAGGTAAACATACACATGAATGTTGATTCGTCAATATTTTCCAATAACAATGACAAAAATGATTCAGGCACTTGTATACGCGGCTGGAACTAAACCTCGATGTACTGGACTATAGGTATGTAGAACAAGATTCACTCCTTTAGCCAGGGCTCTTGAGCTGGGATCCACTCACAGAGTTCTCCTTCTTTGAACCAGAGGGCTGCAAAGAAAATGAAATTTGTCAGTTATGAACTTGCACACCAATCCTTGCAATGCACATTGCACACAAAAACTATTTCACATCTGGGGTTCACCAGTTTAACAGTTAAGATGTCCTAGGACCTATTATTTGCACAGTTTGCTACAAGTTAGTCACAAAGTAAGTTGCACTTACTACATAATACAATACAACCCTGAGGTCTGTCGGACAAGGGATTACTTCTAGTTTTTGAAAGAGAAAAGAAGCATAAAAATGTGATTCGGGACACAGCTTATTGCAGAAAGTGTTCGCTATTTCGCTTAAAGGAAAATGAGAGTACAGTTCAAAAAGGCAACTGAACTGTCTTGGTTCAAAATTGCATAATCTCTAGTACTACAATTTAGGCACAGCAATCATGGGCTACAAATCTCATTTGCATGATTGTAAATATATAGATGGTTTTTTTCTTTTCTTTTTTCAAACAATGTAAATATATGGATGTGATCTTATGTAAATTAGTCTACCCAAATCTTTTCTTTGAAGTTGGGACCTGGGATGTGAAGGTTTCAGATGAAACCCATGTCATTTTTTTCTACTTTTAATATGTGTCAGATATGAACCAGGAGAAGACACCGATACACAATGATCGAAACAAGTTCAGCATACTTGAATCTTTCGCAACAGTCAACATCACACAGGAAGAAATCACATAATCAACAAAATTCACAGAAACCGTACCTATTTCCCTTTTGCCATTTTCAGGACTGTCACTTCCATGAACAACGTTCCTGAAATAAAAACAATAACACATTAAGAATCAACAATCTTAAGTGGAAGAAAAAGGAAATGAAAGAGCCCAGATTTCTGCTGCAATCGAAACAATTTAGAGAATGCAATTAGTAGTTTGACCTTCCAGTCTGAACAGCCAGGTCTCCTCTGATAGTGCCCGGCTCAGCATTGAGAGGATTTGTTGCTCCAATCAACTTTCGAGCTGATGCAACGACACCCACACCCTCCCAAGCCTTGTAGATAAACATTCAAGCACACTTGTCAGAACAACTCGAAATAAACAATGCATCAACCAATGAGTTTACTAACAAGTTAGAAAACAGCAAAGAAGAGAATCATACCATACAAACAACAGGACCGGAAGTAATATAGTCAATTAATTTCGGGAAAAACGGCTTAGATGACAGATCCTTATAATGCTCCTGTAACCACATCAACCCAGTTCCACACCAAACATCAATCCACCACAATGCATTATTATTGGTAAAACCACCAAAGTAATACAGTTGAACTATGAATTACACAATCCCTAATCAAGATGCATTTATGCTAATCATATATCGATCCAACGCCAAAATCAGAAGACTTCACAGTACTAAACACTAATGCTATCTCCATCTAGAACAGTTAATTTCATTTCCAAGTACTACAATTCGAAATATCCAATACGGAAACAAAATATGCAAATATCGAAACAAGAAATACAATGTACTACTAGTAAGAAGACCTGAGCTAATTCTTTGGGAGTGTGGAAGAGCTTCAACCCAGTTAACTTAAACCCCTTGTTCTCAAACCTCGAAATTATCTCCCCAACCTACAAGAAAATGGAAAATTCTCAGAAAGTTTCAACCTTTATCACTAAATTGAAGTCTTGAAAATGAAAGCTTACAAGTCCACGCTGAACCCCATCTGGCTTAATCATGATATAAGTTTCTTCAACTTCCTGCATAAAACACACAAACACACACAAAGACTATTAAAACAGATTCAAGAAAAGCAAAATTGATGAAACCAATTGAGAGAAATTGAATACCAAAGAAGCAACTAGACGGGGAAGGAAGATGTGGGTTTTGTGGGATTTCTTGGAAGAGTAAGAGCGTGATGGGGAGTATCCGAAAAGAAGGGATGTTTTCGGTGATGATGAGAGGCGGGAGGTGCAGGATAAGCGGCCATTGTAGGTGGAAAGTGAGCTACGAACAGCACGGTGGTGGTGGCAAGATGGAGAGGGGAGAACTCCATTACCAAACACTGCTGCTACAGAATCCATTTTTCTTTCTTCTTTCTATCCTTTTCCAAATCCAAACCGGCGCCTGAGTCTGAGTGAGTGATATGCCAAAAAGTAAAAAGCACACACATCCAATGCCCCTCCTTGTAAAAGTACAATAGTGCACTTTAGGAAAATTACACATTAGGTCCTAAAATGATTATCTTTGTTTTTTCACACCTACTTAAATTATCTTTGTGAGAAATGGAGAATTAGTTTAAGTCATTCGTGAAACTTTTATGGTTTGTTTGGCAAAAATAGTTACTTCGTCTGTTATGTAAAACTTTACGAATTTCACTTGTTGAATCGGTCGGAAAACTATTTGTAACTCTTCAAATAATAACTTTACTAATCTCAACTTACACAAATTGTCATTATTTAGTTCATTCTATTCCTAAGAAAAAATTATCACCGAAATTTTCAATTTTATTTGAAATTTTAAAAAATAATTTTATTAATAATAACTTAGTAAAGTTTTATGGGACTGGATGAGAAGTGAACTTCAAAATCTCAAAATACTTAAATAAAAATATTTTAGCAATACAAACAATTTCTAACACTTTAGATGTTATTCAGTAAAGTTTTATGGGTAAAGTAATGGGATAAGCCCAAAATAGGAGAATCTACTACATTCACATCAATTTGCTCTGTGGCAAGCATGGTTTATGTTGACTACACCAAACCAATGGGGATGGAGGATCAGTTGACATCTACCTTAACCATGATCTAATGATTGCATTTTCTATTAAAGCAAATGTAATATTTTGGAAAGTTAGAACAATCTACTCTTTAATGAGCTAGGTAGAATGGACTCATTGGCAAACGGTGAAGAAGATTAAGACATTGTCTTGGGGATGGCTAAAAGGTAAGGGGAGGTTGAAATCTTATAACTATATATATAGAAAATATTGGTTTTTGGATCCGTCACTTTGCTTTGAAACGTAGTTGCTTGTAATGGGAGTGGTGGGTAAAAACCATGTTTGATCAAACCTCTTTGCTAACGGTTTTCATTTTATGGTTTTCTTCTATTGTGTAGGTGTTACCGGAGACCCGACCTAAACTGAGAAGGGAGGCTTCTTTTGGCCGGTTTGATCCATGTTGGGGTGTTGCTTGTTGTGATAGGGGGGACTGGAGGGTGAGGAGGGGAGAGTATTCTTAAGGATTTTAAGTCAACTTGTTAAGGATTTCCTTTTCGAGGTAAAAACCTAACTTGGAATATCCTTGGGGTGCTCGACTTGGTCTTTAGTCAACTCGATTAGGGGATCCGATTGTGGTTGGATCTTAAAATTCCTTTTCTAAGTAAAAATACGACTTTAAAAGCCCTTGTGGACCTCCTTTCTCTTCTCCTCTTGCGGTTTCTGTCTTGTAATAATAAATCAATTCTATGATTCGTTTTTCTGATAAGTCCTAGCCAGCTTGGGGAGTTTATTGCTAGTGCTCCGTTGACTCCACTAGTCAAGTTTGGGGGTGGTATTCGCCCCATTGTTGTTGGTACTGTGTGGAGGAGGCTCGTTTCTAAGGTAGCATCTTCTTCTGTTGGTAGGTGGTCTACTTACCTGCAAGACTTTCAGTTTGGTGTCAGAATCCCTAGCGGTTGTGAGGCGGTTTTACATTCGGTCAACAAACTTGTGGAGGCTAGAGGGGCCGAGGTTGGACTTTCTATGTTCTTTGTTGGTTTCAAGATAATGCCTTTAATCTTATTGACAGGAGTATGCTTCTCCATGAATCTCGATTACGATGCCCATCCATTTCTACGTGGATGGAGTTTTGTTATTCTCGACCGGCTCGACTTTATTACGGTGATTCCTTACCCCATTTCTACAAGGGGTCCAACAAGGGGATCCGTTGGGTCCTTTACTGTTTGCCCTGGCTCTTCACCCGTTGGTCTTCGCCATTAATCAGTCATGTGAGCTTTCTCTTCAGGCTTGGTATCTGGATGATTGTACGATTGTTGGTGACACTCTTATGGTAACCAGGGCATTAGATATTATCCGAGCGGAGGGGCTAGCTCATGGTTTGGTTCCGAATGTCGATAAAACTGAACTATTTTGGCCGGTTAAGGATCCTAGGGGTAGGGTGGGTGGTGTTTTCACTTTAAATATCTCCTGTCCGCTTCAAGTTGTCAGACTACATGGGGGTTCAGTCAGTGTGGATCCTGACTTTTGTCGCTACCTAGCGTAAAAAGGGTCTCTAAGACCATTTCTCTTATGGATGCTATTCACAAGCTTGATGATCCCCAATGCGAGCTTCTTCTACTTCGCAATTGCGCGGGGTTGCGAAACTGTCTTATGCTCTTCAGACTTGTCCTCTCTTGTCTTTTGGGGAGGCTCAGGCCCAGTTTGATCAGGCCCTACACATTTCTTTGGAGAGCATTGTTACTGGTTTAGGGCCAGGTTTTGTATAATTGTATTATCCTGTCTTTGTCTCAATAATGCATCTCTGTGTCATTTTTCTTCTATATATATTGGTTGCATAAGGCATAATTGAGTAGATGAGGATTAATAGAAAAGGGCACATGTTAGCAGATTAGCTGGAATAAACAGCTGAACTGAGCACGGAAAATGACATAGGACCTCATTGCGCTTGCCATAAAGGTAGCAGTTTTATAGAGTAGTTGTTGCTTTTAATTTACATTCATAATGTAACTCATTTTTTTATTGAATACCTGCTGGTTGTGGCTATAGAAAACTTTGTTGTTGATGATGATGATTGATGACTAAACTTGATTTTAGCTACTTTGATTACATCGCCTTTTGATGTTATGTTTAATGTTATTTGTGGTCTCCAAAGTTCCTTTGCTAGCTGATACTATTCCACCCAAATAACAGGTTACAACTCTCTTACAAGTTAGGATGCGTCCAAATCAAGCTTTTTTATGTTTGGCAAAAATGATTCAGAATTACATGGAGGAAAATTACGAGGAACGGCTCCATAAAGGTTACCCTACCAAGGAAACTATGCACATGCTTGCAAATTCAAGCAACATGTACTTGCATTCTGACGAACTGTTGTTGAACCTTCCTGGGCTAGACCTGGCAATTTGGGCGCAATTCGCAGATTTCGATCCGATCGGGACCGGATGATCCAAGTTCGGACCAAAAAACATTTACAACTCATCAGATCCGAACCGATCGGTCCGGATGGATCCGACCAGAAAAGTATATATTTGTGGAAATTTTTATTTTTTTGGGGGATAGGACTCGGATCTGATCCGGACCGGTCAGATCGGGTCAAGGTCCGATCCAATGAATTTGGAATTGATCCAATATGAATTTGATCCGTACGGGTCGGACTGATGGTGTACAGGTCCGGTCGCCAGGCCTAAGTACGGACCGGACAAGATTGGGAGATATAGTAAATCACCCTTTTAGTCGTGTGTTGTGCTTTAAAGTTTAGGTGTCAGATTTCACTACTCTCTACTTCCATTTGTATATCTAGTTCCATTTGAATATCTTAAGATTCATCAGTTATTATATGGCATCATCAATTGTGATTCCCTTATTTTAGCCTGTGTTCACTTTGTTGCAAGAAAATTTGAAATGATAGAAGTAAAATAGATCATTCTTCTTAAAACTAATGATGTGAATGTGACAAGCCTTTCAACATTTCGTGGAGTTCATTATATTCTGTACTTTAAATAAATTCATTTGTCACGTGTACGCGTGGCATTCTAGTACTTACATTTATAATAAAACTCTGACACACATCCCATCCCATCACCTTACAAAACTAGCCAAAAATCGAACCAAAGAATATTGCTTCACTGCACAAAATGTGTAGACAAAAATCGAACCAAAGAATATTGCTTCACTACACAAAATGTGGTGTAGAGTGCTGCACGTACGTATTCATAAAGATCTTTGGCGCTGCACACCACAAAATTTATATCTTCCCAGCTTTTTGTTTTATTTTTTTCTTTTCGAGATTTTTCCCAGCCGATATAGCATGTGTTGCATGTCGATAGATAGTGTTGCTAGTGGCAAGTGGGAAGCTTAATTTGAGGTTTCTTATGTGGCTATAATAATTTTACTTGTTTTGAGGTATAAGGTTGCTAATTGACGATGCGGTCAAGACATTGGTTTCTTTTTTTTCTTTTTTTCGTTAAAAATTTATTACTCATCATCAAAAAACATTTACAACATGTGCCTGATGCACGACGAAAACGAAACTTCTCAAGACTACCATGACCGTAGCGCTACTTAACCCCCATCGACTAGTATGTCCATCCTTCTAACATTCGGGAAGTTTACAAGTTGTACCACCAACTCTTAGTCAAGTCCAAAGAAGGGTGCATATATTCATAGCAAATTTTGGAGACTTAGCTAGATTTGAAATATGATTATCTCCTTTGGGCCACAGGACAAACATGGAAATGAAAAGTAGCCCAAGTATACTCTTCCCAAACAAATCAAAACCAAAACTACAAAAACGAAGAGTACACTACAAACTTCTAACCAAGACAAGCTTGAGCCCCGTTGGAGGATCGAGCCAACCATAGTGAACAAACAAAACCCCATGGACTCGTGAGGCACCAAGAACCGAGACAAAGTTAGGCGGTACTGTCCCGTTGTTTCGAGGAAATTCTCCTTAAAACTTTTTATTTTTTAACTATTCCGAGTATTTCTTATGCTCCGTTGATTAATAATAAATTTTTAGCCGTTTCAAAAAATTGCAAAAAAAGAAAAAAAAAAAATCACGTTTCTTATGATTTTTCTCCTGATTTTATTTTGATGTTTTAACGTTAATACTTACTACTCATGTTTTGCTTTCTGATTCCTCAGCAAATAAATTCTGGTGGAACATTTTTGCGGGCCAAAACATCCAATAAACATTCAAAATCAAAACTAGGATTCCTCAGAAGAAAAACGTGAGGTACCAAATTAATTACAAACTTGGTACTAGAAAAACAATTAAATTATTGAATCCCCCACTCTATCTATATATATAGTACGTTCAATGAAATGACGAAAGTCACGAAACCATGAATCTCTTGAATATGGTATTGCCTCCACATGAAGCATCTCGTTCCTTAAGAGATGATGAGCTTCTTGATGCTCAAACTCTTGTTTGGTACCAAATATTCAACTTCATAAACTCCATGTCCCTCAAGTGTGCCATTCAACTTGGCATTCCTGATATAATCCACAAACATGGCAAACCAATGACACATTCCGAACTAGCAAACGCCCTCCCTATAAACCAAGCAAAATCCCACAATATCCCACGTCTTGTTGGTGATTTTAGTGTCATCAATTCATTTTAGTAGTAATGCGATCTGCTAGAGACTGATGCGATCTCTCGTTGAGCTCGGAACAAGTTTGGGTAGTGCGGAGTGCACGCTTGTTGAGCCAACGAGTTATCGACCACGAATACGAAGCGGGGGTCAAGGGGGCTGCGCCCCCTTGCGGGGTCGAGGGGCAGCGGGGTTGCGAGGGGCAGCGCCCCTGCGGGGTTCCAAGGGGCATAGCCCCTGGCTGGGGTCTCGCTGCCAGGTCAGTGAGCGGGGTGCGGGGCAGCGCCCCGACCTTTTTTGGAACGTTGCAACTCTTCGTGAATTATCACACCCATTTTACCAACACGTCTCATGCGCGTCGTCAATCACTCCAAGTTCTTCGTCAAGGTTAATGTTGCTGAGACGAAAGAGGAGGCCTATTGGTTCACACCTGCATCTCGTCTCCTCTTGACAAACGAACCATTTAGCATGATGTCGTTCGCACTTGTCGTTTTGGATCCGGTTTTGTTAGATCCATGGCGTAATGTGGCAGAGTGGTTCAAAAATGACGATCCCACCCCGTTTGTAACTGCTCATGGACTCCCATTTTGGGAAAATATGGGCCATGAGCCAAGGTTGAATCTGGTTTTTAATGACGCCATGGCCAGCGATGCACATTTGGTAGCAAAGGTGCTTGTTAGAGATTGCAAACAAGCGTTTCAAGGGCTCAAGTCGATGATTGACGTAGCAGGTGGAACTGGAGTAGTGGCTAAAGTAATAGCTGATGCTTGTCCAGGATTGAAGTGTACCGTGCTCGAGCTTCCACACGTTGTTGCAGGTATATGTGTGTGTATATATATGTGTGTGTGTGTGTGAGTGTGTCAAACTTATTCACATTTATTCAATCCACATTTAAGTATGTGGAGTTTGATCAAATTCAACAAATATGAATTGTACTGACTACTGAATGCACGTATCACAGGACAAGAAGGAAACGGAAACGTGACATTTGTCGGTGGCGACATGTTTACATCCATCCCCCAAGCTGATGCTGTGTTCTTGAAGGTATTTTCATAAGTATAATAGAGACTTGGTAGTTATAATTTATATAAAAGAAAAAAAAAAAAAAAAACAAGGATGGACTGAAAATGGAAATGAGAGATTTTCTAACTGGTCTGATATGATAGGCATACTAATTCAGTTATAATTTAAAAAATTTATGTTATAGCTTTAAATTGTTACCATTGAAAGTTTTCATTATAATTTGAACGTTATTTGTTAATATTATAAGCGATGATGTGAAATTCTAATGTGTTACTCCACATTGTATGTTTCACTTATAGTTTTGACTTCTTTTATTATTGTCTGTGTAATTTAGTAGCCTTTAATTTAATACTTTAAGTTCTCAATTTTCTATTTTTAATTTATTATTATTTTTTTTTAACGACAAATATTACAACTGCTACTACACTAATGATATATAAACTTACTAAACCACCTTATTTCTCCACACCTAAACCAACTTTATAAATCTGCCACCGCCGGGGATTGAACCATGCAGAGGCGGAACCGGGGGGGCGGCGGGGGCCTCCGCCCCCCCCCCCCCCCAAATTTTTTTTTAGAAGGAATATACGATTTTTCAAAAAATTTTGAGGGATTTTTTACGATTTTTCAACTTTTCGCCCCCCGAACTTTAGAAAAATGATGTTCGCCCCCCTAACAATAATTCCTGGTTCCGCCCCTGGAACCATGTACCTCTCCTTCCTTACCCCAAACTCCTTACCGATGCACTACGTTATGAAACCTTTTAATTCATTATTATCCACTATAAAACTTTCTCGATCCCAGGTGTGTTGACATTTGAAAAGATCTTTAATGTATATGAAGGAATTCTAATATTTCAGCTATAACCTTATGTGGAGATGCGTGGAGTGTTGGATCGAGTGAAGGAGGAATGCCGAATGCGTAAATTAAATTAGTTGATATATATTAGAGGATCTAAAAATTTCCAATAACTAGCACTTTTTTTTTTCTCTTCAAATCCAATGGAAATAAAAGAGATTTTGGCTTAATTTAAGATAGCCTAAAATTATCTGCAAGCTGCGTTAGAATAACAACATTGATGGATACTATCATATGTATAATTAATTTGCAAGAACTTATGTTATTTGTACTTCAACTGAATCATTATAGATTCACGATTCATTGGGCAACATTTCTGGAATTTCCTAACGCTTGTGTTGTATGGTTTGTGAAAAAAAAAAACATTCGACAAATAGCATGCTACGATTTTTAATATTGTGCGTTCAACAACTACAGTGGATATTGCATGACTGGAGTGACGAGGAATGTGTTACGCTGTTAAAAAAATGCAAAGAAGCCGTACTGCAAAGCAAAGACAACATTAATGGAGGAAAGGTAATCATAGTTGACATTATTGTGGGTGACCATCAAGAAGATCACGAGGCAACTGAAACACAGTTCTTGTTCGATATGATGATGATGAATCTGCTCACCGGAAAGGAAAGAAGTGAGAAAGAATGGGCAAAACTCTTCTATGATGCAGGATTTAAAAGCTACAAAATCACACATGTTTTAGGTTTGAGGTCACTCATTGAAGTGTTTCCATGATCACATTAGTTTGTCATTTGACACAAGAATAAACGAGCTATGTGCTTGACTATGTGATTAATAAATTATGTTTCAATTGTGTAGGAATTTCAGGCCAACTCGGTCCAAGGTCTCATAAAAAATATATGGTGGGCTTGCAAAATACTCATATGTCCCGCTCATTTTTTTACATATTCCTTTTTGGGCCGTCCTAATCAATTCTTTACGTTTCTATTTTTGGAAGCTACCCCACATACCATTTATATTACTTTAATCATTGTCCCCACATTCACACTTTACTTTAATCCTTTTCCCCACCATTACCATTTAAATATTCACCCACATTCCATTCTATATTAATAAATCACTATCAAACAAAATCTCTCATTAAAAACCGTGCAAAAAGCAAACGTAGGCTTCTCACTGGGACGGAGGGAGTACATTTTATTTAAGGGAAAAATACATCCTACAAACTACTGTGCTTAGCACGGTGCTCGTAGTGGTAATTATATTTTTAAAATTTTTTTTACACCAATAAGATTCGATCTCTACATCTTTTAATTAAATAATAACACATGTACGCACCAGATTAAAATAAATTGATTCGACACGCCAATCAATCATGTTATATTACTTTAATTAATTAATAAGGTTAATTAGACCAGACAAACCACACTATCTCACGTATATCTTGATCAGTCAAATACAGATTAAATTACCAATTAAGCATCATCACTCTCACTTAACCGTGTTGATTGACGTAATTTCGGTGGCGCTAGCTACCCGTGATGCTTAATCAATCATGTTATATTACTTTAATTAATTAATAAGGTTAATTATACCAGACAAACCACACTATCTCACGTATATCTTGATCAGTCAAATACAGATTAAATTACCAATTAAGCATCATCACTCTCACTTAACCGTGTTGATTGACGTAATTTCGGTGGCGCTAGCTACCGGTGATTCTTGTTTACAATTTGGAAAATGTCTGTGCACATTGTAATGAAGGATGCTTGGATTTTTAACATGTAGATGCTTGTCAATTGGGATGCTTGAAAATTGAATGATACTTGCAATTTGAAGATGTCGATGATTGTCAATTGTTACGATGTTTGGAATTTAGGTTAGATGCTTGGTGAATTGCAATAATTGTCGACACACAAGATTTAAGGAGTCTGATACGATTTTAAATTTATAATTTATTATTAGGTAGAATTTGAATTTTGGATGCATGTATAAATTTAATAAATAAACTAAAAATTAGGAATGCATTAGTATATAGGAAATAAATTACTTAAAACATGTAAGGTTAATTTAGTCCTCACATATTTAGACACTAATTTGTAGGAAGTTTTACATGTATCACTAATTTGATAGAAATTATTAGGAACATCACTAATTTGTAATTAACCCTTAATAAAATGTATTTTTTGTCGACAAAATACTTATGTTCTTAAGAATAATCTATGTTTTCGCTACTCGTATGTCTACTAGTCTAATGTTATTTTAGGGGTAGACCTTCTCCCGAGAAACTTAATATTTTTTAAATTATATATTCCTTTAATCATATAATACATGCTTAGTACGCGTAGTAGTGTACTTCATAAATACTATTTTTCTCACTATTGATTTTTATATCACTTCTTTATCAAGTATCTTCGTCATGTGATCTCTCCTTTTCAAAATGCTTTTGTACCTGACAGATTTATAAGTGATAATGTCATGATTGCTCATGAGTTACTTCATACTATGAGTAAAAAGAGCAAAACCTCAAAAACACATAACTTTGCTTTAAAGTTTGATATAGAAAAAGCTTATGATAAGCTAGAATGGAGTTTCATTGAATTTTCCCTTCACAAGTTCAACTTCAATAAACATACAATAAGAGTAATCATGACCTGTATCAAAACTGCTTCTTTTAATGTCAAGGTCAACAATCTCACTTCTCCAACTTGGAATCCAACTAGAGGGATTAGGTAGGGAGATTCTATATCACCTTACATTTTTATTTTATGCCAAGAAATTTTGGTGCATGCCCTAATTGAAAAGGTGGAGAATAAGGATTTTTCACCCTTAAACCCTCCAGAAATGGATCAGAAATCCCTATACTTAGCTTTGTTGATGACTGTCTCATATTTGGTAAAACAAATAAAAAGTCTATCACAACTACTGAACAAACTTTAAAACAATATGCTTTAGCCTCTGGACAGAAAGTTTGTTGGAAAAAAGAGTAGAATCCTCTTTTCACCAAACATTCCCACCAGAACTAAACAAGATATAATACAAAAATTGGGAGTCATGCCAAACAAAAGGTTAGATAAATATTTAGGTCTACCCTTTCTGCTTGGTCATAAAAAGAAAGACATGTTTGACCAGATAATCAATAGAGTACGTAATGGCCAAAGTCAATGTATGGCATGCTAAGCATCTGTCCTATGCTGGTAAGGTTACACTGATCCAGTCCATAATAAATGCTATACCATCATATTGCATGTCCATCACCACTATACCGGCCTCTTGTATTTCCAAAATTGATGAGCTTAATAGAAACTTTCATTGGAATAATTAAAGCAATGGGAAAACAAGGCAAGATTAAATGGTCAAAGGTTTGCAAACCCAGAAAACTTGGTGGACTAGGTATAAGGGATTTATCTACTCTTAATAAAGCCTTCTCTTTTAAACATTTGTGGAGACTACACTAAGACCCTTCATCTCTCTGGAGTAAGGTTATAAGAGTAAATATTTCCCTAATACAACAGTCCTACTAGCAGAAGCAAAACCACAGAGCAGTTGGTTCTGGAAAAATTTAGTAAAATTAAAAGAGGAATTCTCAGATTGCCTCAGCCACCACATAAACAATGGAAATAATACCAATTTCTTGTATGATAGATGGCTATGAAACAAAATCACAAGTGATTATGTAAACAATATACAAGATGAACAATTACTTGTCAGCCATGGAATACACAAGCTCTACTAAACATTCTACCAAATGAATTTAGTGAATGAGGTCATTGATATTCCATTGCCTAGAAATCTGGAAAATGATAAGATTGTATGGGGAGAAACTGAAAACGGACAATTTTCAGTCAAATCTGCATATAACTCACTGATATCAAAAAATAATGCACAAGAAACTGACTGGCCATGGGCTAGAATTTGGAAACTAAAACTCCAACCTAAAATCAAATTCTTTCTTTGGCTTCCGGTGCATGACAGACTGCCCACAGCTTCAAGACTGAACAGACACCATATCATACCCTCTCCTATATGTGGCCTTTGTAACAACACAGAAGAAACAATGGAACACCTCATTTGGAACTGCCATGACTTTGTCAAGTCAGAAACCCATTAACCCATATTTCTACCCAACACCAATCCCACCTCCACCTCATCTTCAATGAAAGAGCATGCACAGAGGAGTTGTTGAAACTTTTTGTTTTTTGGTGGTTGATCTGGAAATTTAGAAATAACAAATTTTTTAACCAAACACCACTTAACATCTACTTGTTCAACACTACCCTCATCAATACCTTACAAGACAATGCAATCTTGCAAGAAAAACAGACTAAAATCAAACATCCTTTACTAGTTAAATGGGAACCACCACCACATGATTTCTTCTGTTTAAACATTGATGGTAGTGTTTGTCCTATTACTAAGAGTGCTGGAGCAGGTTGTGTACTGAGAAACCACAATGGTGATTTTATAAGAGCATCTGCTACCTTTCTTGAAGATGTGGATGTCAATACGGCTGAATGTCATGCATTCAAGCTAGAAACACAATTATGTTCTTGTATGAACATAAAGAAACTCATTATTCAGACTGACTCACAATATCTTCTTTCTTGCTTGAATAGGGAGGGAGCAGTGCACTTAAGGCATCAGGTGCTTACGCAGGACGCTATTGAGAGGTTGCAAGATATGGAACAAGTGCAGATACGTTTTGTCTATAGGGAAGCTAACTCAGTTACAGGTCACTTGGCCAATGAAGGGAGAAGAAAAACGTTTGGAAGAACTCAAATCTTTTGTGACTCTTTGCATTTTGTGTGGGATACTTCCCCATGTTGGCTGAACAATTTACTGTTTTTAGACTCTTTTAATTTTGTACGGTTTGTAACTTAACTACTTATGACTCTGCTTTACTTTTCGTAATATATGGTGAATTTTCAAAAAAAATAAGAAAAAGTATCTTCGTCATGTCCATCAACTGTTACTCTTCTTTTTTCCACAAAACTCTCAATTTCACGTTTTTTCCTTCATTTTTTGTATATCATCTTGCTCTCTTCATGTTATTCTCGGTTCTCTCTATCTTTTTCTCTTGACACAAATCATTCCGCCATTCTTCCAACTCTCTCACTCGTTGTCTTCAACTCACATAAATATCAATCACAACAAGGATTGATTCATTCGACGCGAATAAAATTAAATAAAACTAATCATAGTTTCAATTTCAACATATAAAATTTTTATATACACAATGTTTTAACACAGAAAAAATCTAACAGTGGCTTGAGTTTGAGACTAACGACATAAAAATTTATCATTAATTTCTTGCCTATTTCAAAATTTTTTAGATGAGTTAGAATATACTCAGGCATAATTTTTTTTTTATAAATAATACTATAGAAATTCACATTTTTACAAGAAAATGCAAGGAATTGGCTTCATTCTAATCATTTATCTCGTCTCGTCAGTTTTCCTAGCAACGAACTCTTTATTTGATTTTTCTGGCTGCTTTAAAGAATGTTTGTCCTGAAGTTATCATATGAATATGCAGGTGACAATGAAATATAGTACAAACATCTATGTACTGGCAAGTGAGTGTCTTTCTCTTATTTTGACTTAATTATGGGTTGAATTTGATATTTGAGGTTGTTTATGGTAGCTATACGAATGCGGTTAGCAATCAATCCTTATAAAAAAAGAATAATCAATTGGGTGTCTCAAGGAAAGTTTCTTTGGCAGTGTAAGATAATATGTCAGTGATAAAGTAGACAGGGGTTGCATCTAGCTAGATTATTGATTGAATCATTTCTATTGTACTCAAGTTTTTGGCTTTATTATCTTTTGGAGGTCACTTAAATCTTACGGTCTACTTCGTTTAATTGGGAGCATTCGCATGTAGTTGTAAGATAGAAATAACCATTTATTGTTGAACAAATTGTATTATGAGCATTTTTCAATGGGTTTCAACATCATCTTTTTGTTGTTATTATTCCTTTCAACTTTTAAGAGCTTCTATGAAGTCTAATTGGTTTGTTTATATGTCCTCTAGATTTGTAACTCCACTGTTGGTACTGATCATATGGGTATATTTCTGGCAGCTTTTGAAACTTATGTGTCAGCTCTTGCAACTGTTGGTTACCATTAGAGTGCATGGGCTAATTAAGAGATGGGACGGACTGTGAACCATTCATCTAGTGATATGTCCCGTTTTTAACTTCTCCGATTTCTACTGTTCAGAGATGGTTTCTTTAGACATTTATCTGTTATCTGTGCATTGTGCAACGTGAATACATGCGATGACGACTTGCTACCTTCACAATTTGACAACTATATTTCTATTAAAAACGATACTTTATTATTTTCTTTAGACTGCACGCTAATTCTAATCGGTAATGTTTTGTGATACGGATGAAGTAAACAAACACATACTCCCTCCGTTCTCTCATAAACTTTCTGGTTTGACTTTTTTCGGTCAACAGATTTCAACTCTGACTCCCGATTAATCTTAAACTATAATGAATTAATGGTAAAGTATTTAACGAAATTATATTATGAAAATATAGAACCTAACTTTTATTAATATAATTTTATTACATACTTTATCATTATATTTTAAGAGTAACCGAGAGTCAAAGTTGAAATCTGTTGACTGAAAAAAGTCAAACCAGAAAGCTTCTGACAGGATGGAGGGAGTATGTTTTGTGATACGGATATAATAAAAAAACCCAAAGCAGATGAAACAAAGTGATATATTCATAGCTAAAATTACATGTGATAGAAATTTATTTTATATAAGCATTAATCATTTCTTTCTATAAAAGTGCACAAATTATTAGTAGTAAATTGGAAACGCTGAAGTATACAGAACTTGAAAAATCACTTTCCTCACTCTCTCTCTGCCTAAACCCTAAACCCCCAAACGACGTCGTCGTTCCAACCATGGCCACCGCCGCCGTCGAACCCACACGCAAGCTCCCACGGCCCGGCCGCGGCGGAGTAGTCTCTCTCGGCCTCTCCGAAGAAGAATCCCGCGTCAAAGCCATCGCCGAAATAGTATCCACCATGATCGACCTCTCTCGCCGTGGCGAGGACGTCGATCTAAACGCCGTTAAATCAGCCGCTTGCCGTAAGTACGGTCTATCTAAAGCCCCAAAACTCGTAGAGATGATTGCAGCCTTACCGGAATCTGAGAAGGAGAATTTGCTGCCGAAATTGAGGGCTAAACCTGTTCGTACAGCCTCTGGTATTGCTGTGGTGGCTGTTATGTCGAAGCCTCATCGGTGTCCCCACATTGCGACGACAGGGAATATCTGTGTGTATTGCCCTGGTGGACCTGATTCGGATTTTGAGTACAGTACCCAGAGTTATACTGGGTATGAGCCCACCAGTATGAGAGCTATCAGAGCTAGGTGAGAGTCCTTTTGTACAAGTTAGATTTAGAAGTAGAATATCTTTTACAGTGATTTAATGAGTTATGGTTCTTTTCTTTGTTTAGATACAACCCTTATGTCCAGGCAAGGGGCAGGATAGATCAGCTTAAGAGGCTGGGCCACAGTGTTGATAAGGTTTGCTTGCCAATTACAAAGACTGAAGTTTCTACTTTCTACAGCACTGATACATTTTATTATTTTGTTTCTAAATTCTAAATTTGTTACCTGTGCAGGTTGAGTTTATTTTGATGGGGGGTACATTTATGTCTTTGCCAGCAGAGTACCGTGATTATTTTATAAGGAATCTTCATGATGCGTTATCAGGTCACACTTCTGCCAATGTTGAAGAGGCAGTTTCGTACTCCGAGCATAGTGCAACAAAGTGTATTGGAATGACTATCGAAACGTAAGTTAAAGATGATTCATTTTATGTATTCCCTTCCCCCTGGGTCATTTCGGAGTGGCCAGTTTTTAACACGGGCATGTGATGATAATTGGGGAGTCTGGGTAACATAGATGTAATGATGTTTTTCATAATTCATACCATGGATAACTCGGGGTAAAGGAGATGATTGTGAGTCTTTTGTAGTGCATTTTCAGGCTGCGCTATCTTCCTTTTTGCATTCTCTGCTTACATTATTTTGAAGTAACCTGCTTTTGACAATTAGACCTGCCAACCTAAATTTTATAGACAAATGACTATAAAGTCCAATTTCTTTAATGTTAGGCGTCCAGACTACTGCCTTGGACCTCATTTGAGGCAGATGCTTACATATGGTTGTACAAGACTTGAGATTGGTGTACAGAGCACATATGAAGATGTTGCCCGTGACACCAATAGGGGTCACACTGTAGCAGCCGTAGCTGACTGCTTTTGCCTGGCGAAGGATGCCGGTTTTAAGGTAATGCTGTTTGTTCCTTTCCTTTCTTTCTGGTAGTATGTATATAAGTTCAGTGCCGCTTAACTATTGCCCAGTTCCATTTTACATTTCCTGGAGTAACACCATTTCTTATAGGTAGTTGCTCATATGATGCCTGATCTTCCCAATGTTGGCGTGGAAAGAGACTTGGAAAGTTTCAAAGAGTTCTTTGAGAGCCCTGCCTTCAGGGCTGATGGGCTTAAAATATATCCAACACTAGTCATTCGAGGCACTGGACTTTATGAACTCTGGAAAACTGGAAGGTAATGATCTTTTCAGAATTCAGTTTCAAAAAAACGCCAATTTTCCATTTCATTTAGGGGAATTGAAGCATCTGACTATAACTTTAATCAGTTAACATTCCAGTTATGGTTGTTTTTTATCGTGTACAGGTATAGAAATTATCCTCCAGAACAGCTTGTAGATATTGTAGCTAGAATTCTAGCAATGGTTCCACCTTGGACTCGAGTATATAGAGTACAACGAGATATTCCTATGCCTTTAGTGACCTCGGGAGTTGAAAAGGGGAATCTTCGTGAGTTAGCTTTAGCTCGGATGGATGATTTGGGCTTGAAATGTCGAGATGTTCGAACTCGTGAAGCTGGAATCCAGGCAAGGAAAAAATGTTTTCTTTCCAGTTGAGCATATGCTGTGTGGTTTCTATATATGTCCACTCTGACATTATTTTTTTAATTAACAAATTTAGGACATTCACCACAAGATAAAGCCAGAAGAAGTTCAGCTTGTTCGCCGTGATTACACAGCAAATGAGGGCTGGGAAACATTTCTTTCTTATGAAGATACACATCAGGTGGGCTGTTGATTTTATTCTTTATTCTACTTCTACCCTTATTCACTTGTCCTCTTGAGGCTCTGATGCTATAATAGAACATAACATAGAAATATTGAGGATTATTCCATCCACTCGAGTAATTTCTGGGCGAAGGTATGTATGGAAGAATATATCAATGTCAAAAAGCTCTTTAATGATTAGCAACATTATAATTCCAATTTCATTTTTCACCTTTTCTTTTTGAGTTGTTGTTTCTTTGGAATGCAGTTGAGCGGTGGGTTTAGCAACACATTAATCCCATTTTGAGTTGCTTAGGGGGTTGGGAGATGGGTTGATTTATTTAGCCGTGGAAAAAGTGTACTGTGTTTTAGCTTTTCATTATCGGTTTGCTTTTGGTGTGTTTACTTGAGGTTTGTCCTTAGAGAAGACAATACTAGGTACTTAGGTTTGTCGCTAGAAAGTTGATTGGTATTCATGGAATTCCTTATGTTTGTTGGCAAATTGTGGAAGTGTGGGATATCCTGCAACTGTCAGAACTCAAAGACTATAGGATATTAGCATTATCATCCACCTTTTAGTGTCAGTTATTAGCAATGGTCAATTTTACTTTGTCCGGTTGTTCTGCCTCCCTGCAAATGTCTGTGGTGTAGAGATTAAATATCATGAACTGGTCATCGACATCTTCTTTATGATCTACTTGTATACATCATTATATATAGCAAGTATATGGTTTCATTTATCATGTCCGTCTCATCTCAGCTAAATTCCCTTTAATCTGTGTACAGGATATACTGGTTGGGCTATTAAGGTTGCGGAAATGTGGACGGAATGTTACTTGCCCAGAACTTGTGGGAAGATGTTCAATAGTTCGCGAATTGCACGTTTATGGTACTGCAGTCCCTGTTCATGGGCGTGATGCTGATAAATTGCAACATCAAGGTTATGGTACACTACTGATGGAAGAGGCCGAGCGGATTGCCAGTCGAGAGCACAGATCTACAAAGGTTGCTGTTATTTCTGGTGTGGGTACAAGGCATTACTATAGGAAGTTGGGCTATGAGCTTGAAGGTCCTTACATGGTGAAATACCTGAAGTGAAGAGAGTACTCTCCGGTCTCCATCAACTTGGGTGTTTTGATAGGTATTGTTAGATTAGATCGCATCTTTAGCGAACATGTAAATTACTCAAATTTTGACTACTCTTTACTGTTTGTTGTACTGTTATGTGAGAATCATGTTCATGGAGATACCCTAAAATGGATAACAGTTTCTCTGATTTCATTTGTATTTTGATTATTAGAGATTTATAGTGACCTTGTTTCTTTAACAGTACTTTCTTTTAGATAAGTATTTAGGCTTACCCTTCCTATTTGGTAAAAAGAAGACAGACTTATTTGATTATTTGATCATATTGTATATTGTTGATAGAGTAGTCAGTAGGATTGATAATTGGTACTCTAAATTCCTTTCTTATGCGGGTAGATCTACTCTTATTGCAGCAATCACAAATATAATACCTTCTTACTGCATGCAAGTAGCTAAAATACCTAGGACTTGTGTTAATAAAATAAATTCTTGCAATAAACAATTTCTTTGGAATGCTACCAAGGAAACTAGTAAAAGAGCAAATAAACTGGAAAACTGTTTGCCTTCCTAAAGGCCAAGGAGGGCTAGGTGTTAGAA
Source organism: Plantago ovata (assembly GCA_028274465.1). Lineage (NCBI taxonomy): Eukaryota > Viridiplantae > Streptophyta > Magnoliopsida > Lamiales > Plantaginaceae > Plantago > Plantago ovata. The sequence continues at coordinate 4,394,633 of CM051458.1, forward strand.
ACTTAGATGATATGAATAAAGCCTTCCAATTAAAACTGGCCTGGAAGTTAATCTCAAATGAAGACTCTCTTTGGGTAAAAGTGCTAAAGCAAAAATATTACCCTAACACAACCTTTTTGGAAGCCCAACCAAAAGTTGCTCATAGTTGGCTTTGGAAAACCCTTTTAAAATTAAAACCTGAGTTACAAGAAGGACTTTCTTGGGAACTAGGTAGGGCTGTAACCGAGTCGAGCTTTTTTCGAGCTGCTCGAGCTCGGCTCGAAATTCGATTATTTAAGCTCGAGTTCGAGTTCGAGCAAAAACTCTAGCTCGTTTAGTTTATCGAGTCGAGCTCGAATATTGAAAAGTTCGGCTCGAAAGCTCGACGAGCAGCTCGAAAATAATATATTATTTATTTTATATAATTTATTTATTATATATATATATATTTATTTATTATATATATATTTTATTTATTTTTTATATTTTATTTATTATATAAATATTATTTGTTTTATATTTTTTTTATTTTATATATATTTTTTCCTTATATATATTTATTTTATTTTATTTTTCTATTTATTTTTTAAAATAACCTTTCTTATTCGAGCTCGCGAGCCGAACTCGAATAAGAAAAATATGTGTCGAGCTCGAACTCGAGTCCAAGAGCTAAAGCTCGATCGAACTCGAGCTCGAGCTCGAGCCAAGTGTGAAAATTCGAGTTCGAGCCGAGCCGAGCCAAAACTCGACTCGACTCGGCTCGGTTACAGCCCTAGAACTAGGTGATGGTTCCTCCATTAATTTCTGGTTGGATAAATGGTTAGGAAATAAAAAGCTGGTAGATTACTCTTCAAATGTTAACCTGCAAGATAGAGTTTGTGATTTTGTGTCAGATGGTAATTGGGACCTAAATAAATTGACAAGGGTGCTTCCCTTAGAAATCATTGAAGAAATTTTTGCTTGGCATCCACCTACTCCTAATAAACATGATAAACCGGTTTGGAACTGAACAAACTCTGGAATGTTTTCAGTTAAAAGTGCTTACAAAATGCTTATGAAACCGGTTTTACCAGCTTTACCTTGGTTAAAGCTTTGGAATCTTAACATTTTTCCTAGAATTAAATTCTTTTTGTGGACAACTCTTCATAATAAACTACCAACAGCTGGTAGATTATTCAAATAACATATAATTGACAATCCTATTTGCAGACTTTGCAGGAAAGAGGAGGAAAATTTGACACATATTTTCTTCTTTTGTTCTTGCTTTGATGATTTGAGAAAAGAAATCATACCTGCACATTTAAATCCTTCATTACACTCCTTAGTTTTCCAGGAAGTACTAATCACATATCTCAAATTATTATTTTGAACTTCATGTGGATAGTTTGGAATGCGAGGAATAGTTTTATTTTTGCTAATAAAACAATCTCTTGCTTTCATCTAAGAAAAGAATTGCAGAACTTAACTAAGGATACGGTTTTGGCAAAACTGACAACACCACCACTAGAGGTAAGTATAAAGGTACCATGTAAATGGATAAAACCACCCCAGGTAAAGTATGTTTAAATACGAATGGATCCTTTCTTACTGAATATGAAGGAGCAAGTATTGGGTGTGTCATAAGGGATGACAAGGGTGAACTTGTGGTGGCGTTACATGCTTTTGTAGGAAGAACTACAAATAACACAGTAGAACTATTGGCAATTAAAGCAGGACTACTCTTATGCCAAAGTTTAAATCTCCAAGATATAATCATCCAAACTGATTCCACTTATGCTTTTAATTGTATCAGCAGGGTGAATCAAGTAGCATGGCAGCACAGGGAGTTGGTCCGAGACATTGAGGAAGCCAAGAAAAACAAGAACGTGGTCATCAATTTTGTTTATCGGGAAGGAAATGGTGTAGCTGACCATTTAGCAAAGAAAGGAAGTGAACTAGGAAAGCTCCGACGGGCTAATTTTTAAGACACACCAGCCGGTCGTTATAACTGCATTTCGGATTTTATAAGTTCTTTAGAACCTACTATATATTTTAAGAACAATTGCCCTGCGTAGCTTTCGAATCTTTTATTTTCAGACTTGAACAATGTGGTGTACTGATCTTGTCGTCAAAACAGATCTAATTTGCTTACTACGTAGTTAATAAATGACCATTTTCTTAAAAAAAAAAAAAACAGTACTTTCTTTTAATCTGTTTCAATGGGCATGTCTAGGGTACAATACGGTTGGATTAACATAACATCCTACAACCCCCTTTGTAGTAGTCAATATTTGTCATTAGATTTTGTAGTACTTTTTTTCTTAGTGAACCACAAGTACTTCTTAGTGAACCACAAGTACTCGGTGCACGTTGATACCCGGTTATGTGATATCCATATATCATTTTAAAATTTTATTACTACAAATCTGCATATTTATCGAAACATTTGTTTGAAATATCTATCTTATGTATTCTTACCATTAAATCAAATTAGTTAGTTTTTTTTTAAATAGCTAATGCAAGTTTTATCTGATCACTAATTTGGTTCAAATATTTTATACAGTTTGTTGTGAAGATTGCCATAAATTGTTTAAAAATCTACAAACATACCATGTAGATTTGTCTAAGGGCTAGTTTTGTATTTTCACTACCAAAAAAAATCATCGAAAACTCAAAAATAGTCTAAAAGCCACAAACGACAAGTAACTTGAACGAATCTAGCTAAAAGTTCAAAATAGGAAATAAAAGAAAATTTTCAGCATATAATTAAAGAAAATCCAAACCCACTCTCCACTGTGTATCTTCTAGAATTTGACTTACAAGAAGGTAAAAACTAGAATGTGAGACAAAAATCTCTTTTTTTTTTGTTCTTGTGTGTTCGAGTTACAGTTAGTTTGTGATTGTGATTGATTGTTTTCTTAACATACTCCATCAATTAACAAAGAGTGAATCATGCAAGTACGACATAGATATCATCCAATTACGCAGGGGCATAAAATAAACAGAGTAAATGAATGTATTCCTGGATTACTTGCCTGAAAATTTAAGAAACCGATGATAACAAAAAGGAGCTGGACGGCAAGGAGCATAATCAACGTTCTTTTTGTTTCAGCTCCCAAATTTAAGAAATAACTAGGATTTTTAAAAATTAAAAACTAACTACGAACTTAAAGTTCTAATTCGAAACGAATTCTACTAAAGTTTTCTTAATCCACTCTAATTCGAATAAATAAATTTTGGGTCGTTATAAATATTGTACTAAATTACCTTTAACTAACATGTTTGTCTCCAGTCCACAGTGTGGAAAAATGTTAATTCCCGAATATAAAAGTACGGTATTTAGCCCTAGTTTTGAGTAACAAACAGAAGCATTTCAATTTATCCTTTTTGTTGGAAACGTTAACATTGACAGTCATTTCATTTGCAATCACATACTACTACTAAACTTCATTTTGTTAACATGGCTAGCAATTGAAGAAGACGAACAATTTTCCATTACGCTTCCCCAGCCATCAACAATGCTGCTACTAAAACCATCAATAGCCTCACCAATATTAACTACCTTTCCCCCGAAAACCAAACCCTTCATTCTTTCCCGCTTATTCCTCACCAAATCATTAACAGAACAGTGCCCACAAACTGTTCGACGAAATGTCCCAACCAACCAAACCACCACAGTTCCACCTTCACTTCTGCTCCTGCCCAAGCTGCCACCAACCTCAGCCTACATTCACCTCCCATTCTGCCGCAAGCGCTGCCACTACTGCGATTTCCCCATTGTAGCTCTCGGCTCCGCCTCGTCCCATGACGACCCTCGCATTTCGAACTATGTAGAGATACTTACTAGGGAAATCCAAGCGACGAGAGTGGATTGTAACGACAACCCGCCTCTTGAAACTGTGTTTCTTGGCGGTGGGACGCCTTCGCTTGTCCCTCCGAGGCTAGTTTCCTCGGTTCTTGAAGCGTTGTCTGTTAAGTTTGGAGTTTGTGACAATGCTGAAATATCAATGGAGATGGATCCTGGTACTTTTGACACGGTGGCGATGAAGGAGTTGATGAGCATGGGAGTGAACAGAGTGTCGTTGGGTGTGCAGGCTTTCCAACAAGAGTTGTTGATGGCTTGTGGCAGAGCTCATGGGCTTAATCAAGTTTATGAAGCTGTTGAGATTGTCAAGTCTTGTGGGGTTGAGAATTGGAGCATGGACCTCATTTCCTCTCTTCCTCATCAGACACAGGAAATGTGGGAGGAGAGCTTGAGGCTCACTATTCAAGCACAGCCCACTCATGTTTCGGTTTATGATTTGCAGGTTGAAAAGGACACCAAGTTCGATGTTCTGTAAGTTGTGCTCAACTTAGCATTTATTGATATCGTATCTATGTGCGGTGCAGTGTTTGTATCAAGTCTTAATGATGGTAAATAGTTCGATGTGTTTCCATAGTTTACTTGTGGCAAAGTGTGACTGGACTAATGGTAAACAGCAGATGGATTATAACAACCCATTCTTTGCAAATGCATGAATTACTTACATAGTGCTGGAATTCATGCGAATGGTTGCATTACTGGTTTACATAACAAGTCGTTGCATTTAATATTAAGGCCTAACTTACAATTAGCAGAGATATGCCTGACAATCCTTTACGATTAACAGATTCTAATTTTCCTATACTACTGGCATCATCACAGGTATACTCCAGGTGAATTTCCCCTGCCATCAGAAAACCAGTCAGCTGACTTTTACAGAACGGCTTCAAGAATGCTTGGAGATGCAGGTTATGATCATTATGAGATCAGTAGCTACAGCAAGAGTGGTTACCGGTGCAAGCACAACAGCACGTACTGGAAGAGCAAATCTTTCTATGCCTTTGGGCTGGGGTCAGCAAGTTATATGAATGGAGTGAGGTTTTCTAGGCCAAGGAGGTTGAAAGAGTACGTGAGTTATGTCGAAAGTTTGGAAAGTACTGGGTTGACGAGTTATTCTGATGATGTTATCACTGATGCTAAGGACTTTGCTATGGATGTGGTTATGCTCTCTCTAAGAACTGCAGATGGGTTAGATTTGAAGTCATTTAGAGAAGCCTTTGGAGAATTACTTTTGCACTCCATTTACGAGGTCTATACACCTTATGTTGAGAATGGACAGGTAATATTGCTAGATGAGCAAAGGCGGCGTATAACAGCTGATGAATTCGTATCTCTAGGATCCAATGAGCAATTGAGAAATGAGAAGCTAGCGTTTCTTCGGCTCAGTGATCCGGATGGATTTTTGCTCTCGAATGAGTTGATATCTCTTGCTTTTCGAGCCATGACTCCATGACTTCTCAATCTGCTTAGTTTGTGGAGTTATTAGACAAGTGTGGAACAATATGTTGTCTTCTTAGACAGAAATCATGATTATTTGAGTCAAGTTGATTAAGGACCTCAATCCAGGGTGTACTGATGTAAAAGCGCACCTTTGAGAGAGCTACCGCCGCCCTTATAGGACACCAATAGTGCCAGAACCGAATTACGACTAATGTGTGAAACCAACATAACTTATGATTAGAGTAAACAGTAAGTACTAGGTATAACTTAGCTGGAAAAATAAGCTATAACCTTCAACTTTGTGTGAACATGCAAGTTAATTTGAGATTATATTATATTCCATCATAGCTTCATAGCTTCAGGTCGATAAAGCACCATGTGGAAGAGGGCTAATCAAGCAAAAAGCTCATGTACTCAATTAATCATGTGATAATGACCGCTTTAAACGGAATTAGAACCCTATAAATAGCTGCGTTTTGGCCTTACCATTATCAGTATATGTATATCTACTCACACCTACTAATTAATACAAAGAAGATTCTAATCAGTTTGACCACTTTAGCTGCTTATTGATTAAGATGTCTGGGCCATTGACACCAAATGTGGTGTTGGTTTTGGTGCTTGTGCTGTTTGCAATAGTAGCAGAGGCAGCAAGAACTCCTCCGGGAATAGCTAACAACCCAAGCCATGCTGTGTGTAAGGACCCGACGTACAAGCAGTGCCAAAACTTGGTGCATGTATGCCCCAAGTTTTGCCCTGACTCTTGCCATGTTAACTGCCAATCATGCAAGCCCATTTGCGGTCCCGAACCACCTTCTGGCTCTCCACCATCGAAGGTAACTCCTATTTCTGCACCCCCTACTACTGAGACACCTCCACCAACTCCGACCACACCAGTACCTGAAGTGCCTCCAACCCCAACAAAACCAGCACCATCTCCTCCCAATTCTGAAGAAGATGGCCGAGAAGATGACAAAGAAGGTGGCAAAGGTGATGGCCGCGAAGATGATAAAGAAGGTGGCAAAGGAGATGGCGGAGAAGATGACAAAGAAGATGGCAAAGGCGATGGCCGTGAAGATGACAAAGAAGACGGGAAAGGAGATGGCCGAGAAGATGGCAAAGGAGATGGTAAAGGAGATGGCGAAGAAGATGACAAAGAAGGTGGCAAAGGAGATGGCGGAGAAGATGACAAAGAAGGTGGCAAAGGAGATGGCCAAGAAGATGGCAAAGGACATGGACCAGAAGATGGAGGCCCGGCTAGAAGGAAAAGGTGCCATAACAGGAATTATAGCCATTGTTACGGTGTGGAACATGTATGCCCTAGCTCTTGCCCTCACACTTGCATGGTTGATTGTGTTACCTGCAAACCCGTCTGCTGTAAGTCCTACTACTACAAATTTATACATGTATCCTCACTTCATTGAGATTTAATCACGGTTACAATTCTTACAACATTGGCATGCAATGCAGCCTGTGATATGCCTGGTGCTGTGTGCCAAGACCCTCGGTTCATTGGTGGTGATGGCGTCATGTTCTACTTCCACGGTAAGAAAAATCAAGACTTTTGCCTTGTGACAGACCCAAACCTCCACATTAACGCGCACTTCATCGGCAAAAGAAATGAAAACATGAAGAGAGACTTCACTTGGGTCCAATCCATTGGCATCCTCTTCGGTAACCACCGCTTCTTCCTTGGTGCACAGAAAACTGCCACATGGAACAACGCCATCGACCGCCTCTCCCTCTCATTTGAAGGAGAACCCATCGTCCTTCCTCCCATCGAAGGTGCGATGTGGCAATCCAAGTCACTATCATCACTCGTGGTTAAAAGAGATGGCGACACCAACTCCTTAACCATCGAAGTTGACGGTCTTTTCAAGATTTCAGCTAAGGTTGTTCCTATCACGAAACATGAATCAGATGTTCACAACTACGGAATAACAGATGACGACTGTTTTGCTCATCTTGAATTAGCATTCAAATTCTATTCACTAGGCGGAAAAGTGAATGGAGTCTTAGGCCAAACTTATCAGACTGGGTACGTGAGCAGGGCGAAGATGGGAGTAGCCATGCCTGTTCTTGGAGGTGAACGAGAGTTCAAGGTGTCAAACCTTTTCGCTACTGATTGCTCAGTTTCTCAGTTTGTACGAGGAAATTTGCAATCTGTTTCTGGGTCTGATTTGGAGCTTCCAAGCATGAAATGTAGCACTGGAATCCGTGGAAATGGCGTTGTTTGCAAGAGATAAGAGTTTCCATATCGACTCTATGGTAATATGATACTATATAGTAAAAAAATTGAAGAGTAAATAATTAGTCGAGGCTAATATATTGTCGATCGACTTCACCAGCTTTTATTTAAATTGTTTTTTTTTTCGAAAGATAGCTTTTATTTAAATTGTTGTTTTGTACGTAATAATTATATTCATGTGATACGGATAAGCAATGTTAAACAATAAATCAATATTCCATAAAATTATTAAACAAAGGGATATATTTTTTTTGGAATAAAGTTAGAGTTTTCATTCCAAGTAGACTGATAAGCCCATCATCCAATTACAAACAGAACAATAAAAAACAGAAACTCAGACTACACAAAAACAAAAACAAAGCTACTACACTCTAGGAAAATCAAAACAAGCTTGGCATGTCTGTACGAGTTTTTGATCTGTCCAACATCTCCCTAGAGTTCGTCGAGTAACTTCCCGCAAAATGTGATTGATCTCCTGCCACTTGTTCTGAAAAATTCCCCATTTCGCTCGATCCATATGGCATAACACAACTCAGTAACCAACACCTTAAATAGCCGGTTCTTTGGGCTTCTTCCCTTAGCCTGTGCACACATCCAATCGACTTTTTGCTGCCATGTACTCACAGTGCAAGATCTTTTACACCAGTTCAGTACAGCTTCCCATGCTCCCCGTCAGTAAGTACAATGCAGAAAAAGATGCTCAATATTCTCTATTCCTTGATTACAAAACACACAAACTGGATCAATATCCAAATGAAAACGTTGCAGCCTTTCTTTAGTAGCTAAACGTCCCCACAACAAAAGCCACATACAAAACTTTGCCTTAGGAGTTGCTCTATTATTGAGAACCAAATCTCTCCAAGCCACCTTAGCAGCAGAAGGATGAATAACAAGATAAGCAGCTTTTTTGTCAAATTTCCCATTCACTGTAAAGCTATCCCAGTCAGCAGTCTCCTGTATGAACTCCCTACACTTCAATACTTTCCTAAAAAAATAAGAAACATCTGTAGGCACAGACATCCCCATCACATCTTGATCTTTTATATAATAAGTATGCAACCATTTTATCCACAATTTATCAGCTTTAAGATTGATTGCCCAAAGCATCTTCAAAAACGAAACCTTATTCCAACTAGGCAAATGTATCAATCCTAAGCCTCCTTCACTTTTAGACCGACAAACAGACTCCCAAGCAACAAGTGCTCTCCTACTATCACCGGCTTGCCCAGTCCACAAAATTTCCGGCAAATCCCCTCTATCGCTGTCATAACCTTTTTAGGGAAATAAAAGACCTGACACCAATAATGCTGTATTGAATAAACAACACTTTGAATCAGTTGTAATCTACCCCCATAGCTTAACATCTTTGCCGTCCAATGGGTTACTTTACTCAACATCTTCTCAAGTAGAGGCTGATATTGGGTGATAGAAAGTTTCTTTGAATTAAGAGGAATACCCAAATACTTGAATGGCAGATTCCCTTCACTTAGCTGACTGAAATCAAGAATACTCTGTCTTACCTCAAGTCTGACCCCTGAGAAATATATCTCACTTTTAGCTCTATTAGCCTGCAACCCCGTTGTTTGACTAAATAGATTAAACATCTCAAGCACCGCTTTAACAGAAGATAAAGTTCATTTGCTAAAGAAAAGCAAATCATCAGCAAACATCAAATGAGTAATACCAACCTCTTTACATTTCGGATGAAACCTGAAGTCAGACTGTGGAGTTTTTGCTTTCATAATTCTTGTCAAATACTCCATACACAGAACAAACAAAAACGGGGACATTGGATCCCCTTGCCGGATACCCTTACCACCTTGAAATGGCACAGTCAATTGCCCATTCACTTTAATCTGATAAGACACAGTAGTTAAACAGGCAACAATCCATCTTACAAACAAATCAGGGAAACCCATGGCTCTAAGCAAATGCTCCACAAAACTCCACTGGACTGAATCATATGCTTTCTGCATATCAAGTTTTATCATACAACGTGAAGACATGTGACTCCTCCCATAACCTCTAATTATTTCTTGTGCCAAAAGTGTGTTATCATGAATATATCTACCGGGGACAAATGCAGCTTGTTCATCACCCACTAGATAGGCCATAACCTCAGACATTCTATTGGAGATGACCTTAGCTATGATTTTATACAACACACTACAGCACGCAATAGGCCGTAATCACGAATAGTAGTAGCAGTTCTACTCTTAGGCAACAATGTCAAAACAGCCGTATTAATGCTTTTCAACATCTTACCTGTTCGAAAGAAATCCTTTACCGCCATAACTACATCACTACCAATGATCCCCCACGAACTCTTGAAAAAGAACGAAGAAAACCCATCAGCTCCTGGAGCTTTAGAATCTCCAATCGACTTCAGAGCATCATAAATTTCTGAACTAGTAACAGGTCTGATCAGAAGCCGTCTTTGATCATTATTAAGAACATTGCCATATTGAACCACCTGAATATCAACACAAGCTGTAGTAATAGCCCTAGTTCCCAACAGACCTTTATAGAAATTCATAGCTTCGACTTGTATATCTTCATCAGAAACCAATTTCTCACCAGCTTGATTATACAGCATAGAAATACCCTGTACTCCTCTTGACTTTAAGCTAGAGAAAAAATAACGATTATTCCCATCACCACAAGATAGCCAATGTACTTTAGACTTTTGCTTCAACACTTGTTCTTCTATCAATAACCATTTATCTAGATAAACTTGAGCTGCTCTCATTTCAAGAAACAAATCATTATCTAGAGGATTCCCAGCTAGAACAGACTGCAACCTATCCACTTGTGCCCTTGCTTCATTCACTTTAACACTAGGCTGAGAATAGAACCTATGTAAGTGTCTCAACTTTTCTCTTACCATCTTCATTTTCTGCCATACAACAAACATCCTAGTACCATTTACTTCACTCTCCCAAGCCTGCCTCACAGCTTCTAAGTACCCTGGATGCTCGACAACACAATTTAAAAACTTGAAACTTCTAGCAACTTTATGTCTAGAAGCCCCAAAACTTATAAACTGGGGAGAGTGATCAGAAAAAATGGGATTCTTAATTTCAACACTAACACCATTATACTTTTGTAACCAAACTGGATTGCCAAAGCTTCTATCAATTTTAGAATAAATCAAATGCCCATCACGCTTATTACACCAAGTAAACCTACCTCCACAGTAAGGTAACTCTTGTAACATGGCATCAGACAAAGCACTTCTAAATGGATCACATTCACCATCTGTAACAGGCAAACCCCCCACTCTATCTTCTGTATAAAGTACATTATTAAAGTCCCCTGAAATGAGCCAAGGATCATTAATATTACCAGCAAGTCTCCTCAACTCAGCCCATAGTGGTATCCTTTCCTCCGGCTTATTATAGCCATATATAAAAGTGATAAGAAACTGACAGCAATCAGCTTTATCACTAACTCTGCCATGAACAGTTTGACCTGTACAATTTATTATCTCAAACTTGATTTGAGAATCATCCCAAACTACCCATAACCGACCTTCAGGAGCAGCTATGTAATTATCTTCAAAATGCCATTTACCATCAAACTGTTTCCTAATAGCACTAGCATTTGGTCGCTTCACCTTGGTTTCAGAAAACCCAGCCAAAGTAACCTTATTCTCATTAAGAAACCTACGTAACTCAGACTGTCTTATCGACTTATTGAGACCTCTTAAATTCCAACTAACAATTAACATTTAATGATTAGAGGAAGAACGAGGACCTGGATCCCCCAAGATATCTCCAATAGAACCAAACCTGACTGCACTTACTTCACCAATACCATTACCTATAGAAACAGGAGCCTGCTCCACATTCTTCAGTCCATTACTAGTCCATTACAGGATATATAGTAGTATGATTTTATGACATTTGAAACATTTGCGTATTTGTGTTTATTATTTTGTGTCATGTTATTATTGTCATCTCTTTTTGTATTATTTTTAACATGCAAACTGCCTGCAATTCACCCGCCAATAATAGTCAACCGTTCGCAGTGATTAGACAAATTGTTCACCGTTCACGTGCAACGATTAGGGATTTAGCCTATCTCCCTCATAGGCGATTCCGTTAGAATTTTTGTTAAATACCAGAAGAAGGATACATAATTAATTCGGATATTTCCAATTTAGATACTAGGGACTTTAATTTCTTTTAATTTGAAGTGAAATGTTAACTAAAGAGTTAATTAATTTATACTAACATTCTATATTAAAAAGTAAAACTAAATAACTGTTTATTAACTATTAAGTAGTTAAGTTAAAAGGACTTATATCGTTAATCTAAATAAAGATTCGGAGATAAATTAGAATCTTCCAAAATTAAATCTAAACAGTGGATATTTACCATAATAATTAAACATCACGCGCTTATTTACTGCCCACTTTCCTAACGAAGCTAGAATTTGTTTCCTGTTAGACTCCAACAAACCTGACTTTCACTTCCTATATATATATACAGTCCATGTAATTTCACCAACGTAAAAAACCACATAATTACTCAACTCTCTCTCTTTCTCTCTCTGTTAAAATTTTCCATTCATCATGACGAAGAAGACCAACCCCAAACGCCGCAAGATCCACTCAATCCCGACAGCGAAACCCGAACTGGAAGATGCCACGATGCTCGGTGACAAAATCTCCGACTTACCAGAGCCAATCTTGCATCACATCCTCTCGTTCCTCCCGACCGAAGACGCCACGCGAACATGTTCCCTGTCCAAAACATGGAACGCTGTTTGGAACTCCTTCCCTGTACTAGACATCGACCAATACGGTATCGAAAAATCCCTGGCCAAGAAACCGGGACAGAACAACGCTAAATCAAGGATGCAACAGTTCTGCAATATTGTCAACAAATACATGTTGTTCCGTCTTCAATCTGACAATGCTAGCAGCAACATCCAAAAGTGTCGAATCGATATCTATACTCAAGGTATTCGCAGCGTGGTGCCTTTGCAAGAACTCCACCGGTGGATAAATCACGCGACGAGTAACAATGTACGTGAGCTGACTCTTCTCCATCGTGTGCATTCGCCTGGCCTTAAACCGCGGGTTGTTTTGCCTGAGTCGCTCTTTAGTTACACCTCACTCAAGGAGTTGGATTTACTCGGTTGCAAGTTCCCCGAGTATATGTTTAGTAACACCGGGATTGGATTCTCTCTTAAGAAGCTCAGTCTCGTTCATGTATATGCGGATCAACAGACATTACAGAGTCTACTCGCGAGTTGTCGCATTGTCGAACAAGTTAAAATCGGGCAGTGTGAGGGGTTTGAGTCGGTGAAGCTTGCTGGGCGTAACCTGAACAAGGTTGATTTGACCCTTGATAGAATTCGGGTTCAAACAATAGCTCTTGATGCCCCAAATCTGCAGGTACTCAGTTATGCAGGGGAAGGTTTTAATGTCAAGAGTAGCATTATCGCTTCAAAGAACTGCGGAAATCTGAAAGAATTAAGGTTGCACGATAGTACCTTACCAGGCGACATAGTTGAAGTTATTCGACGCAGGTTTCCTGTTCTTGAGAAGCTGGAGATGGAGAGATGCAGCCAAGGTAGCCTGAACATTGTAGCCGCAGCGAAGAAACTTCGGCTTGCATATGCAACCATATACAAGAAGTAATATATGTTTGAAGTTATTTTGAGGCTATATATCTAGTACAAATTCAGTTGATGTATACAAACTTTTCATGTAATTCTTGGATTATAATGGAATCTTGCAGTCCAATTCTTGCTGGTAGATGTGATAAAATTAGTTAATGTTGATGCAGCCTTTTTTTTTTTTCAAAACACAGTCAAGAAACGAACTGTCATAGACATCACAAAGCCGAAAACCAACTACCCTGCTAACGTAAGAACCTGACGAGCAGTCAACAGGCGATTACACGCAAAACAGACATTCTTATGCTGCATACATCAGAAAACTGCAGTCTGTATAACTAATTGAAAAGGACTCATATGATACCTTTGTTGTTTAAAGGTACCAGTTATTGTGTTATATGTTCAACTGTACCATATTTAAATAGTAGTAGAACAAAGTTTAAGTACAAAGGATAGCTCAAATTCGATTGCTTCTGGCGGGAACTGATCTATCAGTATCCAACAAAATGATGATTACATTCTTGATGTTCTACTAATTGTTATAAATAAAAACAAAAGGAAAGAAAAGCTAAAGTGTGAAAGCAGATGCCCCATTGTGTGTAATCTTCTGATGTCCTAGTTGATGTGGAGATGCACATGAAATCTTGACAGTGGGGAGAACAAATTTATAGGAAGCTAGAAACCTGCTCATTTTGCATCTTTGATGTATGTAAATGGGCACATTGCTATCTGCATTCAACATGAAAAGAGATACTTTCAGATCATCACTGTGACTGTCAAAGATCACAGGGGACAATTTACTAGGACTGTTATTTTATGGCTTTTGAATGACAAATACAAGAGGGAATCCGGTGTCAATAAGAACTTCATTTGTTGTAAAAAGATTGACTGGACCTCCCACTGAATTACTATGATAGTAGCAAGTCCATATTATATGTAGCATATGAAAATGGACGGTGTGTAAGGTGAAAATTATCACTAACAAGGCAGTAATTTGACATGGCCATAATTATTCTCGATCATAAGCACTTGTACAATTACCAAACATCATTATATATTATACAGTATTTAGCATTGACAAGAGACTTAACAGAGGCAGTTTGAACTTTAAAACAGAGAAACTTAGAGGAATCCCATACCAGTAATCATCAAGACGGCTTTGGTTTTCTTGCAGGTTTTGGGATGCGCTTAAGTTGTTGTTTTCCCGTTCTCATCTCTCTGTGATATTAAGAGCAGGAGTTTATATTTCAAGCCTAGAACTGCAAGTCAGGCATATTCAGATTTGGCAACTCATAGGCAAGAACAATACCTCTGGTACAAATATACAATCAAGTAGAATAGAGGAAGGAGCATCATGATCAATATTGAAATCGCCAAGTAGAAGATGCTCGGATGCTTCTGTAAATTTCATAAATGTGGCCCAAAGTGAGGATAAAAAATAGAAAAAAAAATAGGTAAGATGCCTGATGAGGATCCAAAGAAGACTCGAAAAAGTGATTGACAGTAAAATTGCAATTTCCTTAAAGTAAACAAGCCTTTACTCTTGCTTTGCGCAATAGAAAAATTTTACAGTCAAACTTTATTCCAGTCTCCTTTATGCAACACCAGTTGTGGTACAATCCCATCCTTAGTATCAAGGAATACACACTTACCCTGCCTCCTCTGCCAAAAGGTTGTTTTCCCTTCGAGCAAGTGTGAGAGTCGCAAAATTGACGCAAAAAGAATTCTAGCAAAATAACATCAAAGTATATTGGTTAAGAAACATGAATACGTACCAAGACCGGTAATTTCAGGTGTTTTGGGATGTAAAAAAATAATACCATGAAGCTGACTTGCAGAGAGACCCTCATTAACAGGAAAACAACTATTGGCAAGATCCTGCAAACAGAACCAGAGGTTACTGAATATGATCTGAGCGAGCATCTAAGAGTACATATCAAGAATCAAGGAGCAACCTCACATAAATGGCGGTTCCTAGCGGCGGCAGCAGGATTGCATCTGGTTTTACGAGATTGTGAATTCAATACAAAATCACAATGTAAAGCCCCGCATAGATCTGCCAGGCACTTGCTATTGCTCTGAATTATATAAGAAGCATAAAAGTCAGGACATGGAGTAATTCTATATCATTCTCTGCACTCTAATGCATGATTGAATATCAAACTTATTATGCATAGCCAAGAAGACAACCTCAAAGTAAAGACGGAATTACGTTCTCTTGATTGGGCTCTAACTATACAGATGGGGTGATTAATGATTATTAAGTTATGCAAGCAAATCTTTTATAATTTATGTGCCTGCATGTCCTAAATTGTCCTGCATCTTCATTATGCAGCCGAAAAATTATTTAGTCCGACAAGTCTTATCACAAAGCTAACCAAATCGAAACGTAATGAAACAGTTCAGTATTTGGTTCTAGAATGAGCAAACAGGAATTCTTCAGTTAACCCCGGAGTTACGGTTTGGTGCAGTTTAACAGCAATTTACACCTCGAGCTCCTCTCCAATATTGGACATAATGATTACAATCATCAACAAGCTTATCACAGTGAAGCTAGTCACCGGACAAAGTTGGGTCAGAATGCCACAGTTCAAAAAACCTAATCTTTTTAAGCCATTGCAGGGATTTTCTGAGCAACCGAGTTTACGACAGTACCATGTATCTAGTTTATTCAGAATTAGAATTATATACGCTGAGGCGCTGAAAGGATCTTCCTTAACTTATATAACCAGTTACAAGTTTAAAATGCAGAATCCATAAAGATACATTAGGTCCTCACCATAATACCAAAATCTCTTTCATGTTTATCAGAGCATAATTTCAGTTAACTTTGTTAAGATTGTTGGCTGGCAGGAAATTTCTCGGTAATGAAAGAATAGATAAAGATATCTTCTACACCAGACAGGTTAAGGATACAAGCATACACTTCAATTAATCAGATTAAAGAAAAAGTTCTCATCACCAAATCAGGAACCTTTCGATATTAAAGAATTCATATGAATTTGTATATCAGGGAAGTGAACCTCATGAAGCTAAATGCAATAGGAAGAGCCTCGCTGGTGAGTGAAATCAAAAGCACATAAAACCACGGAACGAGTAATTGATATTAAAACACATCAGCACTATGAAACAGCAAAAAAGAAGTGACCACGTACAACATTTAGAAGGTTAGAGTGCCTGTTGTCGAAATGCTGATCCAAAAACTTTTCTGCCCGGAATGTTTTCTTACAGTACCCACACTGCCATTCACTTGTATCTACATGAACTTTATGTTGCTCTTGATCTCTAAATATATCATTGCTCGGATGCAGTCTGCATTTGTTTGGAAATTGATAATTCTTTTTCTCCACAAAAGGCATCAAATACTGCAAAAGGTATTTACTTTTCAAAGTCAGTAAACAATGTAAAGATGACTACTTAACAATTTAACCAATTTAAAGTTGTATAGTATTACCTTGTCCATAATATCCCGTGCTGCTCGGCTTCTATCTCTGGAACAATGAACCTCATTCTCCTCCTTAAGAGTTCTAAAGCACAAGACCGGAAATCAAAAAGGTGAAAGTCAACACAAAAGAAAACTACTTCACAACTTAACTGGAAAACACAATGAAAGCTACCTCGTCGAAGCACCGTCAATTCCCTGCAATTAAACCGAAAGTAATGTGTTAACCCTGATTGCAAATTACAAATATTCCTACTCTATGTTTCTTCATTATACGTCCACGGTTACAAGAATGTGTTAACCCTGATTGCAGATTCTTCATCAAGATGCTGATTTTATTTACAAGAATTCAGAATCAACTAAATTCTGCCACTAATCCCTTTCTAGTACTTGCAACTTAGCTACACACAACATCAATAAATATAATGAAATTACTTACTTAGTTACTGAATGATGATTAGTAATTTTTAGTACCCTAATTTTGTAAAGCAAACCAACCTAAACAGCCTCACAGCTTGCTAGACTCGAGATCTTAATTCTTAAACAGTAAATTGACGAGCAAACTAAAATCATCCCAAAAAAAAACCATATACATAAATCCAAATTGCACAGAAATTATTACTCAGTATAGAAAAAAAATTAGGAATTCGAAAGTTCAAATTCATTACCTCCGAAAGAACTGAGGATGTGAAGAATAGTAACAGCGTCGTCAACAGTTGAATCGTACAGTAAAAGAAGGATTTTGCTTTCTTCTTCACCATGGATACTGGGAAACAAGAGATTCAAGGTACAATTTTTTTGGGGGAAAAAATTATAAAAGTGATGTATTTATTTCATTGGGGAGAAAAAGGTCTGGTGGTTTTGCTATTGGAGGACGGATATTTTACTGGACTTTTAATTTGACCCTAATTCCATATCTTTTGCTATACTCGCCCACTTTACTTTTTTGGATAGGGGTGGAAATTGAAGTTCCGAATTTGGTTTAGGTTCGCTAACCCTAGGGCCCCGAACCAAATTCGAATGGATAATTGTTTATTTGAGAAAACAACTTAAAATTTCACGTGGATATAGCTGCATGTTACGTTGTGAAGCGACAACGATCAACTCTAGTGGTGATTAAAACTCGTTATCAAGCCAATTTGTATGTGAACATGTGCCTAGCTACGTAATCAACCGTGTTTCGTCCATTTTTACCATAATGTAATTTATTTCGAGTTTTTTTAAATAAATTATCTACTTTATAAAAATTTATATACATATGTCAACATGAGCTTGAAACAGTCTAGAACTTAATTGTTTTGAGCCAGACATAATTGTAATAAACATGCAACACATCCAACTCCAATGCATTTATGAAACTGAAAGCAACCACTAATTAAATTAGATACGGACAAGAAGCTGAGCTTTTAATGAAATTATAAAGTGGAATACACGTCTGTGCATTAAAAGCGTATTTCGTTCCATTTGATTTGAACTTTGATTTGGCATGGAAATGGGTCTAGAATTTAACACACACTTATCTTAAATATGTTCTACACTTCTACTTCACATAGATCTGACCTCAGTACCCTTAGGGCTGATTGGTTCTTTTGAAAATGTGGAAAAACGGTTTAATCAGAATTTCCTCAAATTAAATCGGTAGTTCGTTTTGTGTTTCATACCCCCAAAAGGGGGGGAGCAGGAATTTAAAAAAAGGAATCCTATTTTTCGTGTTCCCAACACTATCCTCAATCTTCAGTTAATTTACAAACACATTCCCGCCAAAATCACAAAAATGAATTTTTAGATTTTTGTGTCATAAGGAGCTCTAGGGTTTCACGTTTCAACGTCGTCTTCCCGGGTAATATTCCTCTTGACATCTTTCTGGAGATTTTCCGACGAGATTCCAGTACGAATCTTGTTGACTGCGTAGCTCCTAAAGCTAATGTTACTCTTCTACTATATCGTAGGTGGTTGGTTGGTGTTTGAAACTTTTCTTGCCGGATCTACGTCTGCATGTCATTGCTGATAAGTTGTGGAACTTTGATTTGGCGGAAAAATGGGTACAAAATTTAGCACCCACTTAAATTCACTTAAACTTGTTCCACGTCAAGCGAACATATAACTAAAGACATAACTCATCTTGTTTAATGTCTTGCGTCTATAACGTCAAAACTTTCTTCTTTTGAGTCAAGCGAACATGAACATATATGTAAAGACAACTCATCTTGTTATTTTCCTAAAAAAAAAAAAACTCATCTTGTTATTTATACACGTGGCACTTCGTTCGAATGCATTTCATTTATACAACTGAAACAACCACCAAATTAGACACAAATAAACCGTTACTATTAAATGAAGCTATAAATTAGTAGATTACACCGCTTCGGCCCGAAGCTTATTCCTTCAACTTCATTTGAAATTAGATTTGGCACGCAAAATTGATTTTAAAATTTTTTTTACATCACTTGACTCGAGCTGAGATACCTTAGTAAAGTGTCCAACTCCGTACAATTATTCAAAGCATACATGATGTTTTTCTTTCTCAAACCAAAGTCGATGAACATGGAAGTCAAAACGTGTTGTAAAAACAGACACATCGATAACCTAAACACTGCATCAACAACAATTCCAACTGGTGAAACAGTTATGCCATCTCTGCGACTAGCTAACAACTCATTTTACACTCGATTCTCCCTATCATGCCTTAAAATAATACTAATTAATAACGTATCAATTTTCTTTCAAAACTTAAATTTGTTTCTATTTTATGTAGAAAACCAGTAAAATGTAATTTAGTTTATTACCAATTTACACTAGAACTAGAAGAAGATATACTTTACTAGTATTACCTTATTATTCACATTCAAATCAGAACTCATTAATTCCCGCTACCTCTTTTCAGCCACCTTTTCAATTTACACGCTCTATAAAAACTACACTCTTCATTTTGTCTCACACAAAACCACTCCCCGTTTCTCTCACAAAACCACTCATTTCCTGTCTTTATTCACAGACCAAAATTTTTTGTTGTGTAATGGCTGCCCATCAAACCAGTTCTGCTCAGCTCCCTCTCGACTCCGATGGCATGTGCATGCTATGTAAATCGAAGCCGACCGAGGAATTTACACTGACGTGTGTGACGTGCTCCACCCCTTGGCACGTCAATTGCCTCTCCTCTCCCCCGGATAACATGGCGTTGGCTTTGCAATTCGAGTGTCCTGATTGCACTGGTGAAGGTATAACCGGCGCTCCTGCAAGTACGGAGAAGAGCGATCTGTTTGTCAGGATTAGGGAGATCGAGTCGGATCAGTCTCTTTCGGAGAAGGAGAAGGCGAAGAAGAGGCAGAGACTGTTGAGCGGTGATGCCGAGGAGAGTGATGTGGAGGAGGAAGAGAAGGGGATAGATGTTTTGGGAGTGCTTAAGGAGATATTCAAGTGTTGTTATTGTATGGAGCTTCCTCAAAGGCCTGTGACGGTATAATTAACAAACCAATCCTGATTTTTAATTTTGTTGAATTTCATGAATTAGTTTGTGTGATTAATCTTATTTTGTTAGCTGCCTTTGTGTGTATATGTTGTGAGAAACCTTGTTGGTTTAGGAAATTTAGCTTTGTTTATTGTCTTTGAAAACTGGACTTGTAAGTAGTTCTTTGATTTAGGGTTAATTGATTGTGTCTCTGTGGTTTAAATTAGGGTTTATTGTCTAGCTAATGCTAACTGAACTTTATAAGTAAGAGCAACTGAGCAAGTAATGTTTCTAATGTTGTCTTTGCTAAACTGAACTTGTAACATGTAGCTAGTCTATCTGTGGTATGGTCTTCGGATGTGCACATCTCCTCATGCTAGCTAGGTTATAGAGTTTGGAAATGGATGTAGTCTTCTTTATTGTCCTGATTATTTCATCTGTGTGTGAGAAAACATGGGTTACGTACGTTATCTCACTGGTTTCGAGTAGATATTTGTATACATGTCATGTAACGAATTAAGTTCTTACCTCATTTGATTTTGATTTGTAGAATTACGTGTTGACGTGCATCTAGCATTCACATAGTATTGCTAAAAGTGTGTGTACACCTTTTTCTCATCATGCTCTTCTTGTCCTTCTTATCTGAATCATGGCATGTGTTTTCTCCTTTAGAGTATGAAGCATTGATTTTTATTTCGGTCTCAGCGTGCTTTAATTGATTCATGGAAGAAGTAGTATATACTCTAATGTCACTTAGGATACAGTGATACTTACTTTACATACATATCAGAATTATAAGTATTATTGATAAGATAAATGGAAATGGATTCTAAACTGAGCCAATGCTGCCAAAAGTATCTCCTGGCCTGCTGCTATCCCGGTAGCAAGTTTGGCATTATGTTTACATTTCCATTACTGTTTTATGTTTTCTTATTTCCCCTAACATTTTTCTATGATGTTTCAGACACCATGTGGACACAATTTCTGTTTAAATTGCTTTGCGAAGTGGATGAAACAAGGGAATCAGACTTGTGCAAAATGTCGCAGCAGTATCCCTTGCACAATGGCCACTCAGCCTCGGATCAACTCCAAAATTGTAACTGCCATCCGACTGGCCAAATTATCAAGATCAATGGTATCAGGAGGTCCGCAAAATGTTTACCACTTTGTGCATGATCAAGACCGTCCTGATATGCCATTTACTACTGAAAGGGCCCAGAAACCTGGGATGGCCAATGCTTCGTGCGGAAGGATATTTGTGACTGTACCCCGCGACCACTTTGGACCTATCCCTGCAGAGAATGATCCAGGAAGGAATCAGGGCGTCTTGGTTGGAGAAACATGGCCTAAGCGTATGGTTGTCAAGCAGTGGGGTGTGCATACTCCCCCTGTAGCTGGAATAGCTGGAAGGGAAAAATTAGGTGCCCAGTCGGTTGTAATTTCTGGCGGTTATGAGGATGATGAGGACAATGGTGAATGGTTCATCTACACTGGAAGGTTAGTGCTTTGAAGGTTCTAATAAGAAATACTTAATTCTATAACAATTTTTCCAGTTATAATGTCGTTTTAGTGATGTAAGCTATTCAATTTAAGTTCATCCTGTTCAAACTTAGGTATACTGTTTAGCTAGACATGGTATTTATCCACTCATGAAGACATTGAGTCTCAGCGCATTATTTGCGCAATAATTTTCTTCACTTTTTGTAACGATTTCCAGTATGCAGCATCACATATTCAAAATTATTTCTCATTTTCAGTTTATATTGCCATGTAGAATACTAGTTCAACTAAATTATTGAATTTAGCTTTCCCTTTAATTTGTTTGCTGCAGATAGTCAGGTGCATATATAGAACATATTTCATCATCTTTGTTCTGTGTTATTTCAGTGGTGGAAGAGATCTAAGTGGGAATAAACGCACCAGCACGGAGCAATCATCTGATCAAGAGTTCAAAGGACCTAATCAAGCTCTGTGCGTTAGCTGTCACAATGGATATCCAATTCGGGTAGTCAGGTAACACGGAGATTCTAATTCTTCTTCTTTTTTATTTTTTTAGTAATAATTTAGTTGAAAATGTAACATCTAACAAGTAGCACTATAAGTTTCGTTTCTTGGCTCCTTGGTATCCTATTTCTCCAGTATCTCCACCCGGTAAAATTTTATTTCCAAAAATCTGATGTCTGATAAGAAAACCTGAGCGCAATATTGTTTTTGCGATGTTTGTACATTGTGGAGTTTGTGGAGCAATGCATCGGTGGTGGATAAAATCACTTAGTTTAATGCATTTAGGACTTACAACTAATTGAATAATAAGTGCCTTCATTAATTATTCAACAGATCTAAAAATAAGCGTTCTCCCTATGCCCCGGAGGAGGGGTTCCGTTATGATGGTATCTACAGAATAGAGAAATGTTGGAGAAAAGATGGAATACAGGTGAGACTTTTCTGCTAATTTAGATTTCTCTTATGAGTTATGACTAGGATTTATTTCCAGTTTTAGTTTAATTGTTCAATTTGTTTCCTTCACCAGGGAAAAAAGGTTTGCAGATACCTATTTGTCAGATGCGACAATGAGCCAGCACCATGGACGAGGTTTGGAGTTTGTTTCTATTCTCAATATCGATATCTTTGAACTGGATAATTGTTCTAACATGCATTAACAATGTATTTCACAGTGATGAACATGGAGATCGGCCAAGACAGTTGCCCGCTATTCCTGAGCTGCAACATGCAACTGAAATTTCTGAAAGGACCGATGCTCCATCATGGGATTACGATGTACATTTCCTCTATCTTTTTATGTAACATGATCCTTACAATGTTTTCCTGCAAATTATTTTTGTAAAATGAAAAAGGCATCAACTGCATATCTCATACTAATGTGTACAATATAGAATTGACTAAATTCGAATGAACAGAACAATTAATAATGTAACACTAGCGCATGAGTAAGCAATTCAAACATGCTTTGTATGCCATGGTAAAAATAATATACATACCATGCGCAATCAATTTGGGTGCTCACTGCGAAAAGTTTTTTTTTGGTATTGTGTTGATGTTTAAATTTTATTTCAGGCGGAAGTTGGTTGCTGGAAATGGATGAAGCCACCGCCCCCAAGTACAGAAAAGGTTGTGAATGTCAAACCTGAGGAGAGAGAGGTTGCCAGGAAAGTCATACGGAAAGCGCAGAATATATTAATGATTGAGAAGCTATTGAAAGGTATGAATTATGAAAACCAGAATCATCCTACACCTTAAGGAACCCTGCAGGCTACTTGTGAACTTATGCATCATACTCGTTTATGTCCACAATCTTTGATTCTGTAACATCTCTAACCGTTATTGTTATCTCAACATGCTCTTTTATCACATTAAACTTCAGGCCGTGTGGTGTATTGTCAATTGCAACTTTTAGCTGATGTTTCTATCTTTTCAGTTTGTAAATAAATGTTTAACTACTTTGTCTGGCAGAGTTCAGCTGCCTTATCTGTGAGAAGGTGATGAACCATCCTATCACAACTCCTTGCGCTCATAACTATTGCAAGGCTTGTCTGGAAAATGCTTTCGCTGGAAAAGCACTCCAAACAGAGAGGATCTGTCAAAATGGGCGCAAGCTACGTTCTCAGAAGAATGTCTTGAAATGCCCTTCCTGCCCAACTGACATTACTGCATTTCTTCAGAATCCTCAGGTACTTTAAAATTGTAGGAAGTCATATCTTTATGCACAAGTTCTGCATAAGCCGGTTTGTTGCTATTAATAGTGCATGGTGAATAGAGTTTGGAGGCATATATAACTGTTGTTCATGGAATTTTTCATTCATTAAAATCTGTCATGATCTATCGCAATGGTTGCGAGTTCATGTTAATGATCTATCGCAATAGTTGTTTCTGCATTAAATTTGCTTCTTACAAATATCACTGAAATTTGTGGGGTCAAGCAATGCGCATCAATTATTACATGCTGCTTTATTTATTTCTTAGAAATTGTTCATATTGTGCTATGCGATAGAGTAGTCCTTTGCGCTACGTCATTAACATGTATAAGTTGCTTGACCTCATCTTTAAATTTAGTAGTTATATAAATCACTCCAAATTAATTTATATACTCTTTTTCCTATGATTTAGGTAAATAGAGACTTCGTGGAGGTGATAGAGAGACTGCAAGCAGACCTGAAAGCAGCTTGCGAGAAAGATGAGGCTGATGGAAACAGCAACAACCCTGATGCAGTAGCTGAAGACCACCATGAAAGTGGTTTGAAGAGAAAAGGTTGTTTGTCTGAGCTTGTGGACAAGGAGACTACAAAGAAAAGTAAAACTGATGGTGGAGAAAGCAGTTCATCAGAGGTTCAAGAAGTATTGGAGAATGTAAATGCTACTCCACCTTCAAATCCAGTTTTATAAATTACTCCTTCGTCCAGTAACTTTCACAGTTTACAGAACAGAGTTTTTGTTAATACTTATTAAGGTACATTGTAGAAATGTTTTGGGGTATCTGGTTAGGATTTGGGATTTCCTGTATATGTATTGTAAATTAACTTATACATATTGCCTTTGTATTAGCTGTATTTCATTCAGTAGCGTGAAATGTATGTGTATTTATCGTTCTTCAAGTGGTGTTTCAGATGTACAATGTTTCGGATGTCTTGCATGACGTTCCTGACAGGTATGCTATCGTGCAACACTTCTAATCATGTCTTGGAATATTATGATGTTACCATTGTGGTATATTGTCTGGTTACCAAAAATTGAGTCCTCGTAGTCACTACGAGTTCACTGGTTTGATTCCCTGAACCCTGCTCTAATGTTGCCTGATTGCATTATTGATGGGTTGGTTCGGATGGTTTCTGCCATCGGATCTTTATTGATGTTGGAGATCTGGATCTGGAATGACGATCCTGATTAGTTTCTTTGCTAGCAACTGAACTTGTAAGTAATTTGATCGCATCCTAAATGTTGCGAACCTTGTTGATTTGATGAATTTAGCTTCAAACATGTAACAAGTAGTTACCCTTTCCAAAAGCATCTTCTCCCAATTAATCTCAGAGCATCTATCAATCTCAGTCCCTCTCAACACCAATGGAATCCACAGCTAAAGTGAAGAAGGGTGCCACAGGAAGCTCGGTGGCCCCAAGAAGAAATCCGTCTCCCGCTCTGTCATGGCCGGTCTCCAGTTCCTCGTCGGAAGAATCGGCCGGTTCCTGAAGAATGGCCGATACGCACAATTATTGATCAGGTAAATTGATTGTTTTTACAAGTATGGAAATTGGATTCTTAAGTCTTAACTGAGCCAATTCTGCCATAAGTATCTCCTGCTGCTATCTCAGTAGCATGTTTCGCATTAATTTTTGCTTAAATTGCTTTGCGAAGTGGATGAAACAACGGAAACAAACTTGTGCAAAATTCGCAGCAGTATCCCCTGCAGAATGGCCATTCAGCCCCGGATCAACTCCACAAGTGTAACTGCCATTAGACTGGCAAAATTATCAAGATCAACTGTATCAGGAGGTACTCAATATGTGCACCGCTTTGTGCATGATCAAGACTGTTCTGAGAGTGCATATAGTACAGAAAGATCCCTGAAACCTGGGATGGTCTATGCTGCTAGTGGAATGATTTTTTTCACTCTACCTATATAAGGACCACTTTGGACAAATCCCTGCAGAAAATGATCCAGAGAGGAATCAGGGCGTTCCATCCCCAGTACTACTCATATCAGCCTTGAAGCTTCCAACCTGTTCGTGCTCGTTTGTCCCTTTGGATATTTAAGCACTTTTAGCACATTTTAACATAGTAGTACTAAATATTCCATTCCATATATAGATCAAAGTAATTAAAGGTATGTTCTTTTTTGTAATTAACAAAA
Source organism: Plantago ovata (assembly GCA_028274465.1). Lineage (NCBI taxonomy): Eukaryota > Viridiplantae > Streptophyta > Magnoliopsida > Lamiales > Plantaginaceae > Plantago > Plantago ovata. The sequence continues at coordinate 4,420,522 of CM051458.1, forward strand.
TACATGCAGTTCACACAATGCAGAAAGTAAAACATATGGGAATGAAAACATCTAAGGAGTACAGAGTGATCAGAAAAACAAGTTCAAGATGTATCTGTATCTCCCTCTTTCCGGAAAGAAAGCATCTTCACCATCTCCTGTTCCATCTTCTCCAGCTCTTTGACCTCCTCTCTCTTGGTAGCAAGCTGTTTTCTGGTGAAGGAAAGCTGACTTTCCAGAAAATTCTCAAGCTGACCTCTGGTACTGTAATGCAGTGCACGTACATCATCTCGAATCTAGAAATGAAAAATAGTTACATCCAACATGCATGATGCAGTTAAAACACCAAATGCAAAGAAAAACTAACAGATGGAGATGATTAAGCAAGAGAATGTAGTTGACCTCAGGATATTGCATAAGTGTCTCATTTTTATTGTCAGGAACTGGCGGAGGTACAATATCGCAAGGGGCACAGGTTTCAGTTACCGCAGAATCAACTTCCACATTAACATCTTTGCAAACTTCAAAGAGAATATTAACTGTTTGGCATGCCTTGGTCATCTGTGCACTAAAAAAGAAGCAAGTATAATCACTTTACACAACCATTATAGCAGTTGCGGGTTCAATGCTGAGTGAGGTAATAAGAACTCACCGTTTATCTCTGGTGGCACCGTGAGTTTGCAACGCTTGGATATAGTTGCTGTAGTATTGCTGATAAACGTTCTTGATTTCACGTCCATCATTAGGATGCTTCCGTGCCCCAATGGAGGTCTCTTGTTCCTATGGTAGTGAACAAAAACAATCAGGAAACATGCAGGTGCCTGCACAAGGTAATGGAATTTTGATGAAACGTACATACCCGTTCAAGCCGACGGAAAAGGGCTGCTCTAAACTGACGAACGCCACGTCCACTAGCACAGGGGTCCAATTTAAGAGATTTCCCTAAAGCATAGAATCTACCTGCAATTAAAATTAAAGTTAATAACTCGTATAGTATAGGTGTATGTAACTAATAGAGGAATCAAATTTTAGGACTTGATTTAATCTAAACGCGATATAATAATGTTTATCGTCTTACATAAGTATAAGTAGGCCACACGGGGATTGAGAGGCTCCAATTCATTGGCAACACGGAGTATAGGTGCAATTTCCACACCAAAGATGAAGGGACTATTTCACTCTCAAGGATAAAGGATTCTTCTTGAGAAGACATTTTCACTGAATCCTGTTCTCTCTCTGAAAAAAATATGAACTCCACATACTTCCTACTTCCTCCTTCCTCCGTTTCATTACAAAGTTCCTAAGGGGACTATTCATCGCGACCTTTGGCCACATATAACGGAGTAAGTATGTACTATATGTAGAAAAAACAACTTACATGTTTGCTTTAGAGAAAGAGGAACCTTTCTTTATGGTTGCTTTAGATAAAAATATAAATAAATACTGTAAATAAGAGCAACCTTAACCTCGAAGTCATTCTTCACCTGAGGAAGAAGAGAAGTTAAATTAAAAGGACAAAGTTAATTTTATGGAATTCCATGTCATCAAGTATAAATCTTGCCATGTAAAAGTTGCTTTAATTCGTGCTTAACTGATCATGAACTATCATATAGCTAGCTAGTAAATCTCTTTGCTGGAAAGTGAGAGCAATGACCAAAAAGAAATTGAGATAACAAATGTAGCAAGATCTGAGCACGGCCTTAGATGTACGAAGAAAAAAAAAAAGAAAACAGAGAGAGAAGCAAGCAGTTTGGGTTTATATGTATGGAAAATTTACATACAACTACCTTTTAAGATGTACCTTAAACAATTAGGTCCCTAATGTTTCAAATATTACAACGAATAATAAAATTATATCAACACTTTGACTTATGTTAAAAAGACAATAATACCCTTCTGTTTATATGAATTAAACTTTTCAATAAAGAAATGTAATTTTGTATATAAAAAAAAAAATTTTAAAATAATAAAAAGTAAACTCAAAGCTACTGCCATGGTTGGAGATGTTTGCTCCGTCCAATATTTTTCACAAAACGAACATCAAATTCGAATTAATTAATTAAGAAAGTTCCAATTTGGATTTTAACTTTTCTATATTAATTAATTATCCAGTTCTGAGATAATAAAGGAAAGAAAAGGAACATGGTTGGAGCTTTTTACCCCGTCCAATTTTTTCACAAAACGAACATAAAAAAAATTGGATTAATTAATTAAGAAATATCCGATTTGAATTTAATTTTTTTATTTTAATTAATTGTCCAGTTCTAGAATAATAAAGTAAAGAAAAGAATAAGCTCCGACAAAGAATAAAGAACTTTTTTTCATCTACCAAGTTTTTTATTTCAAATTTTCATATTACTAGATTAAAAAAGACAAGTAAAAATAAAAGGGCAAAATTGGACTAATAACGCTCTCTCTCCTAGGACATCATCTACCAAGTTGACTTTTGTCCTCCATTGTAAATATAAAAATTTCACAGTTCAAAATTTGTCCTTCGTTGTAATATATGAATCATTAAGGACTAAATTGTTATTAGGACATTTTAAAAGGTATATAGATGAAAATTGCTAACAATGAGATGATACTGAACATTACCTTTCCTAACATGAACGAATTATGGAAACAGAGTACATAACAATTTCCCCAATATAATTTGGGAGCTAGGGTGCGGTTTTATTTTCTGAGAGAAAAGGGAAGAGGTGATGGAATTTTAGCCTCTTCATAACGGTGCACTATTAACTAAGAGAGGTGTCTTACGCGTTGGAAATGAATTTCTCTTGAATGTGAATAATTAACTAAAATAGTAAAAGACACTTCAACATTTGTTACTAAACCTTCATGGTGAAAGAGTAATTTATTGTCGAAATATGTTGGTTAGTGTACTAGTTATATGGAAGATTAAAAAAAATGAAAGTAGCTAATATTTAAAAAAAATTGAATGACAAATAGAAAGAGTTGGCACCAATTACAACTAGAAGTTGAACATTTGTTACTAACTTTTTAACTTTTTTTGGTGAAAGAGTAATTAATGGTTAGATTAGCGTACTAGTTATGAAAAATTGGAATATTGAAAGTAGTTAAAATTAAGGAAGAATGAGAGAGAATTGACACCAATAAGTGTCGAACTGATGACCTACCTTAAATAAATAAATAAGAGCAACCTTAACCTCGAAGCCATTCTTTACCTGAGGAAGAAGAGAAAGTTAAATTAAAAGGACAAAGTTAATTTTATGGAATTCCATGTCATCAAGTATAAATCTTGCCATGTAAAAGTTGCTTTAATTCGTGCTTAACTGATCATGACTATCCTACAGCTAGCTTGTAAATCTCTTTGCTGGAAAGTGAGAACAATGACCAAAAGAAATTGAGATAACAAATGTAGCAAGATCTGAGCACGGCCTTAGATGTACGAAGGAAAAAAAAAGAAAAAGAGAGAGAAGCAAGCAGTTTGGGTTTATATGTATATAGTCTAGCTCCATCAAAATGCTATACAATACTGAGTCATGAACGAATTATGGAAACAGAGTACATAACAATTTCCCCAATTTAATGTGGGAGCTAGGGTGCGGTTTTATTTTCTTAGAGAGAAGGGAAGAGGTGTTTTAATTTTAGCGACGGTGCAGTATTAACTAAGAAGAGAGGTGTCTTACATGTTGTTGGAAACTCGACGGGTTATTTACTAGTTTCTCTTGAATATGAATAATTAATTAACTAAAATAGTAAAAGTCAATTGAACATTTGTTACTAAAACTTCGTGGTGAAAGAGTAATTTATTGTCGGAATATGTTGGTTAGTGTACTAGTTATTAGAAAAAAATGAAAGTAGCTAAAATTTAAAAAAGAATGAATGGAAAATAGAAAGAGTTGACACCAACAAGAAGTTGAACATTTGTTACTAAATTTTTTTTTTTAAAGAGTAATTAATGGTTAGAGTAGCGTACTAGTTATGAAAAATTGGAACATTGAAAGTAGCTAAGATTAAGGAAGAATGAGAGAGAGTTGACACCAATAAGTGTCGAATTGATGACCTACCGGTTATAAGAGAGAGAAGTTACCTCTGAACCATTTTATATTTTGTTGAAAGTTTGTGTTGCAACAATAAATAGATTTTGGAGTAAGAATTTACTTTCTCTAAGAATTGCACACTTTCATTTATAATCTTTCAAAACTATAAATGATCAAAGTTCAGGGAGAGACCACTCTTTCCTAAATCAATGAAAATACCTGATTTTTTAACTCACATGGTCTGTCCGGCCGGTCAAAATGTTCGTAAATATGGTTTTAAGAGGTTATGATGTGGTTTTAACTTGTTAGTATTGAAAGTTATTATTATGATTTTAACGCCATTTGGTGTGATTTTAATAAGTTACGTTACGATTTTAAGATAGTTTGTTATAGTTTTTAATTACAATTTAAAATCATTCACAGATATAAAAAATCATTATTAAACAAGTTAAAAAATTGAGACCCATAAACTAGTCGATTTCTACGCCATACCACCAACCATTTTATGTCTTTGGTTTAGTTCCCAGCATTTGAAAGGGTTTGTGGAAATAGAAAACGCAAAAATGCTAAAACTTTTGTGTGTGTAACAGTGGGGCGGCTTAAAACAATAGCTAAAAGTGAGGGGAAGTTTTTGGCTTCGACTTGCATGCAAAAACAAAATGAAAAGCAAAACAAACCCTAAATGGTTTTGTGTATTGTTTTAAAACATATCTAGATAAGTTCGGGAAGGTGGAGTTCCAATCGGAGCTAGTTTAGATAACTAAGCAACCCGCTTCATCAGGATGAACCTTACCGACACCGATACCCATCACAAACAATGTATACCCATTAGCCATAACCTTCTAAAAAAGGAGAACACACAACTCAGCAAATAAAAAGAGGAAAGGACAACATGATTAACAACCCAACCAAGCTATTGAGAGGAAACGAAACAAAAGCCGGCTACAAAAGCCGGTTTTGTGTATCATTAAGTTGATGTTTGGCTTAATAATTTAAATATTTAATACTTAGATTCCTATGCGTCAATCAACAGGAGATGTCAACAGGTACTAATTAATGGTGGGGTTTCTTGTGGTGTACAATATTGTTTAGTACAATAAAAAGTGTCATACGTTGAACATTCATCCATCTCTGAACATTCATCCATCTCTATTGGCCCATTAGGGAATCCGTTGATAAAGCCTTCTGATTGCAGTCAAGGATTGATTATGGTACACATTAGAAGACTAATTAAGTCTTAATGGTCACATAAAATGTGATTATAATCGCTCCGTTCGTTTAGAAGAGTTCTAATTTGATTTTTTTTCGGTCAACAGCTTTTAACTTTGACTCCCAATTACTTTTAAACTATAATAATAAAGTATACATAAATTAGAAATTATATTGTATGTACCGTGGATTCACCTCTTCATAAATTTCTTATTTTAGATAGCGACTATAATCGTATAATTGTATAATATATTTCATTTCACCAAAATATTGTATTTAAATGGTCTACCTCATCCTATCATTATTAAATGGAGAAAGCAATAAGCAGTAGAAGTCCTATGAAGATCCTAATGTTCCCATGGCTAGCTCATGGCCACATGTTCGCATTTCTGGAGCTAGCCAAAAGAATCTTGAAAAGAAAAAGCTTCCACATATACTTTTGCTCAACTCCAATCAATTTCCCATCAATCAAAAACTTCATTCAAAAGAACAATCTACATGAACGCATAGAGTTTCTTGAGCTCCATTTGGATTCAGATGAACTCCCTCCTCATTATCACACCACCAAGAACTTGCCATCACATCTTAACCATACCCTCCTCAAGATCTTACAGACCGCATATCCCGCCTTCTCCCATATAGTTACCACCTTGAATCCGGATCTTGTTATATACGATCGTTTTCAACCCTGGGCTGCGAAAGTAGTTTCATCAGAAGGTCATAAGATTCCTGCTGTCTTCTTTTGCACTACTGGAGCTTGCGTTTTGTCTTATTATCACCATAAGTACAATCATGGCAAGGCACTTGAGTTTCCTTTCCCAGCTATCAAGTTTGACGAGTCTGCGTTGAAATCTGTTGATAATATCATCGAATATATGTACTCGATTGTCTTCGACGTGGATCAAGATTTTCTATTCGGGAATTTCAAGCAATCTTGTGAGCTAGTTCTTGTGAAAACCAGTCTGGAATTTGAAGGGCAGTACATTGATTATCTTTCAACTCTTTCCAAAAGGACGATAATACCAGTCGGTCCAATGGTCAGAGTTGATGATTATCATGCCGATTGTGATAGTGATGACATGATTATTCAGTGGCTGGACAAGAGAAACCCAAATTCGACTGTTTACATATCGTTTGGGAGTGAGTATTTCTTATCGAAAGAGGATATTGAACAGATGGCTAATGCCCTTGATAAGCTCTCATGTTATGAGCTCAACTTCATTTGGATAATCAGATTTCCTGTTGGCTTGGAGGTGAGCCTAGAGTCGGTGTTGCCTGAAGGTTTTCTTGAGAGGGTGGAGGAGAGGGGTTTGGTTTCGTCAGGTTTTGCCCCGCAGATCAAGATATTGTCCCATCCGAACACAGGAGCATTCGTGAGTCATTGCGGGTGGAGTTCAATTATGGAGAGCGTGTATCTTGGTGTCCCGGTTGTAGCCATGCCGATGAAACTGGACCAGCCCTTTGGTGGTAGGGTCTTGTCGGAAGCTGGTTGTGGCGTGGAAGTTCCAAGACGTGAGAACGAATGGTATAGCGAAGGAGATATTGCGGAGGCAATACAAAAGGTGATTGTGGAGGAGAGTGGAGAAGGGATGAGACAAAGAGCAAAAGAGCTGAGTATGAAGCTGAGAATGGAGGAGGAAGAGGAGATGGATCGAGTGGCTGAGGAGCTTTGGCAGCTATGTTTAAGGCATAAAAATCAAGTTAATTAAGGATTACTATGTCTTTGATATATATAATCAAGTTAATAATGTTCCTTTGGTTTTGTATGATCCTGTTGAAAAACAAAGAAGATGTTCTTTACTTCTTTTGGTATTGTCGTTGTAATATATGTTGGGACATTTAATGATAAGTTTCTTAACTATATCACATCTTTTTAAGAGAGCATAGTCATTGGGACGGTAGTCCCCAAAATTTTAGAGAGTTTAAAAGAATTAAGAATGTTATTCATGTCAATAAGGTGCACTTTTTTTTTTTCGGAATTTGTCGAGAAGAACTCTAAAAGAAGTTAAGCATGCTTGCTCTGGACCAATTGTAGGATGAGTGGTCTACTGGAAAGTTGTCGGTGCGTGCACAAGGACAAAATGTACAGATTATAATACGTGTTGGTTTGTGCGGCCAACATATCAACTCGTGGAGCAGTTTAGGAGTAACCGCGTCGACCCAAAGATTGGACCTTCGGCCGATTATTGGTTGTGGCATTAGAGCTTAACCAACCAAAAACCACAAGGGGTGGACAGTTGGTGCGACGAGGACGTAGGGTGTCGCACAATTCAAGAGAGGGTGAATGTAATGCCCTCAAATTTCTGAGAGCTTAAACGGATTGAGAACATTACTCATGCCAACAAAGTGTTATTCTATGATGAATGACTTATTGGAAAGTTATAGGTGCACACGAATGAGAACAAAGTGTGCGGATTAGGACATGTGTAGGTATGTGAAACTAGTATATTAAGAATAACCACGCCGGCCCAAAGGGTCAGACCTTCGGACGATTATTGGCGGAGACGTTATCGCAAAAAGTCCTAGAAAATGTGATCCAGTAGAAGTCCACTAGTTTAGGTAAAAAAATCCATCCCAATTAACAACCCTATAGCTAAATGCCTAAACCTTTCTTCTCCAAAGTATTCTTCAGCCACCTGGCTTTCGTTAGTACTTTGATTGAAGGTATATAAATCTTGTGCCATTTCTAACCGCTTTTACTGCTTGAATCTATGAACCGAATCAACAGTTGCTAAGTCGCGATCTAGTGATACGTAAATCGTAGATTTTTGAATTCCTAATTGGATTCAACAGAGCGCGATTGGCAGATTTCCGGCGAATTAGGTGATCTAGATGCTATCATGTTGATGCGTTTTATTTCATCGCCAATTGCACATTCGCTACCCGCTTATCTCCGTTCACCCCACGCGCCGCCCGTCTCCGGCAGGTTACATTTCTATTCTTCTCCGGAAGCAAGCTTTACTCGTTCCAATTCTATCTCTAATTCCTTCTACTCTGTCTTAATTTCACTTTTATGAATCCCTAATAACAAACAGATAGTCTCCTAGTTTCGAATTACTTATCGATTTTTAGTTATCTCTGCACATTTACTTCCTGTTTGTATGTATGTATGTATGTTTATGCTTCTCATTCTTGAACCGTGTGTCCAAGTGCTTAGTTTCAATTTTGTGTATTTGGATGTGATTGTGAATTCGTGCGTTCTCTTAGCTATTTGTTTGAGCTGAGTTAGTGATCCTTAACTATAGCAAACCCTCGATTCTGCGAAAGCTTGCTGGACTAGTTGCACATTGCTTGTTAGAGTTAGGAATCAAACTCGAACCAGTAAGTTTCTCTTTGGAAATGAATAAGAATAAGAGTTCTGAAGTACTACTTCTTTTTGAGGTTATAAAAAGCAATGATCATTGCATAATTGGTGAAACTTAAATGCTTATTATGCAGCCACCGATATTTATTGTAACCGTTCTGAGAAGATCCTTGCGTTGTGAGGTATTTTTTTGCAGAGGCATGAGATTTGTATTTTATGTTTAGATGGTTCTTCTTGAGGTGGTTTCTTGTTTTATACTTCTCTTACAGCCTTTCTTGCAAGCTGAAGCTCCACCAACTTGAGTTCTGTTTTCTATTTTGGAATTATTTTTTAACTTGGCTTGGTGTTACTTGAATCTGATCACTCGGAAACAATGTTGCTGATAATTTTTTCCATATCTGTAACACTTGGAAACAGGTTGGTCAAGTAGCTAAAGAGACTCTCCTGCGTAACCATCTTGGTTCTACTTCTTGTACTAGAGAGTCACAGCATATTTTCCAATGTTGAGAGCATTAATTAGGAAGTCAACTAAAGACGCCGTCTTTTTCCAGTTTAATTCACAAGTAAATTATTCTCATTATACACTATATAAGCGCATCTTTTGTGTTGAACTTCTCAGAATCCTCTAAATATGTTGTGATTTGCTGTTTTTATGACAGAGAGAAATGCATAGTAGGAATAAGAAGGCCATGGAGTTGATAGCCAAAGGTTTTAGCGCCTTGAAGGAAGTTGACAGAGTTATTGATTATTGTGCACCTAACGACAAGCGTCTCATTCCTCATCTTAGGGTAATTTTCATCATTTGCTGTCTAATGAGATGGATGCATTTTATTCTTAGTTAGTTATATTGGTCAGTTTACCCAAGTACCTTATAGTACATATAAATTGCATGTTTCTTGAATTTGGAGATGTGGTTTATGGGTGTGCTACTGTGCTGTCAGATCATATGGTTTTAATCACTAATTGGAGCACAGTTATCTATTGGATATCTTTATCAATGCTTAAACCATGTGATGTGCGAAGCCTTTCATTCAATTACAAGACTGCTTAATATATTTTCCTAGAGCTTATTGAGAATATGATAGAGCGAGGTCATTTGACTCTGGTCTAGTTGATTATGCTCGATTGTTGATCCTCCTATAATGTGTGAAAGAAGGACAACTTTCTGATTCATTTCTTATTTTTACTCTATTGGTGGACTTATATTTCTAGTTCATACAGTGAGTTGCATTTCTTATTTTGTCTTAGTTGCACATGTATTATCTGTTTATTTTTCATATAGAGGTGCGTACTAGCATTGCACTGACAGATTTATATGAAGTAATACGTATTGATGGTTTGGTCCTAGAATACTTATGAACAGAGTTTTAGGTTACTTACAACTGAAATTATTGGAAGTTCTTTGGTTTCATTCTTATCAAGAACTGACTTCCTCTTTTTACTGGTCCATGCATAATAGAAAAAATAAATGAACTTACAAAATCTCGATTAAGGCTGTATTTCACATATGACCTTCACTTAAGCTTCTATTTAGTTGTACGCATTTCGTAGAAGTTTTCTGTTGCAGATAAAAAGTTCTGCCTGTCAGATTCTTTTTCGGTGTGCTGCAGCTGTACCTTATAAGCAGATTCTTTGTCTTATACATCATTGTAGTTTTATCATCTTGGTTCTGGTTTTGCTATATAGTAAATCTCACTTCACTTAACTGTATACATAGATTGATTTTCTTCTGTTGCCTGTCACGCCAGACAGCAAAGGAGCATTTTGAATTGGCTCTTGAAGTTGACAACTCAAATACTCATGCAAGATATTGGTTATCCAGATTGCATCTCAGATACCATGTTCCTGGTGCCAATAAAGCTGTGTAAGACAAAATCTGCTCACTATTACTCTATTAGCATATTTCCCCTTCATTTTTGCATCTTGATACAGTACTCTATTTGTTGTTTGTAAAAAAAAGAAAAAACAAAAGGTGCTACCTTACCTTCCCCTGTAAAGGCATTCATGGAATTCTCATGTGCACAGTCCCCCCCCCCCCCCCCCACCCCCAAAAAAAAACAAATAAAAAATAATAATAAATGGAAAAAAAATGACATGATTCTCTGCACATCAGGAAGAATGTCCTCTCTAAGGCCGGTTTGTTGTCTATTTGACCTTATACTTTCTTACCTTTGCACATATCGACAGAGGTGCTGCATTATTGGTTGAAGCTGCTGATATGGGCGATCCAGAAGCAGAATATGCGTTGGCTTGCTACTTGAGAGCTCAGGTTGTTAAACTTACACGTCAATCTAGAAACATACACAACTTTTTTATTGAGTGCATCTGAACTCATTGCTTTATCTTTTGTGTAGTAATGTAGTTCAAATATTGCAGTGATATTTTACATTTTAATGTTAACAAATATCGGCAGATGGTTGAAATTGATGACATTAGAATTAAAAAAATTCAGCATAAGAAATACTCAGGTGCTGATGAGACCTGTCTATTTCTGTAGAGGCAGACTCATGCACAAGTGGTATTAGGTATCTGTTATGCACGGGATATGAAAATATCGTAGTAACTTCACTTGAGTAAAGTTGGCTCTTCCACTGAAAATATATATTTTTTTTCTCTCTTTGTAGTTTTAACCAATATTTTCACCTTTTAATCCTGGCCATAGCCTTTTATCTTTCTAATACTATAACATCTGGTTTTGCAGAATGACGATGTGCAATTAGACCAGCAAGCTTTTCATTATCTGGAGAAGGCAGTTGACAAGGTATGAGCAACACATGAATAAGTAGCAATGTTTTCAGAATCTTACAGGAACTCACTTAAGCCTTATGTTATAGCTGCATCCAGGTGCTCTCTACCTATTAGGTGCTGTATATTTGACCGGAGATTGCGTGAAGCAAGATATCTCCTCTGCATTATGGTGTTTCCACAGAGCATCTGAGAAGGTAGTCAAATTCGGTGTTTTTGGAGATTTTCCTTTATTGGGTTTCGGGGATACCTCTTTCTCACTTTACCTAGCAAGCTTACACCTACTTCCAACAATTCAAATGCAGGGTCATGCTGGTGCGGCCATAGCCTACGGGTCGTTGCTTCTGAGAGGTTAGTCTTTTTCTAATACTCTTGCTCAATGTTTAGTCAGCAGGTCATTGTTTAGTCCTTTGGATCAATGTACAGTCTACATCCACTTCATGTAATAATTACTCGCTCATTGCACCATGGAGTCATTAACTGTATTTCACCAAGGAAGAGCATAGATTAGTGAATCCTGGTGATTGTTTAAAATGCTACATGTGATCTGTGAAATGCATGTACTCTAAATCTACATTTAGCTTCTAGTTACCCTACGCAATATGTTATCAACAAGTGCAGATACATTGTCATTTGCCCATCAGAACCCATCCTTGTTGTATTTCTTCATTTTTCATTCTTTTGGAGTTTCAGTATTAGTAAAATGAAAATACTAGTGTTATGGAAGCATTTGTGATGGAGTGGAGAGTGTAGTAACTAGGTAGGAGTTATGAGTTACTAACTGCTAAGTTCTTTGGGCTGAGAATACAAGAACAATATTGCTGATAGTATATGAAAAAAATAGAACATCTTGATCAGAGACTGTTCAAAATTGAAGATTCTCTTGACAGCAAGTTTGTCTTGAATGCACAACTAACTGTATGATTCCTTCATAGATGTTAAATATCGTAAGTGAAAGACGGGAAAAGGAATTATAAGTGAAATTTGATTTTGAGAGAGTGATTTTTTATTTATTTTTTGATTCTTCAATCAAGTCTCAAAAGCAAGAATAAAGAACATATTCTAGGTTTAGTTGGTGAAACTAACCTGTAGTTTAGCTTTTATTGGTAAACATTTGTCACTTCTAGCTTCTCGCATATCCATCAACTGGCCCTTCAGTCATTCTAGGATTCATTTCATTTGTCACATTTGTAGCTTACAACCTGTTCTTATCGGTAACAGTTTTTGTCTTGAATTTTTCAGGTGTTCAACTTCCAGAATCACTAACTCAATTCAATATAAAAGGTGGATCTCCAAAGTTCAGGAAGAAAGCAAGAAGCCATGAGTCGGATCCAGTTGAGTTGGCTAGAGAACAATTTGAAATTGCCGCCAATGCAGGATCTGATCTTGGATTGAGATGGTTAAAGCGACTCGAAGAGGACGATTCAAGCCTGTTGAGTTCGTAATTTAGCTGGGTCTATGACGTTGAGCATATAACAATATTGGTCTGAGTCTTTAGATTGTAAATGTGTTATAAACTAAACACATCTTTTTGTTAGTGTCTCTAGTGTATCAATACTCGAGTTGCTGTCCATACCCAGTTAAGAAGAGTAAACAGAAATATGTGTTTGTAACTCACACTATCAGACTTGATGGGAACATGGATATATAGTCCTCGTGTTCAATTTCAAAGTCCTGGTGGTCACGCCTAAGCTTACTTCGGGTGGGCTTAAGTGTTCGTGGGGCTTATTCAGTTTACCACTTTAGTTGGCTTCCAGGTCAGGCCATTATAGCATAGGTCGGACCCTTGTTTATTTGGTCGGGCCATAGGTATTTGAGAGACTCACTAAGATGACGTTTATTTAGGTCGGACCTACGTGACAAAGGTGTCGGACCTTGTCACTTGGTCGGACTCATTCTGCTAGGAGCATTCCTAAGAATGTCCAAATTCGTAGTTTGCGAATTGACATATTATGACACCAACACTAACACTAATTGTTAATAAAATGTACTTTATTTTCGTAAAAACACATAGTACAATATATCTTAATTAAATAATCTATATTCTCAATAGTAAATATTATGTTGTTTGTTGCTCAATTTTTATCTTTCACGTAGAAATGTCTAAATGTTTGATGTCTCCCAAAACACTTAACTTTTTTTGTATAGGCCCACTTCTTTGGGTCAACGATGTTACTCATAAATTGATTTTGGGTGATATGATAATTTCATAAACCTGGAAATGTCATTCAAATAATGATTGAACCACCCACTAATCAATCAAGGATCTTATTTGTTAACTTATAGATCAGTTCTAAACTACGAATAATATGTTAACCTAAACAAACACGTACTTTCTTTGTTCAAACTTTTGAATAAGAATTTATTATTTAATTATTTAATTTTGTTAACCGCTCTCTTGAAACAAATTACTCAGGTCACCAAATTATAAAAGTATCATAAAAAATTACATTTGTGCGTACCCTTCGAACTTCTATCTACCACAAGTTTGGTGGCGTTCTTAGTTTTCAGCCCCAAGGCCCGCCCCCGAACTCACTGAAATTTTGGGTCATGAGATGAGATGAGATTTGTGGTCAAGATTTAGTTACGCGACAATATAATAATGCACGATATTTAACAATGGGAAGGAAACCTAACTTTCTCCGTCCTTAAACAAAACCTACTTTTACTATACTACTACACACAGTCTCTTATCTTCTCCGGTGGCCAAATTCTCACCCCCAATTTAATTTCTATTTCTAGGGTTCCATTCTCAATTCTCACTTCCTATCCATCCAATTGACACTAAAATGGCTTCAGCAGCTCAATTCCAGGCGCTATTCGCCACCACTCAATTCTTCCCCGGAAACTCCACCATTACAAATCCCACCAGAACAGTTTTTCTCGGTTCCAAGCTCAATACTACTGTATCTGGCCTAAAGCTCAAAAGCAATCGTCGTGGTCTCCGTGTGGTGGCGGAGAAAGTCGTCGGAATTGACTTGGGCACGACCAACTCTGCTGTGGCTGCAATGGAAGGAGGAAAGCCCACAATTGTTACCAACGCCGAGGGGCAGAGAACGACGCCGTCTGTGGTTGCCTATACGAAGAATGGTGACAGATTGGTTGGGCAGATTGCCAAGCGTCAGGCTGTGGTCAACCCTGGAAACACCTTCTTTTCGGTCAAGAGGTTTATTGGGAGGAAAATGAATGAAGTGGATGAGGAGAGTAAGCAAGTCTCTTACACTGTTGTTAGGGATGAGAATGGTAATGTTAAGCTTGACTGCCCTGCTATTGGCAAGCAGTTTGCAGCTGAGGAAATTTCAGCTCAGGTATAAAGATATCTTTTTTTCTTTTTTTTACCTTGCTTCAGCTTTTATTACTTAGCTGCTTTTATGTAGTTAAAAAGGAGTATGACTGTATGAGAGACTTATTATAATTGTAATTGACTTTATATTAATGTGGTTATAATGTAATTGGCTTTGTATTAATATGTGCAGGTTCTAAGGAAGCTTGTTGATGATGCATCCAAGTTTCTAAATGATAAGGTTACTAAAGCAGTGGTGACAGTTCCGGCTTACTTCAATGATTCACAAAGAACCGCGACCAAGGATGCTGGTCGTATTGCTGGGTTAGACGTTCTCCGTATCATAAACGAACCCACTGCTGCCTCGCTTGCCTATGGGTTTGAGAAGAAAAGTAATGAGACTATTCTTGTCTTTGACCTTGGAGGTGGTACTTTTGATGTCTCAGGTATATAATCTTACTTTTCAGCAAAATATTCTTGGGATCAAGTTATAGATTCTTTGTGTTTTCAAAAGGAGTTGGTTTCTTAGTCTACATATAGGAAAGATGTTATGAAACCTTTTCCATTACGAGCATAGGTATTCAATGACTTTGTTTACTTTTGTTTAATGTTGGATATAGTTCTTGAGGTTGGCGATGGTGTGTTTGAGGTGCTGTCCACCTCTGGAGATACACATCTTGGTGGTGATGACTTTGATAAGGTTTGTATTCCTTGTTTGTTGATTTATTGTATGATGGCTCTTTTGCTTTTCTATGTTTGGCCTCTGCTTTCTGCCTTTTGTGTTAAAGCAAACAAAGGTTATGGGCCTTCACATTTTATTTACGTAATCCAGAGAATTGTTGACTGGCTTGCTGGAAGTTTCAAGAGTGATGAGGGTATAGATCTTTTGAAGGACAAACAAGCTCTACAGCGTCTCACGGAAACAGCAGAGAAAGCTAAAATGGAGCTGTCATCACTATCTCAGACCAATATCAGGTATATTCATAACTTGTTATTATGATGAAAAAAGAAACCAAAAGTAAAAACAAAAAAGGTGAAATTCTTGGAATAAAACTTCTTTCTCCAAAACGTTAGGAAAACCTACATTTTTGTGCACTAGTATTAAATAACATCACCATGCACCCAAGTGTTGGGCATTTAGAAAAACTGGTATTTATAAGACTTGTTTGAACAGAAGTGTTTATGAATTGTTATACTGTTTACTAGATTTTCAGTCTCTACAAGATCGTCATTACTCATTTTCTGTTTGGCAGCTTACCGTTCATTACTGCCACTGCTGAAGGTCCCAAACATATTGAAACCACTCTTACACGAGCAAAGTTTGAAGAGCTATGCTCAGATCTGCTTGACAGGTGAGGGCGTGCATCCCTTATTCTGATCCATGTCTTATTTAATGCACTTTGTCCATCTGGTTATGGAATTACTCTAAGGTACTGTTCTTCCTTACAGACTGAAAACCCCTGTGCAAAATTCACTGAGGGATGCCAAGCTATCATTCAGTGATTTGGATGAGATCATCCTTGTTGGTGGTTCGACACGTATTCCAGCAGTGCAGGAACTTGTTAAGAAATTGACTGGAAAAGACCCAAATGTAACTGTCAATCCTGATGAAGTTGTTGCCCTCGGAGCTGCTGTTCAGGTTCAGTTCATATCCTGCTTAGCCTCCCTTTCCTCTTTTTAGATTTGGTGCATAACCTTTTATTTACCTGCCTTTCACTATTCACTTAGGCGGGTGTTTTGGCGGGAGATGTTAGTGACATTGTCCTTCTTGATGTTACACCGCTTTCTATTGGATTGGAAACTCTTGGGGGTGTTATGACAAAGATTATCCCGAGAAATACCACATTACCCTCGTCAAAATCAGAAGTGTTCTCTACTGCTGCTGATGGTCAGACAAGTGTTGAGATCAATGTCCTTCAAGGTGAAAGGGAGTTTGTTAGGGACAACAAATCTTTGGGCAGCTTCCGTCTAGATGGAATCCCACCTGCACCACGTGGAGTCCCACAAATAGAGGTCAAGTTTGATATTGATGCAAATGGAATCCTCTCTGTAACTGCCAGCGACAAAGGAACTGGCAAGAAGCAGGATATCACCATAACTGGTGCTAGCACATTGCCAAGTGATGAGGTTAGGGTTCTTCTGATATCTTAACTGATTACTTATGCTGTGTGCTGTGTGGCTCGTGCCTAAATTGTTGTCTGACTGGTATTTGCATGAATTATACTCTCTGAAAGTAATCCGGAGAAGTTGATACTCCTCTGTCCCAGTCTCCCAGATCAACTTATTGTTAGATTGGGTATGGAATTATGGATGTTAAGATTAGGGTGAGTAAAAAATTAGATGAATGATTAAAGTATGATTGGGATTAATAAATAATACTAGTAGTCAGTAGACCATGAGAGAGAATGAATATAGTATTCAATATTGAATGGAGTATGAGAGAGAATGGAAACGGAGTATATGTAGTGTAAAAGAGAATTGCTATCATACTTGTAGGAAATTCAGGTTCGGTCAAGCAAAAAAGTAAACCAAGAAGTTAAAGAATTGATGAAGAGGATTAAAGTTTAAACTGCAAAAAGCAGAAAAAAAGAAAAGAAAAGAAAACTTGGCATTTTGGCAGGTTGATTACTTTCTGACATCTAGACTTGTAGAATACCTTTGTTCTAACTTCTATTTATATCCCCTCTGCGAGCTCCCTTCATATTCCGTCAAGTTCTACAGAGCTTTCCCTGCTTGTCTTATTTTGAGAGGAAACCTTTAGTCTATTGTTTGCCTGGTGCTAGGTTTCTGAAGTTGGTCTGAGCCAATTTTTGCCAGCTCTAGCTTCTCTTGTAATTATGCGTCATCTAACATATATTCTTGAGCTCTCTATATGTTTCTAACACTTACTACAAAAACCCAGCAAATTCTCTTATAAGTCACTTTTACGTGCTCTCTCTTAGTTTCAGTTTGTTAAAGCTACTGCAAGCTTCGTAATAATCAAAGTTTATGAAGTATTGACGACAAGCATTGCTTTTGGCCCTCACATGCATTGATATTTTGACTGTTTAGCTGCTAATTAAAAAATGTGCAATTTGCAGGTTCAAAGAATGGTTAATGAAGCTGAAAAATATGCCAAGGAAGATAAGGAGAAGAGAGACGCCATAGATACAAAGAACCAAGCGGATTCTGTAGTTTACCAGACAGAGAAACAGTTGAAGGAACTTGGAGACAAAGTCCCTGCACCGGTAAAAGAAAAGGTTGAGTCGAAACTTGGAGAACTCAGGGATGCCATATCAGGTGGCTCAACCCAAGCCATGAAAGACGCTATGACTGCATTGAATGAGGAAGTTATGCAACTCGGTCAATCACTCTACAACCAGCCTGGTGCAGAATCAGGTGCTGGCCCGACTGCTGGTGGTGCCACAGGCTCTTCGGAATCATCAGAGAAAGGACCTGAAGGTGATGTCATTGATGCTGATTTTACTGACAGCAAATAAGAAAACTCTAGTACTGGCAACAATTCTTTTCATACCTTATTCCTTTATGTTGGAGGAATATTTTTGTGGGGTATTGAGCAAAAAAAAAAGGATAGGGAAAGCGTTATGGTAGTTTGAACTCACAGGTCGCTTTTTAAGAAAACATTTGTGATGTTAGATGGTGGATGGCATTCAAGAATCGATGTGGTGAGTGTTGCAAAAGCTAAAGAAAGCACTCTTGTGCTTTTGGTGTAGTAAAATTAGTTTTTTAGTGTTTTATTTTAGAATTTTTGCTGCAACTTCTAAAAAAAAAAAAAAACAGGTACTAACCATCAGACCAGAATCTAAGAAGTAAAATGATACTTATACCTGCTTTTAGTGATTTCTAATTCCTTTTAAACTAAAAATAATTGTTTTAATTGAATTACCAAAAAGCTTCTACTACTTCGATGACGTTAAATTGATTTTAGACTAAAGTATTTAACACTAATTAAGTTCGATTAAAATCAATTTTTTCTAAATTTTTTCAGAAGTAGGTCAACATAAGAAGCGCGGACACGGATACGCTGATACATCAAAATCTAAAAACGTAGGATACGGATACGTGACCGATATGTTTAATTTTTTTATATTTTTAATACATTTAGTATGTAAATTATTTAATTTTTAAAATTTGTAGCTAGTTGTTCTAATGAATACTAAAAAACCAAATAAATAATTAAATATTACTCTTTAGTTATCCATCACAAATCATGTCAAATGCTCAACAAGGCCAAAGGGGTGGGATACGTATCGGAGACGAATCAGGACGAATCGGGTATCGAATACGTATCGGAATGGATACTTAAGACCATTTTGGAGTATTTGGTACTTCCTACACACACGTAGTGTTTTGTTTTTTGTTTTTGTTTTTGTTTTTTTTTTTTTTTTTTTTTTTTTTGTCATTATTTCTTTGATTTTGAATTTAGTTGATTTTGATTATAATAAGTAGATAAATTTAAAAATATTAATTTTAAGGGTAGATAGATAAAAATATATTATTCTAATGAAATTTAATAAATTTTAATAAAACACATTAGATCGAAATTTAATAATTAGAATGAAATATATAATAAAGACCTACGTTTAGGTCGGTACGAAGCCGACCTGAGAATAGAAAGCCCCAAGTCTCATCTTATTTGCTACCTATTGCATACTCCAGTTTTACTTTTTCGGTGGGAGATTGTTTATGTTTATACTATTCTTTTTTAAATTAAAAAAAAAAAAGAAAGAAAAAAACTACATTTAATGCCTTTTTGTGTTGTGAATAAAATGTACTTTATATTCGTAAAAAACACTCCCTTCGTCCGGCTAAGAATGTGGCGGAAGGGACATTTGCACAAATTTTAAGAAAGTAAATAGAATGTATAAGACCATCTCCAACCATGAGATGATAAGACTCATAATATCATTATTTTATTATAAGACTATAATACTCAAGTCTATCTTCGACTCCAACCATAAGACTCCACAACACATTTTTTTATTGTTTCTTTTTTCATTTAACAAACAAGTAACAAACAAACAAAGTGGGAAGAAAGAGAAAATGAAATTAAATAATAATAAAAAATTACATAAGACCTCATTAGATGGGTCTTATGTGGGAAGACTCATCTTATGTATAAGATGATAAGACTCAATTTTTTACTTCTCCAACCTTGAGTTTTGTGAGAGTCTTATACAAGACTCATGGTTGGAGATGGTCTAAGTATATATAACTTGGTTTAAATTGGTGTGTTAAAAAATGAATAAAGAATGTGAGTGAGATATTGTTAGGATAAATGATGAATAAAAGAATTGATAAAGTGCGTAACAACCCAAATATGTCTGAATCTTATAAGTAACTAAAAGTGCGAATTACACCTGTGAATTGTTTCAAAAGGAATTAAGAGACAATGGGATCGAATCTAGAGAGATGTCTGCTATGGTGATTGGCCGAAGATTGAAGTTCCTGGCTAACATGTGAATTAACAGGGAATGATTTTAGTTAATAGATAGCAACCTAGAATAGCTTTAAGAATATATTAAGTGAATTGAGACATACCTCAATTCTTTCCCGTTGTTATTCTTGTGCTCCTCCCCCATTTGTATTGCTGAAACAGACACAAAGAAAATGAAACAGCCAGCTCACCACGAATCTTCTCAAACGACCTTTTTACCTCATAGATAAGACGAATAGTAAAAATTAGCAGTAAACCGTAAAGCTGTCAAACCGTAAAACTGTCAACACCCTCTTGGGCCAACATTTAATGGCTCAAGTTACTAATTGGGTTATAATGGTTGGTCATAACAATACTCCCTCCTCAAAATTGCCTTGTCCTCAAGGCAATGGGAATTATGGAAACTGGACTGAAAGTGAGTCATGATTCTCGATCCCATGTTCCGTCTTCTAGAGGTAGATTACTCCAGTGAATCAATACTACCCTGACAGGTTTGTTTCTGCAAGAAATGGTGCGTTGAGCTAGGACAACCACTGGATAAACTAACGGAGTGCCGTGTTGGTTGAGATCATACAGAGTGCTCTGAGGAGTGTTGTAACGCCCCAGATTTCAAAAGTTTAAAAGGGTTGAGAACGCTACTCATACCATCAAGGTGCACCTTTCTTTTCGGGAATCCACCTAGAAGAACTTCAGAGTTAAGCGTGCTTGCTCTGGAGCAATTCTAGGATGGGTGACCCACTGGGAAGTTCCCGGTGTGCGCACGAGTGAGGACAAAGTGCGCAGATTAGAACCCGTGTTGGTCTGTGGGGCCAGCATATCACCCCGGAGAGCGCCCATGAGTAACCACGCCGGCCGGATTGGTCGGGTCGTTACAAATGGTATCAGAGCCTAGATCAACCCAAAGCCCGCATCGGGTGGACGGTTGGTAAAGGTTATTGTCAGTTTGTCACCCCCACCACTTAAGGCGCTCGACGAGGACGTCGAGACTTTAAGGGGGGTAGATTGTAACGCCCCAGATTTCAGAAGCTTAAAAGGGTTGAGAACGCTACTCATACTATCAAGGTGCACCTTTCTTTCCGGGAATCCACCTAGAAGAACTTCAGAGTTAAGCGTGCTTGCTCTGGAGCAATTTTAGGATGGGTGACCCACTGGGAAGTTCTCGGTGTGCGCACGAGTGAGGACAAAGTGCGCAGATTAGAACCCGTGTTGGTCTGTGGGGCCAGCATATCACCCCGGAGAGCGCCCATGAGTAACCACGCCGGCCGGATTGGTCGGGTCGTTACAAATTTGTAACGACCCGACCAATCCGGTCGGCGTGGTTACTCCTGGACGGACCCACACACATCTCAACAGTATGATATTGTCCGCTTTGGGCCTGAGTCCGCACGGATTTGCTTTTGGAATCACCCAAAAGGCCTCATACCATGTGAGAGTGGTGGTCTAACATATATACCCTTTATTCCAATCACTCTTAAGCGATGTGGGATGCGGGGCATTACAAACTACCCCCCTTAAAGCCTTGACGTCCTCGTCGAGCGCCTTAAGTGGTGGGGGTGACAAACTGACAATAACCTTTACCAACAGTCCACCCGGTGCGGGCTTTGTGTTGGTCTAGGCTCTGATACCATTTGTAACGACCCGACCAATCCGGCCGGTGTGGTTACTCCTGGACGGACCCACACACATCTCAACAGTATGATATTGTCCGCTTTGGGCCTGAGTCCGCACGGATTTGCTTTTGGAATCACCCAAAAGGCCTCATACCATGTGAGAGTGGTGGTCTAACATATATACCCTTTATTCCAATCACTCTTAAGCGATGTGGGATGCGGGGCATTACAAGTGTATTTGCTCTTAATGAGTTTCTTGAGTAACGAAACGTCGTGCTTTTTGGTAGTTGAAGGGAGCTGCAACCTGTAGGCCACCGAACCAACCTTTTCTACAACCTGGAATGCCCTGTAATACTTGATATATAGAGAGCTTTGTTTGCCATTTCAACAAGGTGTTACCGACTTTAAACGGTTGCATTTTGAGATAAACCCAATCCCCGATGTGAAAAACTCGCTCAGATCAGTTTCTGTCAGCATACAGTTTCATGTGCTCTTGGGACACCTCAATATTGCGTCGAAGTACTTGTATCATCCTGCTGCCGATTTTGTACTGCATTCTTAGCATTGATATTGTTGCTCTGTACGTAGGGACCCAAGGATAGATGTGGGGGATCATAACCATAGAGTGCCTTGAAGGGAGAAGTTTGTAAAGAACTATGGTAGCACGTATTGTACCACCATTCAGCTAGTGATAACCAGTAACTCCACTTCTTTGGATGGTCATGAATGAGACATCTGAGATAAGTTTCAATACAAAGATCACCCGTTCAATTTGCCCATCGGTCTGCGGGTGATGCGCGGTACTCATGCTCAACTTAGTGCCCATGATGCTGAAGAATTCCTTCCAAAATTGACATCACGATCAGAAAGTTTGACTTCTGGAGTACCATGGAGCCTATGAATATGATCCATATACAACTCAGATAAATATTCCATTGTATAAGGATGATTGATGTCCAGAAAATGACTATACTTGGTAAGACGGTCTACGATAACCCAAATCACCTTTTTTTCCACCCGACATTGGTAGCCCCGGCCCTCGATGAAATCCATGGATACATGTGTCCAAGGAAGAAAAGGAATTTCCAAAGGTTGTAAAAGACCTGGGTATGAAACATTTTCATCCTTGCACTTTCTACAAATATCACAACTAAGAATGAATTGCTCCAAATTCATTTCATCCCTTTCCAATAAAGAAGTTGTTTGGCCTTCATGTAATAAGAGTGGATTCCACAATGGCCACCTGTGGTAGAGCTGTGTAGAGCTTTCAAGATTTTTGTTTGAATCCCTTCGCATGTTCCTACCAGAATTCAACCTTTGTATCTAACTATGCCATCCATTATGGTATAATCTTCATCTGTAGCCGGTTGGACTAGAATAGAGGCCATGATGTCCTTAATCGTATCATCATTCTCATAACTGGCTATGATTTCAGTAATCCAACTTGGGTGGATATGTGTAACCAGGAAACAATTAGCATCAGTTGAGACAGGAGATTTAGAGAATTGAGACATACCTCAATTCTTTCCTGTTGTTATTCTCGTGCTCCTCCCTCTTTTGTATTGTTGAAATAGACATAAAGAATATGAAAGAGCCATCTCACCACGAATCATCCCTAACAACCTTTTTACCTCACATATAAGATGAATAGTAAAAACTAGCAGTAAACCGTAAAACTGTCAACACATTCCTGGCCAACATTTAATGGATCAAGTTACTAATTAGGCTATAATGGTTGGTCATAACAAAGTGTGGCTAGTGGAATAAATAATTAATATAAATTTACCAAAATGGACTGACACATTTCTAATAGGACGCCCAAAATGTTAAAATGACACATTATTAGCGGGACTGAGGGAGTATGTATTAATTAAATACAATATAAATTTTCGTCCAATGGTTGTTGATTCAAGTGATAAGATTATCCCATGAAACTTACTCTTGTGTTTTAATTTTATTTTTTTTAATTTCAGTATGGGCAATGCCCAATTTCTGTGGATTAGTGGTGTCAGGCTCTATTAAATTCACCTGAAAAACTCTGAACGTGTCTAAACTGAATTGAATTTAAAGTGAAATAAACAAAGCCTTACTCATAAATTGTTTTTGGATGATATGATAACTTCATAAATCAGTACATGTCCTCGAAATAATGTCTGAACCACTAATCAATCGAGGATCGTCCCTTTGAACCAATACATTATTCCGGAAAAACTGCTATTCGAATAATATGTTAACCTAGACAAACACATACTTTCTCTATTTTGCTAAAAACTTTCCATTTTTGTTTTGTCCACCGGTTTCTGGACACAAATTACTCCGAAGTCACGAATTAGAAAAATTTTGGAAAAATTATATTTGTGCATTCTAACTTCTATCTAACACAACTTTGGTATGTGGCGTTCTCACTTTTTCTTCCTTCCTTCTATTTCTATTGGTATTCACTTTGGCGACAAATCCAGTCATGTACTGTTGGATCAGCTCTTGCTTCTCGAACTCAAAATCTTACTTAAGTGAACTCAAGTTCCCTATCAACTCTTCTCATTTGTAGCCCCAAACTCACTAAAATTTTGGGTCACTAATGAGATGAGATGTGGTAAAGGTTTTAGTTACACGACTATTATTAAAATATATATATAATGGGAAGGAAACCCCTAAATTTCTCCGTCCTTAACAAAACCTACTAGTCTACAACACTGTCTTATCTTCTTCTCCGGTGGCCAAATTCTCACCCCCAATTTAATTTCTATTTCTAGGGTTCCATTCTCAATTCTCACTTCCTATCTATTCCCAAACCCAAACCCCCTATCCATCCAATTGACACCAAAATGGCTTCAGCAGCTCAATTCCAGGCGCTATTCGCCACCACTCAATTCTTTCCCGGTAACTCCACCACTACAAATCCTACCAGAACAGTTTTTCTCGGTTCTAAGCTCAATACTACTGTATCTGGCCTAAAGCTCAAAAGCAATCGTCGTGGTCTTCGTGTGGTGGCGGAGAAAGTCGTCGGAATTGACTTGGGCACGACCAACTCTGCTGTGGCTGCAATGGAAGGAGGAAAGCCCACAATTGTTACCAACGCTGAGGGGCAGAGAACGACGCCGTCTGTGGTTGCCTATACGAAGAATGGTGACAGATTGGTTGGGCAGATTGCCAAGCGTCAGGCTGTGGTCAACCCTGGAAATACTTTCTTTCGGTCAAGAGGTTTATTGGGAGGAAGATGAATGAAGTGGATGAGGAGAGTAAGCAAGTCTCTTACACTGTTGTTAGGGATGAGAATGGCAATGTTAAACTTGACTGCCCTGCTATTGGCAAGCAGTTTGCAGCTGAGGAAATTTCAGCTCAGGTATAAAGATATCTTTTTTTTTTTTTTTACCTTGCTTCAGCTTTTCTTACTTAGCTGCTTTTATGTAGTTAAAAAGGAGTATGAGAGACTTATTATACCTGTAATTGACTTTATATTAATGTGGTTATAGTGTAATTGGCTTTGAATAAATGTGTGTAGGTTCTAAGGAAGCTTGTTGATGATGCGTCCAAGTTTCTAAATGATAAGGTTACTAAAGCAGTGGTGACAGTTCCGGCTTACTTCAATGATTCACAAAGAACTGCGACCAAGGATGCTGGTCGTATTGCTGGGTTAGACGTTCTCCGTATTATAAACGAACCCACTGCTGCCTCGCTTGCCTATGGGTTTGAGAAGAAAAGTAATGAGACTATTCTTGTCTTTGACCTTGGAGGTGGTACTTTTGATGTCTCAGGTATATGGCTATGATCTTACAATATTCTTCTTAGGATAAAGTTATTATTGGCTGCATTGTGCATCTTCAAATATCTTGTTATACTATTCCTTGTGGTTTCAAAAGGAGTTGGTGTCTTAGTCTACATATAGTTAGGAAAGATGTTATGAAACCTTTTTCCATTTCTAGCATACGTATTCATGACTTTGTTTACTTTTGTTTAATGTTGGATATAGTTCTTGAGGTTGGTGATGGTGTTTTTGAGGTCCTGTCCACATCTGGAGATACACATCTTGGTGGTGATGACTTTGATAAGGTTTGTATTCCTTGTTGTTGATTTTATTTATCGTATGGTGGGTCTTTTGCTTGCTTTTCTCTGCCTTTTGTGTTAAGGCAAACAAAGGTTATACGCCCTTCACATTTTATTATTTATGTAATCCAGAGAATTGTTGATTGGCTTGCTGCAAGTTTCAAGAGTGATGAGGGTATAGATCTTTTGAAGGACAAACAAGCTCTACAGCGTCTCACGGAAACAGCAGAGAAAGCTAAAATGGAGCTCTCATCACTATCTCAGACCAATATCAGGTAATATATTCATAACTTTGTTATTAGTATTATAATGAAGAAAAAAAAAGAAACCAAAAGTAAAAACAAAATGGTTGGAATAAAACTTCTTTCTCCACCATTTTTGTGCACTAGTCTAGTATCAAATACCACCACCATGCACCCAAGTGTTGGGCATTTAGAAAAACTGGTATTTGTAACACTTGTTATTTAGAACACAAGTATTTAAGCATTGTTACTAGATTTGCAGTCTCCACAAGATAATCGTTTCTCATTTTCTGTTTCGCAGCTTACCGTTCATTACTGCCACTGCTGAAGGTCCCAAACATATTGAAACCACTCTTACACGAGCAAAGTTTGAAGAGCTATGCTCAGATCTGCTTGACAGGTGAGGGCGTGCACGCCTTATTCTGATCCATGTCTTATTTAATGCACTTTGTTCATCTGGTTATGGAATTACTCTAAGTTACTGTTTCTTCCTTACAGACTGAAAACCCCTGTGCAAAATTCACTGAGGGATGCGAAGCTATCATTCAGTGATTTGGATGAGATCATTCTTGTTGGTGGTTCGACACGTATTCCAGCAGTGCAGGAACTTGTTAAGAAATTGACTGGAAAAGACCCAAATGTAACTGTCAATCCTGATGAAGTTGTTGCCCTTGGAGCTGCTGTTCAGGTTCAGTTCATATCCTGCTTAGCCTCCCTTTCCTCTTTTTAGATTTGGTGCATAACCTTTTATTTACCTGCCTTTCACTATTCACTTAGGCGGGTGTTTTGGCGGGAGATGTTAGTGACATTGTCCTTCTTGATGTAACACCGCTTTCTATCGGATTGGAAACTCTTGGGGGTGTTATGACAAAGATTATCCCGAGAAATACCACATTACCCTCATCAAAATCAGAAGTGTTCTCTACTGCTGCTGATGGCCAGACAAGTGTTGAGATCAATGTCCTTCAAGGGGAAAGAGAGTTTGTTAGGGACAACAAATCTTTGGGCAGCTTCCGTCTAGATGGAATCCCACCTGCACCACGTGGAGTTCCCCAGATAGAGGTCAAGTTTGATATTGATGCAAATGGAATCCTCTCTGTAACTGCCAGCGACAAAGGAACTGGCAAGAAGCAGGATATCACCATAACGGGTGCTAGCACATTGCCAAGTGATGAGGTTAGGGTTCTTCTGATATCTTAACTGATTACATATGCTGTGTGCTGTGTGGCTCTTGCCTAAATTGGTGTCTGACTGGTATTAGCATGAATTCTACTCTCTGAAATTAATCCGGAGAAGTTGATACTGCCTCTGTCCCAGATCAACTTATTGTTAGATTGGGTATGGAATTATGGATGTTAAGATTAGGGTGAGTAAAGAATTAGATGAATGATTAAAGTATGATTGGGATTGAATAAATAATACTATTAGTTGTTAGACCATGAGAGATAATGAATATAGTATTCGATATTGAATGAAGTATGAGAGAGAATGGAAACGGAGTATACATAGTATGAAAGATAATTGCTATCATACTTGTAGGAAGTTCAGTTTCGGTAAGCAAAAAAGTAAACCAAGAAGTTAAAGAATTGATGAAGCAGATAAAAGTTTAAACTGCAAAAAGCAGAAAAAAAGAAAAGAAAAGAAACTTAGCATTTGGGCAGGTTGATTACTTTCTGACATCTAGACTTGTAAAATACCTTTGTTCTAACTTCTATTTATATCCCCTCTGCGAGCTGCCTTCAAATTCCTTCAAGTTCTACAGAGCTTTCCCTGATATAGCTTTTGGCTTATTTTGAGAGGAAACCTGTAGTCTGTTGTTTGCCTGGTGCTAGGTTTCTGAAGTTGGTCTGAGCCAATTTTTGCCAGCTCTAGCTTCTCTTGTAATTATGCTCTCCTAACATATATTCTTGAGCTCTCTCTATGTTTCTGCACTTACTCCAAAAACCCAGCAAATTCTCTTATAAGTCACTTTTACATGCTCTCTCTCAGTTTCAGTTAGTTAAAGCTAAGTTGGAGCTACTGCAAACTTTGTAATAATCAAAGTTTATGAAGTACTGACGACAAGCATTGCTTTTGGCCCCTCACTTGCATTGATATGTTGACTGTTTAGCTGCTAAGTAAAAAATGTGCAATTTGCAGGTTCAAAGAATGGTTAATGAAGCTGAAAAATTCGCCAAGGAAGATAAGGAGAAGAGAGACGCCATAGATACAAAGAACCAAGCGGATTCTGTAGTTTACCAGACAGAGAAACAGTTGAAGGAACTTGGAGACAAAGTCCCTGCACCGGTAAAAGAAAAGGTTGAGTCTAAACTTGGAGAACTCAAGGATGCCATATCAGGTGGCTCAACCCAAGCCATGAAAGACGCTATGACTGCATTGAATGAGGAAGTTATGCAACTCGGTCAATCACTCTACAACCAGCCTGGTGCAGAATCAGGTGCTGGCCCGACTCCTGGTAGTGCCACAGGCTCTTCGGAATCATCAGAGAAAGGACCTGAAGGTGATGTCATTGATGCTGATTTTACTGACAGCAAATAAGGAAACTCTTCTGATTGATATTAGAACCGGCAACAATTATTTTCATACCTTATTCCTTTATGTTGGAGGAATGTTTTTGTGGGGTATTGAGCAAAAAAGGATAGGGAAAGCTGGTTATGATAGTTTGAACTCACAGGTCGCTTTTTAAGCGAATAATAGATGTCGCGACCACATAGGAAAAGATCGAATTACACTATAAAGTGCACCATAGATTTTGGGATATATTTTATGGATGTGTACCTGATACTGATCATTTATGGATCCTTTTATTTTAATTTTTTCGGTTTGAATTCATGGATACACCTATTCATATTATATTGTTGCCACTTTCAGCTCAGAATAATTTACGCGTTGCTTCCATAACTATTTCTGTTTTACTCCTAGGGGCTAGGACTTGGGACTCGGGAGACAAGATTGTTTCTTAGGGCTCCCTTTTTTGATTGTTGAAACCTATAGCTGGCAAAATCCATCCTAAATCCGACCCAATCCGATCCGAATCCAAAGTCTCAATCGAAATTTTTTGCTTAAACATCCGAACTTTGGCCTAAAATCTTATCCGATAGCACGCAATTTTTTTATCCGAATTAAACAATCCGAAATCAACTAAATAAATTCAATCCGAAGTTCATCCAATCAGAACTAAATGTAACCTGAACTCTTTCGATCTGAAATTGCCCGAATTAAATTTGTTGACATTATTTCAGTTTCATTTGCTTTTGATTGCTTCTTTTGGAACTGTTTGTGACCTATATTGTGATTGTTCTTGTTCTGGCACTAGATGTATATTAAACCAAGAGAAAGTTGATTGTTCAAAAAAATCCAGCAAGACAGCAAAGCGGTTTAGTACAGATTACAGAACTACAGATACAGTAAATCTAGACAGTTAAAACAGTTCAGTGAACTCGAATCATGTGGCGAAAGATAGACCGGGTCTGTGAACATCAACTCTGTAAGAGCAGGGGGTAAGGCTTTCCATCTGAAATATACATACATCTCCCAGCTTGACATTGTTGGCTTTGCAAAAGCTTTTCCAATTTTGAGTAAATGCTCTCATACAGAATAGGATGTGGTAAAGCACGGGCCAAGACCTTCTGGTTGCATCTCTAAGAAAGACAACCCTCCCTTGACCCACCGATGCATTCTGTGGAGAGAATGGAATGCGTACTGGTACCTCCTACATGAAAGGAACATAGAAACCTTTACGAGATGGGATGTGTATTTAACTTCCGTAAGGTCAGAAAACAGACCAGTATATAGTATGATCGAATGGATGGAAGGATATATACCAGATAAGATACACTTTTAACTTCAGAAATAAAGAAACTTGAAGCAGCTATGGGACCAATATCGTATGATAAGCCCGGTTCAGTTTTTACAGTTGGAGAAGATGCCAGAGGGAAGCCATAAACATCCCGTCGCGGCTCTATGATTTCTTTCTTAACAGTAGCAGCTAATTTGCCTGTTCAATAATTTGGACAACAAATACAACTTCAGAGTTCAGACAAGATTTTGATCATTAAACTATATGACCTCCAACTCTGCAAATGAAAATGGTAAATTAGGAGGGAATACGAACCGGGCACATTGTAAGGCATTGAACTTATATGTGGGGATGCATAAGCATTAGCAGATGACATACCTTTCTTCTCTCTTGGCTCCATGATTTCTTTCACAATAGCAGCGTAGTGCGTAGCTGTATAATTTGAAATAACGAATACAACTTCATACAAGATTTTGGTAATTGCATACAGAAAATTCAGACCTCCATATACATCAAGTGATTTAACAGGAAATACGAACCAGGTGCATTGTAAGGCATTGAACTCGTGATATTTGAGAATTCATTGGCAGATGTTGCGACTTTCTGGTTGAGCTCCATGTTCATAGCGGTAGCTGTTTAATTTGAATAAGCAAAACAACTTAAAACAAAATTTTGCAAGAGTATGCAGCATAGTTCCACAACTGGAAATGAATTCAAGTTCTTTGATAGACAAAACACAAACCAGAAAAATCTTCAGGCGTTGCACTTAGGAGTGAAAAGCCAGGAAGCTTTTGCACAAAGGCGTTCCCCTGCTCAGAAGCTTTAGCCCTGACCGAGGAGGGCAAGGGCTTCTCTCTCGATTCTACGATCTCCTTGATTTTAATAGCAGATGCTTGCTTATATGCTTGAATTCAAACAACCATTTAACACAAAGGAAAGCAAGATACACCATTTACAAAATCACTGAGGTCACTTTAAATCCAAACGGAACTTGAGAATTACATACAAACAAAGCAGAAAGATATACCAAGGCCAAAGGACTCTGTCATGAAAGCATTCTCCTGCTCGGTAACATGAGTACTAATAGTTGAAGGTGTTTTAGCAACTGAAGTCAACATCCGATCATCTAATCCATCAAACAACAAGTTAGAAACAAATAAAAAGCATGGGAAACTGAAGTCACTCTAAATCCAATACGAAACTCAAGAATTAAAACACATGCACAAACAAAGCAGAAGATGTAACAAGGCCAACGGATTCTGTCATGAAAGCAGCCTCCTGCTCAGTAACATAAGTACTACTGATAAAAGGTGTTTTAGCAACTGATTTCAATATCTGATCACCTAATGCATCATACAAGTGAGCAGTAAATAAAAAGCACGGGGAAGTTAAAATATCGCAAACTGAAGTCAGTCTAAATCCAAAACAAAACTCAAGAATCAAATCAAAACACACGCAGAAACAAAGCAGAAGATGTACCGAGGTCAAAGGACTCTGCCATGAAATCATTCTCCTCCACGGTAACATGAGTACTGCTTATAAAAGGTGTTTTAGAAACTTCTGTCAACATCACTTCACCTGATGCATAAGACAATAGGTTAGCAACAAAGAACAAGTACCAAAAACTTGAACATGATTTGGTTATGACGGAAATGAAAAAAAACAAACAACCTTCTAGACGAGTCTTATCATTCTGGTTTTCGTAAACATCAATCGAGGTAACATTATCATAGTGGCCACTAGTCTTATCATTCTGGTTTTTGTAAACATTGTCTTGCATGTCCGCAATCGAGTTGACATTATCATAGTGGCCACCAATTACTTGAGCCTCATCTGTTTTCAGTCCAGCATCATCTAAAGATTTCTCAATGCTATTGGTATCCGATTTGGTTATATTCTTCTCAAAGTTTGACAAATTATGCCAAAAGTTCTTGTCTTCTACTGTGCGATCAGTATCTCTGTTCAGCATATAAATCGGCTCTTCCAGATTTATACATGTCTGCTTCTGTCCCATGTTCCTAAGGTCAGTACAGCGATCCAAAATATTTGTTTCCATATGATTGCTATCTCCATTCTGAGATAAAGAAGCACTGACAGATCGAGCCCTCTTGTTTGGTTTATCTGTTGGATCAACATCAACTGCCTGAAACAATTCATGATGCAGGGCTGTGTCACGGTTTGGCCTTAGTCTCTTGTAATTTCGAGGCCTTAGAGGGGAAAAGTCCATTCTCTCGCATGCACTGGAGTCATATATATGAACTACAAAATGGCCTTTTTTCATGTAGTTGAACACCACAAGATCTCCAAATTTCAAATCGTGGTCTCTATAAAACTCAGGCCAACCTTCCTCCAATACAAGGGAACTGTTAACATTTGAGAATGTCACATACCATTTCTGTCCATTTGAATCTTCAATCTGAGCTACCTGACCAACCAAGTCTCTCACGGCTCGAGCAAATTTGGGAGGCAAGTACTGCACAAAAATCACAAATCTCAATAAGCTAGTTGCTGTCATTACAAATGAACTTCATACGCTAGTGTAAGATTGACCTGCTAACATCTGACAAATACGAAAACGGAATGAAGTGGTAATAGACTAATAGGGATATTTGCATTGTTAAGAGATACTGCTAGTGAAACCATTCTTTTCGAGCTTCAGGAGAAACAAACTACACACATGAGATACATTGACCAATGTATATCAGTTTATACTACTAGTTGATTCGTCGTAAATTGGGATTTTTATACATGATGCAACTTCAGATTTTATGGAGATACATATTTATTGTACTTAGTAATTTAGTATGTGCTTTTTCATTAATCATATCAATATATTCTAAAGGTTTGCACAATGTTCTAGTCCAGATTCCAGACTCCAGACAACTGCCCTTGCGGTTATATAGCATTAGCTTTTTATATGTTCAGTATAAAATGAGACTCTTGTAGTAACTCATATATGCTTAAGAAATGCAGGAAAAGTGTGCTAGATTTTCGATGAAATTGACAGTGTATTGTACGAGAAAAATAGGTGAATCTCTACCAGAACTTCCGAGTAATTCTTGCCATGCATAAGTTTGAAAAACCGATTGACAGTGGATGACGATGAACCATATTTATGAACAAACAAGCAATTCTTGGTGCAGTCACTACATGCTTCAGATTTGCGCTGCATCTTATGGGACCGTTCCATATAAACTTGTTCACCTGAAAAATGACAGCAACCTTAACTGGCAAACATATAGAAGATCATAAGCCAATCATGACAGTTACAATCAACAAGACGATTTACGATTATCCCAAAGCAAAATAATGCATGGATAAAGACTGTAATATAACACTAACACCAGCCCTTGACCTGTCTACCTCCTGCAGTATATGTGCATCTGAAACTGTCTTTTTTTTCTCCTTTATGTTACTAAGTCCATCTCCTGTTTTACTTTCCAGTTAGCAGAACATGGAGATAAAAGGTCTGTTTTTCCCATCCCTTGTTTTAAACAGGGGAATTGCATACATAGGATTATTTTGTAAGTTAGAATATCCAAAATGTGAAAAATATAAAGATACAATGACCTACAAAAGAACAAGGATTCTATATGGAACTTTAGGGGGGGACCCAAAACATATAAACCGACAATGTATATCTACAAAAGCACAAGATCCCAAATTGAGACACACAGGAGCAAGAATAGCCAAGAATTAGTAGGATGAAACACCAACAAACCTAAATAATTAATGCAGACAATTGACAAACAAAACAGCCTATGGAAGAGAACCAAAACAAGAAAACCCAGCAGCTATTGAAAACAACAAAAACAGAGAATAAACATTTTATATAAAAGAAAGGAAGAAAAGCAGAGAAAGAGAACAAACCTTGGAAAGTAGACAGGAGTAAGCAAAAGATTATGCAGTACTAAAATGGAAGAAGTGTAAAATTGAAAAAGTAGTGCCCTGCCCTGCCTTCACATTAATTGGATTGGATTTTGGAGCAGAAGCAAAATAAATATTTGGTCTCCAATCATAAAAACAGAATCATTTTGGTTTTCTCGAGAGGAAAGTTAGATGGAAAGGGCAAATGATTTCTTTCCATTTTGGTCATTCTGTCTCGTCTTTCCATGCTGCAATGCTGCATGATTGATGACTACAAGTTGAAAAGTTTTTACTACTACACCTTTATAGTAGTAACTTTTAACAGCTAGATAATTTATCTACTGACCAGATGATATAATGAGATGTAAATGTAGAACTTTTAAACATATGATACAAACTGGTGACCGGTGAAACAGCATTAGTGGGATATATACAGTACACTCTCTTAATTTTTCATCTCAAAACATATTTCCAGTTGAGATTAAATCACAGTCACTGTGAATTCACTTTTTTTTTCTTTCGAAAAGTTACCAAATGCATTAGATAATAAGATTGTTTACAAACCGAACATAAGATATGTAGCATTTAACTTAATTACATGATCATAAAGCCAATGTGTACAAATATCTCATATATAAAAGAGTGCTCAAAATGAGTTGATTGATTTGCTCCAAAATATCTCTTTCTTCCTTCAGTTCCAAGCAACCTTCACATCTTAGAGTTCAGTCCATCTTCTTACATGCATCTTGTAGTATCATTCATTCATTTGTGAATTGTTGCGGTGGCGGGCCCATAAGGCAAGGAGAGGAAATAAATTTTTAGAGAAAATAGAACAATCAAGTATCTCTTGGAGTTATAAAGTAGCCGAGTGGTAAGGGTGCTACAGTAGTATGAGATGTCGGGGTTCGAACTCCGATGGGGTCATAAGGTTGGTATAGGTGTATTTGGAGTTATAATGTGCTAAATGAATATTGCAGATGTGGGATAGATAGATTTGCCGTTTCAAAAAGAAAAAGTATCATAAAGACGGTTTGTTTATATGATAAAAATATACGGACATAGGGGTTATTATTAAAAACATAAATTGTATACATAACACGTTGATGTTTTTCCTATGTTAAAAGATACACTATGTTAACAATATGGACGTTTTACTTAATTACTTAATAATATCTATGGTTTTGTTAAAAACATAATACAACCTATTTTTACATAGACGGTCTTTCTATGTTCACAAGAGTTTTTGTTGTATACCGTAATTGAAGTTATATCAAGTTGTGAATCCGTACCCACTTCCCTTTCGGTGCACATTGTAAAACTTCACATAACCGACATAATAACTTGTGAACCATATTAGCCAAGTTAAATCGACTCAACAACGATCCTCATAGCACTGCTAATCACCACGCTTTGCAGCGTGTCGAGTGGTAACGTTTACGTACAAAGTCGGCAGAAACAGATACGGTTGGAACGAGGACGAAGACTACAATTCTTGGGCCGGATCAAAGATCTTTCGTGTCAATGACACTATAATATTTGAATACAATAAGGAGTACTACAACGTGGTGCAGGTTACAAGTGACTGACTTCGATGCTTCAGGGGCTCCTTTGGGTCATTGGGATTCAGGTCTCGATTTGTTCACTATTTCAAGCCCCGGACACTATTACTTTATCGATCTACTGTGAACGCTGACAACGAGTTGACATCTGGGCCTGTCCAGGCCGAAACGATAACAGCTCAACACCTTCAGAACAGGCTCAACGCGTCAATATTCAATCAAGGCCGAGATCAAGTAGCTCCTCCTCTTGGAAGCCATTATCATTACTACTTCCATTGATGTTGAGCCTTAGTCTTAGTGCCCTTGTATAGCTAGTAGAAATTCCAAATTTCACATTCATTGTTTCATGATTTCAATCTTTCGAATTCACATTCATTGTTTTATGATATTCAATTTTTTACAAAATACTGCTCCAGTTCATTGACATACAAACTTTTGCGTAAATGGCCCATGTGCGTAAGACTGAAAACGAGGGCGCACACACATCACACAGAAGTACACAAACCATCGTGCTTGAGCTTTCGATAGCATAGAACAACGTTGACATGATGTCTATAAACAGTTGAAGTTCAGTTACCAGATAAACAAAGAACTGCCCCAAAAGAACTTCCAAGTTTAAGTATGAATCCTGACTGACTTACAGATAATAATTAGAGGATTTCTTATAAAGTTAGGCTGCTATTCCGTTCTTGTTTCCTTTCCTTGATCTATCAGCCCCATCAAATGGAGGTGGCTGACTGAAGAGTGGAGGGGGCAAGAGACCGCCAACGCTGGATGGATGATCGTACCGACATGCAGGTCCATACTTGCAAATTCCGTACTGGTGAAAGTGCGAGCATACGGGCTGGTCCTGCATTGGTTAGCATTCATGATTAAGTAATCTGTAAAGAGGAGATATCTCTGGAGATTGCTCTAACCATCGACAAACAAAGACCAACAAGTTTAGAAATCTAAAACTTGCTCTCGCACAGTGCACATTAAAAAAAAATCATAATTGAACATATGTGTCACAATGGAGCTAATCACTCACGGATTACTGTTCAAAAGAAGAAACCTGCAGAATATACGTACACTATACATGTTTTACTGAATTAGGTATTATCCCATACCATTCCCAGATAAAATTATCAGAGATCTGATAATGTGTTCATATACGAAAGTCATAATCCTATCAATTGCGTGTGTCTAAAGCAAATATCAATGTGAAGTGTTGCTATTTCAAGAAAAACTTACTGGTCTAAGCGGTAGGCCTTTGTCACTGAGCATAGAAGGGCTTGGGCTTGCCCTTGCCTTTGCCTTGGATGCACGATTTTTCGGATGGTTAAATTTGCAACCAGACTTGTATTTGCAATCACCAGTTTTCATGAAGAAACTGCATTCTGGTTCACCTGGACGCTCTGGATATTCATCAACAATCATACTGAGCGGTGGTAATGGGAACTTGATTTCAGGTGGTAGATTTTTCATTGCAAAAGCTGGAGGTGTAGGTAGTCCCCTCTCGGATGTTTGATATGCCGGAGCCTCAAGGATTCAAAAAAAACATGAGCAGATAAGACACGGCAGAAGACGTACTTCTACACGTACAGAGAGAGACTAATGTATAATACAACAGATCTACTATATGCTTAAAAATAACGTTTTAAAAGTAATATTTCTTCACCAGTACATCATATTATTATAATAACTTATAACTTAGTGCCAGAAACTCAGAGGTCATAACGACAGACAGATCACAGTAAAAAGAACAAGAAAAGCATACAGCATAAAAGTCAATTTACGTCCAATTAATTACACTAGTTTGTTCCGACTGTATGGTCAAACTAAGTGAGATGATTCCCCACTTTGAGCTTGCTGTTCCAAGAAGTAAGGGACAAGACAGAATTTGGGGAAAAAGGAAAACCTAAATGGAGTTATAAGTTTAATTTGTTGGAGAATTTGTGAAGTTGGAAATAAATGTGATGAGCGCATAACAATAATTAAAGCAAAAAAACTAAACAAGTGAGAAAGCATCACAGCTCAGCAGGTGAGATTGTGCAGGACTGCTGGTGAAATCACAACCTTTTAAAAAAAGTAAATATTCCTTGGTCTGGATTCTTTATTCAATTGGGCACTTGAGGCAGCTTGACCATTACCCAGTTAAATCAGAAACATAGCTCTACTTTATTTTCACATACAACAGGCTAAATTATTAGCCAAGCCCCGCAAAATATAATTTCTACTTAAATTTATCCCAGCTTTTTTTGAAAATTCCCCATAATCTCTTGATCTAGATAAGAAAATCTAGCCTGTGACATGTACGAAATAAGATTCATAATGCCTTTTGGAAAGAGGAAACAACACTTCAACTATACAATAAGGTGACAAAGTTATAAGTCAGACATTCAACACTAACATAGGAACTTGCTTCAAATTATACCTGGAAACGCAAACAATTTAACGTCACAAATTTTTTATTAAACAAAATTTGCGGCTCTCATGTTGATCACAATTTTGTGAATGAGTTCATGAACTATAAAAGTTTTTCAGTTATATCCCTTTTCCATATGTAACTTCTACATTTACTCTTCTTTCATTTATATAGAGAAACACTCATGATCGCATAGTTTCTGAAGTCACATATGCTCACCTTTGTACATCATATCATCAAACAGCAGTTAGAGCACCTGCTTTAAATTGGAGCTGAAAAAATTCTTCTCTTTCAAACTCTCAACAGTGTTGTTGGGACTTGGGAGACCCAAACTATTAAGGGTAACCAAGCTAAACAAATAGGGTTGGCAAACTTAAAAATGCTTCAAGAGGTGTTTCAAGCAGCAAGGTTTAAACTATTATCTATCATATAAGAATGTAAGCGGGGATGTAATCAATGAAATTTTATATGATACATATGAAGAAGTATAATGCAAAAAATAAATGGCTGTTCATAGACACGCTTCTCAAGAAAATAAAAATAATTACCTGGTACCCATTCCACTCTGGATTCGGAGAAGGATTCCACTCTGGATTTGGAGTAGGAGCACTGTGGTTTTGGGGAAACATTACTGGTGCATATGGAGAAGACTCACTAAAAGCCCTCGGTGAAGACCATGATGGGACAGTCGATGCAGGAACATGTTTTGACGGAAGTATTCCACCATTCCCATATCCTGGACCTGGATCCCCTCCACCAACTGTAGTTGGTTCAGGATGATGAAACCTGCAGTTCGACCCATATTTGCAGGATCCAGTGCGCATGTAATAGGGACATTCCTTTTCTCCCTGTAACAGACAGATAAAAAATTTAAAAGACAAAAAGAAAACTAGTATGTTTGGGATTGAGAAAAGGAACCCAAGCTTGAAGAAATTTCGCAAAAGTTCACACGATTCATATATTAACATTTTTGTTTTGGCTTTATCATTATATTGCCAAAAAAAAATAAAAAATGTTCTTCAGCTGCAGAATTTTCCCAAAATGATAAATGTGTTATATTTGTTCCCTTGGATCCCCCATTGGTCTTGGTTATAGGTGCAGATTTGTTCTTTTCTGTCCACTATCCTACTTGAGCAGTTTAGATTGATATACAAAGTTTCGAAAATTTAAACAAGGAAATCTAAATGAGAGGAACATAATTTCCATACATAGCTCAAATTATAAGTAACACCGAGAAGACATACCAGTCGAATTGGCAATCCTAGAAAGTTAAGTTCCGGTTCAGGGGATATGGAGCTATTCTCTGTACCATGATAGTATTTGCAATTCCTTCCATATTTGCACCCTCCTGATGTCATGTGATACTGCAACAAATCCAAGTTCATAGTTGTAATAGAGGAAAGAACAGTACAACAGCCGGGGCGAATGAGGACATGAGGTAACATCAGTGATCAGAAGTATTCAAAGATAGTGGAATCGACATAAAGAAAGAGCTCAGTGATCAGAAATATACACCACTGCGAGTCAGAGAAATAATATAAACTGCGGAAAAAAACAGAGAGAAAGAAAAACACCATTCCAAGTGAGTACTTACACATCACCGCAGTGATTTGCTGATTCAAACCAATGTAAGAGGATTTGATTCATCAAAATGTATCACAAAAACACAAGATTATACAAGATACCGAAGAATAATATTCCTATCACAGTAAGTTAACCAGTCGACATTGTGTAGAAATTAAATCATCAGCTAGGAAGATTAAGATCATATATACAAACAAAGCAAATTTAAGAAACAACATGATTACCTTGCACTCGGTTTGCCCCATCCTCTCGGTGTTTTCTACACTCTGCTTCACTCTTTCTTTCATGCCCTGATAAGCCATAGTTGTATATTAGGGGAAAATGAAATGCTTGCACGAGTAACCAAAGCAAAGAACTTCTACGGATCAAAACAAATAGGCAAGCCACTATGCAAACTTGACCAGAAGCAAACCCAAGTATGTTTTTTAGAAAACAGAAGGCTGATCTTGGTTTTATGGGAAGATTCTAAATGAGAAAGGTAACCAGTCATCACTATTTAAAAAACAGAAGAGGGTGCCTATAGTGATCCAGTAATTGTGCAAACGAGCTACTGGAAACAAAAGACAGGCCAATAATGCATACCAGCAGACAGATCGAACTCAACTAAACCATACAAATCTAAGAAACATAACTTTTCAGGATAGGCAAATTAAATGCAAGAATAAGCATACCATAAGATTTCTGCTAATCAGAAATCAGCTAAACATTTAGGTTCGAATCAATAGATTTAGACTTCTATACACACTCGGATATAAGTATACCTTTCTCTTAGGAGGGTGATTAAACTTGCAACTCAGCCCAAACTTACAAGTCCCAAACTTCATATAATAAGTGCAATCTTCAGCATCAGGTCTCATTGGGTAGTTACTCCTCCGGTTACTACTACTCTGATTGTACCTAGCAACCTTAACTTCCCCATCCCCAGTCTGATCTCCAACACTCTCCTCCTCATCACCCACCCCATTTTCATTGTCTTCTTCAACAACACTCTCTGCATTCTTCTTCCCTTCATTAAAACTATCATCCGGGAAACCCCATCCACCCTCCACCACCATAGCACTCTCAAAACCTCCTTCTACTACACTCTCAGCACCATTAACAGTCTCCTCCTTTTCTTCGCCACCAAGTTCAGACTTTCCTATTTCACTTTCACAAGCTGCTTCTACACTCTCAGCAACATCAACAGTCTCCTTCTCTTTGCCGCCAAGATCAGACTTTCCTATTTCACTTTCAAAAGCTCCTTCTACCCTCTCAACAACATCCACATCCTTCTTCTCCTCATCACCAAGATCACCCTTCCCTACATCACTCTCAACACCACCAAGATCATCAGCCTTTCCCACCTGACTCTCTAAACCCCTTTCTACACTCTCAACAACATCAACATTCTTCTCTTCACTCTCAACACCAAGATCATCAGCCTTTCCCACCAGACTCTCAAAACCCATCTCTACACTCTCAACAACATCACCATTCTTCTTCTCCTTCTCATCACCATCTATTCCTAAATCACTCCCAAAATGTCTTTCTACACTCACCACAACATCAACACTCTCAGACACTCCTTCAACAACATGATCATCAACTTCTTTCCCTAAATCACTCTCAACCACAACATCACCAAGATCAGCTTTCTCCTCCTCCACTAAACCCTCAAAATCACTCCTTTTTTCAGCAAGATTCCTTAATTTCCTTACCTCCTCCTCGATCTCAGCCTGGTCTAACGTGAGCCTACATATCTCCCTCTCAATCTCACCCCTCAACTCTTCTTCCTCCCCCAGCATCACAACATCCCCACCATGCACAACAGAAACAGCAACTGGGTCTGTGACCAAAAGCCCTAACCCAGGTTTGTGAATCGAGGGTTCAACAACTGATGAAGATGGTTCAGACATGGTGGTTTCTCAACATGACAGAAAGGAATAAAACCCTAGAGGAGTAGTGGTTTGTTTGTTTCACACTGGGGTTTCTTTTTCTTAGTTGGAATCTCGAAAGGGAATGAATGTGAAACGGGTGTTTGCTGTGATCAGCTACAAGTAGTAAACAGCACTCACTAATCTCTGTGTTTAAGTCTTCTTAATAACAAGATTAATGGTTTCTCATAAAGATTGGCCTTTTTCTAAATTCTTCAACTTTTTTTTTTTTTTAACCATCTTCTATTCTATTTTTTCACTTTTCACTTTCTTTGATTCTTTTCACTTTTTCATTTACTAACAGTAACATAGACCTCTTGGAAGTTGGAACACGTTACAAGTTGTTACACACGAATCTGGGCTTGGATATATAGACAAGACAACACATCATATGACATATTATTACGTGTCTGCTCAATCCATTTCTTGATATGATGAAAATTTAGAGTACACTACTCCCTTCGATTTTTTAAATATTTTATTACTGTTTTATTTTAGAGTAATTTTTAGGATAATTTTGGTATA
Organism: Plantago ovata; assembly: GCA_028274465.1. Taxonomy (NCBI): domain Eukaryota; kingdom Viridiplantae; phylum Streptophyta; class Magnoliopsida; order Lamiales; family Plantaginaceae; genus Plantago; species Plantago ovata. The sequence continues at coordinate 4,462,033 of CM051458.1, forward strand.
GGATATATATTTTGTATAATATTTGGTTTAATGGCACAACTCACAATAAAGTTATGAGACTAAACTTTGACGAGAAAAAAAACATAAAGAAGTCTAAAAATACGAACAAAAATGAAATAAACATCTAAAAACATATGCCTGATGAATAATTCATTGATACTCATTTGTCTTTTTGGATCATTTGCGTTTAATTTTTAAGGACTTTTTTGAAATTTAATGTGTGGTGTTTGGTTAGTGATGCAACAAAGATTTTCCATGAAAAAGAAAAATGTAAACACTTTCTTAAGAGATAGATAAAAAAGAAATACATAAACAATTAAAAAATAAATGAGTAAATAAACATTATTTCAACATGGAATTTATAAGATAGAAGACATTATATCCCACAGAAGGTGGATAATCCATTATCTCTCAACATGTTTGCTTTTTCCTAACTCAAATAATTTTTAGTTTTGGTTTATATGAAAAACTGGCAACAGAGAAATTATTAGATCCAAAAACTCCTATTGCATTCTTTCTTCGCTTTTTAAATAAAAATCAAAATTTTGCATTGGTAATATTTAGGGACGGATTCATAATTTGAAATGATCGTGCGGTTATATATTATAAATAAAGACTTATATAGGTAAGTTGAGTTACTAAATACACTAATGAAAATTTTTAGAGGTGACGAAACATAATTAGGTGTAGTTCATAAAATATAAAGATTTTTACAATAATCATTTTAAATTTCCATATTAAGATCATTGTTCTCGAATTTTGTTGTACCTTTTATGTCTTCTTAATTTTGTTTAATAAGCTTTATATTTGTTCAAATGAATTTAATTCAATTCGCACTAGTTATATGTTTAATGCAGAGTTTTTCAAGTGAATGAAAGCTTTTTTAGAAGATAGAATGGGAGAGAAAGCTTCAACCCATTTCCTTTTTTTATTCTTTTTTTTTCTTCCTAATATGACTAATAGTTCGTATAAGTACTACTACTAGAAGATATTGTTTACGGGGACGGAACCAAATTGGGTCACTGTTGGTGGTGTGGTAGTCCGATACAGCACCAGACTCACATTGGGGATTTGGTTAAGAACTTAAGATGAATACGAATACTTGTATTCAGCAACACGAAGCAACTGTTGATAGACACTCAAGGAGTCAAGGGGCCTGGACCTTTGGTTTCTCCAATGAGTGAATGTAGCATAGTTGTTGCCTTGCGCTAAAACTTACCTTACTTTGGCATGGCACAGAAGTTTTGAATTGCAAATGGTGGAAGTGCAAGGGCAATATTTGAATAGAAAATTCTACATGGTATTTAAATGATTGTGCCCAAAAGATGGCCCATAAGTGATGGTGTCCAAAAGGAAGCCCAATTCTGACCCTTCGATCACAGTGTGCCTGGGCGGGCCAAGCCCAACTTGGCTGGACGAAGACAAGAAAATCCAAAAACAGAACACCAAAAATAACTGAAAAGCAAAGTTTGACATGTTAAATTTCTTCTGCTTTTGCAGAGGACACACTTTCAACAATGAAACAAATATCTGGGTTAAGATGAAAGTACCAGACTAGGAATCCTAACAATAATTGATCAACAAAGCATATTATCTGTACCCCTGAATCATAAGTCACCCACTCTAGGCCTAAATCTTTCTCAATCAATTCCTCCAACTTATTCATCAGCCAAATTATTTTTTCTTATATATCACCCCCTGGAGGACTTCTTTGGAGCATGACCAGTCTTGCGCTTGTGGCGACTGAAATCAGAAACGAACCTAAACGTCTGTCCACATCCAGCTTGGGTGCAAATGTAGGGGCGAGCACCTGTGTGAACCCTTATGTGTTCCGTCCTAGCCCATGCCCACTTAAATGTCATCTTGCAACCTTTCCAGGGACACTTCAAGGGACGATCATCCTCGTGAACACGTCGATGCTGCACAAGGTACTTGTGGGAGAAGAATTTTTTCCCACATCCCTTCACGGGGCATATGTTCCGTTTATGCATTGCGAGCTCTTGCTTTGAGCTGAAACTCATGGTGCATCCATCCATGTCACATAGGTACTCAGGTTCCTCCTCTATACCACTCCCCTTGTTATTAACTGCTGAAGCCTTACCTTTCTTCACTGCCTTTCCTTTTTGCTGCTGTTTTGGTATCGGTTTCGCTTTAACCACTTTGGTAACTGATTCTATACAGGGCTTTTTTATTCGTTTCCTCAGCCGAGTGCTGGGGCCACCAGCCAACTCATCATCAGTCAAGGGGTCAAACTGTTCCTTGGCTCTGGGGGCTTTACCCCGAGGAGCAGGAGTCTCTCTTTCTGTTCGCCTCGCCCTGATCTTGGTTTGATTCCACGAGTTAGTAAGTGGAATTTCTTCAGAAGCATCCTCAGATTCTTCAGAATCAGGATCCTCATTCTTCGATCGTTTGGTTCCACGCCCTCCCTGTGCTTCAATTTCTTCTTCTGATGATTCATCTGAAAGTTCGACCTCATGATTCTCTGTTTCCATTCGCCTTGGACCACTCCTACTCTTCACTGGCTTCCAAGAATTGGTGAGAGGAAATTCTTCTGCAGATTCATCTGAGTTTTCAGTCACCGGAAGGAACTCATTCTTCAGTCGCTTACCCTTAAAAGAACTAACGTGTTCAACTTCTTCAGAGGATTCATCAAAATGTTCAGCCTCTTTCTTCAACTGCTTCGTTCCACGCTTTCTGTTAACTTTCTTCTGAAAGTAACTTGGGGCAAAATCCTGGGAAGGCTCTTCCATAGTTTGTGAATCAACAGACTTTTCTTTTATGAATGATGCATTTCCTCTGGTATTCTTCCTCTTTCTACTGGTTTTGCTAACTGAAGGGGGCCTTGGGGTTCCTTCAACAGCTCGCTTGCCTCCAGATCGTCTCTGATATATCACATCAGGTTTGGTTCCAGAACTTACTCCAAATTCCTGCTCCGGTTCATCCAAATCCTTCTTAACGAGCAAGGGATGAACCTGGTTCGACATCCAGACTTTACCACACCACTTTCCAGCAACAACAATCTTTCTTTGCCTGCTTGATCCTTTCCCCCCTGACTCCATATTCTCTATATGATGTTCATTTGGTGATCCACGTCCAAATGCACTGTACATGACATAGTTATATGGCATCTGTTTGCAGTAGAGAGGAGAGCGGCTAAGGTTCGCAGTATAGAAAAGATTGATGCCCAGCTTCACAGCCCAGTCTCCATTACCATGTATGGCATTTTCACTATTTAAAGCTAATTGTATCAAGTCTTCATCCTCGTATGTAGCATCCCTGAATGAAACTTGACTCCAGTGATAATTGCTGTCCAATTCTTCAGCGACCTTTTTCACTTCAGATTCTAACTTGGGATAGTCTGCACATTTTGCAACCAAATGCAGAATTATAACCATGACACATCAAATTGAGCAAATTACTTAATATAGGAAGCTTATCAGAAGAGAGGTCGATCAACAATGAAAAGAAAAGGTTTAATGGTTAGTGTGATATTGCATTAGGTTACGAAAAATATAAATAAAAGTCATCGAAAGAAATCCCCCCACCACACACATAAACACACAACATTGACAAGGAAAAAAACACTAGGGGAAAGTGCAAAAAAATAAATAAATAAATAAATAAATAAAAGATGAAAATAAATCGCATACTTGTTGATAGTATGGGGTGTCACATGTTATTCTAAATGATAAATAGAGCATGTCAATGCAATCAATATTAGATTTCGCATTTTTATCCGCATAGTGTTTAGTAAAGATAGCGCCTCGATAATACCAGCCTGTTATCACCAGGTATATGAGATCCATGGAAATTTATGGTGCAGTTTCATTATATAAAGTGTCTGTCATACAGGAAAGAAGGTAATGAGCATAAAATTTCATGTATGTCTAAAATTATCTCACCTGGATGGCAGACTAGAAAAACATGTGCTCCACCAATGGAACTGAGCCGCTTTTCTACTTCTACTGCATGTTCAAGACAGAAGACATGCAAACGCGAAGCATCTTCATTAGATGCCGAGGAAAACAACCTGCTTCTGTTCTCTAGAGGTGCCAAAGCGTTGCCAATAGTTGCATCACTCGTTTTGGAAATAGTTATCGGATGGAAGTTGCCCTGCCTCTGATGCTCAAACCTATGTGTTAGAGAATTTGACTCAACCCCTGTACAATTATTTGTACGAAACTCATCGGAACTGTCAAAACTTTGGGAATCTCCATAACGAGGTCCATTGTCAGAATTGCTCTCACTTCCACATCCCTTTGAAGGAATATCTGCTTTAGCCTCATCATCCTCGGACTCGGAGGAATCACCATAAGCTAAAGCCAACAGGCCAAGAGACGATGGCCCTGTGCTCACCCTACTAGTAGGGACAGTACCTACATTACCTTCACCCAAATCTCGAACTTCACGTCCAGAAGACATTGGGACACCGTAGCGTCCATCTTGAGTCTTTAGAAGCTCCAATACTGAAAATAAAAACAAATAACAGAAAACCTCAGATCACAAAATCCTATTATTATGGTATTTCCTAACAGATAAAAATAATAATAGTGGGATGATGATAATAATAACAATAGAAAAGTTAACAAATGAAATAAAACATAAGAAATAAGAAAGTGAGGAATTTTTCGAACAAATGACATGTAGGGAATTTTTAAGCAATATAGAATTTGGCAAATTAACACACGGATGCAAGGAAAATTCAAATAGATATAAAGAAATGAACATAAACCTTCAAACCTAATGGTAAATGGTAAATGGTGATTACTGTTGACATGTGATGCCTAATACATGGCTTTGGTAATGATCTTGGACTCTATATATTATTGGCGAACCCTTCCCACTTAACAAGGACACTGGGGCGATGATTGCAAAAACTTGATCTAATATCATTGCAACTCAAACTAGTATTAAGTGGAGTTATTTAATCTGTTAGAAGGCTTCAACAATCAACATCATTGTATTGTGCTTATAGGTACAAAATGCAAACTAGAAATTCAGTGAAAAATATGCACAAAATAAAGCAGATTGGCTGTCAAACAGAAGATACCTGAATAAGGATTCATAGTAGGAGCATTTGTATCACTGGCGTCATTATGCTCATTATCAGATACTCCCCAGTCATCAAGTTTGCTGCAATCTGCTGACATCAGGTGATGGGTCGCTGCTTCTGTTGGTTGGAGTATAGCAACACATGAAAAACATAAAATCCCACAAGTGACGCATGAAAAAAGCCCATGTTCAGTTCGAGAACTTCTCTTCGCACTAGAGTCCAGTTGCTCTGTGTTACAGCTACGTGAAGAAACTTTCCCACTAGCAGCATAATCCTCGGCTTGTTTCATCCCCTGCTTCCTTTCTCTCATAAAATCATCACGGGCGTTATACTTAGTAGTCATGAACTCATGATCAGGGTTGCATAGACTCGGAAACAGCCTAGATTTGGCTTGAGAGTGCTGCCCAGATTGGGAAGTTGAGTAAACTGGGCTACTCAGAGAATTTTGAGACAGAAGCACAACAGAAGTTCCTTTCGCAAGCTCATGAAGCATTTCATTATTCTGCACCATATCCTGGAAAAACATTTCCTTGATCAATGTTTCTCCTTCAGATTTCTTCCTGTTCTTCAATCTAGAACTGCGTGGCTCCACGCTAATGTTCAATGGTACTCTGCAAACAATTACACAATACTAGAAATATTATTCACGGGACTTCAGGGCATAGATTTATTCCTATATTGCAATTGAAACTGTAGTTCAATTATTATCACTAAAGATGCCAAATAATTTTATTTCCAGAAGAAAGCCACAGCTTGAGGTAAAACTAGTATGCACAATATGATCTAGAAGATGTGATCTATGAACCACTGAAATGGAAAAGTAAACTGAAACAGTAAACTAGAAGAATCACTCCCTCATTAGAGAAGATGTGTGAATAAAAAGAGAGACAATACAGGAGAGTGTGGGCTATCAAATACAGTTCTCTTGGTATATGATGACTATAGGAGTTATATTACGTATCCTTTAGCTACTACAGAATTCAAGTTACAAGTGCCAGCATGCCAGATGAAAGGACGTAAGGGTATAATTTCATATTCAAATTGGAAGGAAGGTTAATGATTACATTGGATAACTATGATCTTTAACACAGCATTGCTCTATCATGAGTTTGCTCCCAACGGTGCAAATTGCTTCAAACAATTCCTAAAACGAAATGTATCTCAACTAAAACAAAGGAAAAATGGTTATAGGGAAAACAAAAGACAAACCTTGAACACAAAGAAAGTGCTAGATCATATAGTAATTGGAAGTGAGAAACCAACGGAGGACAATTAATTGAAGCCCTACGAATTGCTGCTTCCTTTGCAACCCTCAACCATTCTGGGGTCGCAATATTAGATGCCTCTCCACAGTTAAATCCTAACAACAGAAGACCAGAAAATTACAACAACTTCAATAAGATAGTAAACTCCAAATTTCAATCTACTATTCTAGTACACAGCTAAACTGAAATTTCAGCACCATACCATGACTAAACCCTGAGTGATACGCTCTGGGGAATGTGACAACAAAGTCACCTGCATTTTGCACCAACCTGTGCAAGAATAGAATGTGAATAAGAACCAGAAACATTATACAACCAAATATAAGCGAATGATTGGGGATAGTGTTCGACTACTAATGCTATGCGATAGCATATCGAGTACTCACCTGCAGCAGGGAACACCAGCTTTAAGAAGTACTTCAGGGGACATGACAGTGGTCTTCTCACCAAGTTTAGAAAACATAACTGAAAGGAAATTCAATGATGAAACTCATCTCCAGTTACCATAACAAGAAAAGAAACACACACACACACAAAACAAAAAAAAAGTAGGTTATGGTTATTTTCAAATAGCTGTGAAAATGCAACTTCAGACACTAGAGAATCAACAGTTACAGATAAAATCAACAGACCACAATATACAAATGGATAAACCTCTCTCAAAAGGTCAGTATGCGTAAAGCCGTTCAAATGCAAGAGAGTCAATACTACAATGAGTTGCAATCTAGCTGTTGCAGACTGACATTACAAGTGTTCAATTGGCCGCCCTTGCACCGATCAAATAAACAACTAAAAACTAACAGAGTTTTCAAAATAAATCTAAACGGGTTGAATTCGTTTTAGTTCCCCACCAAGTCAAACTCAGTAAGACAGGTTCATCAACACATAGGGCAGGTAGTTACAACAAAGTCAATTTGAACCCAGCCACAAGTAGGTATCTCATACTATACACAACTACGTAGTACGTACCCTGATTACAGGACATAGTTGGTGCCACATACCAAGGGCTATGTAGAACAGAGCAAAGAAGAAAAATATGGTCAAAAATAAATGCTAGAATAAGCTCAGTCGCTCTTCGTTACACCCAATTTCATCACACAGTTGTGCACAATATGATAAATGATATCCTCTGTGACAGCATAAATTTTAATCACCCATATCAAAAGCAGTAAATATATGATCACAGCAACTAATGCATCACATAATGCAGATATAAAAGGCAGGCCATACAGATAGTAGCAGCTACATACAATATCTTCTACTAAGTTGTAATTAGTATCTTACCAAGAGGATTGATCTCCCCAGCATAGCCATGCTCCCTCACAACCTCTTCAAAGGCAACAGCGGCATCCTTAGGCACACCATACCAAGTTTTGGATGAACCCATATGCAAGTAATTCAAGCTATGCAAGTCATGATCCTCCACATGCCAAGCAAACCAACTAAACATCATAGCAATGTACACCATAGGCGAAGTAACACCGGGAATCTCCTGCTTCATGAACTTCAACAACGAGGTATTCGCCCTCGACACCCCTCTCATGTTCCACTCTGTATCCCCAACAGTCAATGCCCCATCACCCCCCTTCTTCATTGCCCCCTTCCTGACAGCAAAAGCCGATCCCGGCATGTCATTCGCGTACTCAACCGCGAATGGCTTGTCAACAGTGGCATTCCAGTACAGGGTTTCAAGTTCCAAAGGGTTAAGGGTCTTCTTAAGATACTTCCTAAGGTAATTCCTCTCGAAATTCTTGGCCTTGGCTTCGAATTCCGAAAGGGTATACCTTTCCCCACTCTGCCAGACAGGCTTCTGAACGGGGCGGTGCTTCCTGGGACAAAACCCAATTTGCTGCTGGCGAGTGGTGAAAGTGGCGTCGCTGGAACGGGCTAAAAGCGACTTGTTGAAATTGGTGAGAATGGTTTTCTTGGGGGCGGAAGCAACAGGAGGGACTATTTTGCAAATACCATATTTGGAGGCCTCTTTTTCAATCTTGAAAATGTACGCAATTGGATCTTGAAACTCAGCCAGAGTTGGGTGATACTCTGGTGCTACCGGCATAGATTTCAGCCATGGACAGACCTCGATGCTTCCACCACCACCGCCGCCGCTTGCTTCTGAAGCAGCAGCCATTTTTCCAACCTAACAACAAAAAACAAGAAAATAACAAAAATACAAAAACCCCAAAGTTAATAGGACTAATGTGTGTTGGTTTCAATAGGGTGGAGTGAGATCTGAGGCTTCATGGAGGAGAGAATTGGGATTAGTAAGATGGGAATAGATTCTAGGGTGCTTTATTGTGGGAATTGGATGTGTTTGCTGCTCTGTTTTTTTGTATTTGTAAATTAAGTTTCCTCTGTTTTGACGGTTTTTGGGTTTGGAGAGATGAACAGAGGAAAAGGGGGTAAGTGGAGAGTGAGGGGAGAGAGATAATAAGCATGACTCGACTCTCTCTGTGTATTACTTATTTATGCATTATATAAGAGAGGTTTTAACCGTGGGTTTTTCTTCCTTTGACGGTATTATTCAAAAGTGACCGTGGTATTCTACTTTAATTACTCTTTGCCTCTCTCATTCTCATCTCCTACTCCTTCCAATATAAATAAAATCTCATATATACATGGTTAAAGAAAATATATTGAACAAAGATTATGGTGATATTGAGAGAAAAGGAAAGAATCACCTTCTAACATTGTTGCTAGAAGGTAGAGAGAGATTCGACGAATGTGAATCGAAATTGTGAGAAGGACTCGTTCTATAAAAAGAAAGGGGGACTTTCTGTTATGCAGATCAGTTGGACTGTTATTATTTACGAGCGAAAACTGAACAGACACTGGAAAAAAGATTATGGTGATATACTGAGAGAAAAGGAAAGAACCACCTTCTAACATTGTTGATAAAAGGTGTACAGAGAGAGAGATAGATTCGACGAATGTGGATCGAAGTTGTGAGAAGGGCTTGTTCTGTAAAATGAAAAGGGGATTTATGTTATGCAGATAAGTTGGAATGTTATTATTTACGAGCGAAAACTGAACAGACGCTGATAAAAAGATGAATCTTGATACAGAAGGAAATTTGACGGAGATATGTTAGAGTTCGAAAGTCAAAGTTGTAGGAAGTACTTTCGAGAGTTTCTGTTAGACTGATCAATTGGACTGTTATTATTTACGAGCGAAAACTAAACAGACACTGATGAAAAGATGAATCTTGATAAAGAAGGAAATTTGACGGAGATATGTTAGAGTTTGAAAGTCAAAGTTGTAGGAAGTACTTTCTCTGTAATGAAATATGGAATACCACGTGGGAGAATGTGATCTGATAGAAGAACTCCGGAATATGCTTTTATTTTCGAGTGAAATGACGAGATGTCGGATCAATACTGAGGCTTGGTTGAAGAGGTAGATGTGACAGGTGATTATGACACAAAAAAAAAATTGTAAGGAATGGGGGATGTTGGCTATGGATATTGGAAGAGCTATAGTTGTTATTAGAAAATAAAGGCTCACATATCTAAACAGTATTGCATGAATGGCATTATATCTAGAAAATTACCAAGCTTGTAAGTTGTAACCATAACTCTAAACGATTGATAATAGCTTGATAATATAGTCCAGTTTGATTTACTCAACATATTAGACAATTGCTTCGTATCACATTAAATAAACTATTTATGTAAAGATGTTTGGTTGAGAGGTTTTAGAAGTTAGAAACGAAGTTATAAGAAGGGCTTGCTCTACTAAGATATACATTAGGGAGAATGTTTATCTGGAAAGCTCTAACGGTTAGGCTTATTTAGTTTCCCGCGAAAAGAAAAGACAACCGGTAGATAATAACGACTCCTGGCCGAAAACAAAGATCCAACAAATGATTATATCTCAACATGGAAAAAAAAAGTAAAGAACCGTTGAAATTGAGAGTATTCTCAAAATATAAAAAAGTTTGTAGTCATTAGAAATGATTTGGGTGTTTTTGGTCTCATAGGATTATTCTAATAGATTGTGTATATGCATGTTAAATATGCAGTCAATATGGTAAAACCTATCGTGATTGCTACTTTGTGTATTTTCTGGAGTGATTTGTACAGAGTAACAGTACAATGAACAATATTGCTTGTGTTAACGTTGCTTTGAGTTTAAGGAGCCTTTATACAGGACTCTCATCTCGTACTATGGCTAATGACTAGTGACAGGTGCCCTTTACAACTGTATACAAGTAGTACAAGATAGTGACATCTCCGTAGTCTCTTGCCGCTTATAGTGTCAGACTTGAGTGCTTCAGGTGTTCTCTCCTTCCTAACTCTTTGATTACTTGGGAGAGTCTTCTTCTAAAGCTTTTTTGACGTTGCTATCTTTCGGTTGTAGGTTCGGAAATATTCCCTCGAACCTTTAGCCCGGTGTAGGCTTTTTTTATAGTTCTTAGACTTAGGCACCTACTTCATTCTTCCAAATCATTGTAGTTCGACTTGATTACTAGGGCGCTCTGGACATGTTTTAACATCATAAAAAAACGTAAATAAGTCCATATATCTAAAGATTGTACAAATGCATTCTATTTGAGAAGAGAACATTGCAATTGTTATTTTCCTTGATTGTATTTGAAGTTCGATTTATTCGATATATATAGACAATTATTTCAGTGTATTGTTAAGTATATAAACCGTTGAGCTTCTTTTACTTTCCCGAGAAAGTAGAGACTTGTTCAACTACGACTATTGACTAATAAGTGATGGGTGACGGAACTAAGACCCAACATGACAAAATATGTGTATGAAATTACGTATTTACTTAAAATATCAAAAGAGGTGTAATTATTGAAAATATAAGTTTGACATATATACCTGGATAATTGTAAACATGACATTCTAATAATTAACTAAATACTATTGATATTACAATTATTACTTTCTCGACTAACAATAATTTTACATCTAATTTAGTTATGTATTGTACAATTGTTTATGTATACATTGAGATATGCGTATGGAGGGGACTTAGAATGTTGGAGTCCATTTTTCTATATTCAAGTGAAGGTAGAGAGACTTGACCAATAACAAACATTCTTGGTCGAAAGGAAGCAGTGGAGTATAATTGTACATGAACGAAATCAATAATTGTATAGCAGACATTTTGCTTGAAACATCAAAAAATTTATATAGATATAGAAACATAAGTAACACATACCAACACTACAATACAAATGACATTAGTGTAAGAAATAACCAATACTACACTTGTTACTTTCAGGGTTAACATTAACAATGTTTTAATTAAGTTTGATTTGTCCAATATGTTGTACCTTGTTAAACATGTATTACGCACAATATTTAGTTAAAATAATTAATGGGACCAAATAGATTGTCATTATTGGAAAATACTATTTCAATATTTTTGAATTGAAGTTGGAGGGTACTTGCTAATGCAAGATGCATGTTTATGTAATGTTAAACTAAAATATTTGTTAAATACCGACAATAAATACCAACACTACATATGGTGAGCACAAAACTAACCTTATAGGCGTAATACACATGAGCTCAGTGTAGACACCTAAAATTTGAAAAATTAGAGATAATTATAGCAACAATACGTGATAATAATTAATAAGAGAATATGTAGAATCCCATCATATCCATTTAGATATGATTTTACCTTGCCCTCTAAGTCACCATTCAGCTATAAATATGAGAGACGGTGGTTCGAGCTAAATAGTTAGAGATGTAATAATTCACAAACGTCTCTATCAAACTCACTACTACTAAATTGTAGGTTTAATCCGAAAGTCAACCCTCTACTAATTTGTAGACTAAATCATAAATATGGAATAAGTCTTTCAGCCACCGGTAATGCAGTTTATATATATCCGTTAGAGGGAGGAATTAATAAATCCACGAAAGTTGTAACCCAAAGTTATCAATGAAAATATTATGCTTGATCATGCATGTTCTCTTTTCCTCTTTTTGTGTTTATTTGCATGTTTTGAAAATTTGTGGTTAACACTCAGGATGGATTTTTCACATCATTTCATTTATACACATGACTTCATCCATGCATAACTATAAAACTAATACTAACATGTGTTAACAAACGCAAACCAAGATTTAGCTAATAACACGTTAAATAGGTCGAACCCAAGCGAATGGGAAGAGTTCCATTTCCGACTTATTTATTTACTGATACATTATACGTGTATAATTTTATTGAGTTAACTTTGGGCACGTGTTAGGAGAATATTGATTGTTCATTTAGCTCTATGTGAAATAGATTCGTCAATTTTATTATTGTTATTGTACAATTCAATGAATAGTAGGATATGCTACTTTAATGAAGTAGTTAAAAGATACATGCTTATAGTAGTTAAAGGATCATAGGAAATTACACTCTTATACCAAAATTTATACAACTTATGGATTTCTATTATTTTCTTGCAAAGTACAAAGAATGATTCGGATATAACCAATAATGATTCTCTAATAGAATGTGGAAATGGTACAGTAGATGATATACATAGACCAATTAAGGTTATAGACCAATTATTTGAAGTAAGGTTTTGCTTGGAATAACAAAACTGAAGTATTTATTTAAGAAGGTAGGTATTATTTACAAACTTGTACAAATGACGGTTGATTCAGAAAATGACAAATACTATAAAGATTATTCGTCCGAATTTCTGAATTCAATTGAACTTAATTAATTTCAATTGAACTAAATGAACTTAAATTGTACTCATGAACTTAACTTATTTGAAGTATAAATTTCAATAACTCATTTAAACTGAACTTCATATATTTGAACTGAACTGAATTTAAGGTGAAAGGAATAGAGCTTAAATGTCCTTTTATAGACATATATGTGCGATAATGTATACCCTTTGAAAGATTTTAATACTGGCAACTAAAATTACTGCACAGCCCACCGCCTCACACTTCTCTCCTAACTTTAATTACAATTTACCCATCTTCAGCTCATTTGCTCATTTAATGATCACCAACCCCAATCACCTTCTCAATATGTATTTTCATTCACACCTCGCCAGCCCAAACCATTATCTTTTCACATTTACACATCACTCACCACAGTCGTCATTGTATTGTCTTTCCGTTCATCGGCATACTTTTCATTATGTAATATGTATTATGTATACATTATATATTATATACTGCGACCTTTTTTTTCCCATTATTCTCATAACTTTGCAATAAAGTTTAGCTTTAGCACCTACTGACGTATATTTTACATCTTCATCTTGCCTTTTGTCATCCTATATCATTGCCATCAAGTATAATATTTTTATTAGTTTTTGTAGAATAGTGTCATGTTCCTTTTTTTTTTTTTTTTCATTCTCATGTATACTTAGGTGCATTTGGGAGATTTCGGGACCAAAACAACGCATTTTAGTGCACAGATTTTGTGGCTCCACGATTCCCACTAGGTGTGTGGATACCCAAGGCTCGAGCTTGGTGAAAAGTTGAATTTTCTCTTCAAATGGTTGAATTTGGAATTAGATGGCCTAGCAAAACTTTTAACTAAAATGCGACCCCTAACATTTGGGCAGCCCACCCAACACTAAGGAGGCTAACCGAAAATCTAAGTGCCATTTTCGATTGCTGAACTACAGAAGAAATATAGCTTATTGAGCATGTGCATTTATTACAAAGTCTTTCACACTCTGAATATAAGTATCAGATATCTAGATATCTGAACAAGATCTCTAAGAAATATTGATAGACTACAAAAAGTTATAAAAGATTGTTCACCTCCCCCCAATTCTTTTAATCTTGTTGTCTAAGGGGACCAACACAAAGGTTGTTTAAATTCGAGAGATGGCACTCAGGGTTAGCGTACCAATGTACACTAAGTTTTGAGTGTAATAATAAGTTGATCTTTGGTTTAAATCTATGTTTAAAATCGGATCGATCGAACCGTAACTGGTGTCTAAAATAGGCCGGTTGCCATAAAAATCGTTGGGGACTTTGATCCGGATTGAACCGCTAAAACCCTAGATTAACGTGGTAAGAACCGGTGACATTAAAAACAAATATTCAGGAAAAGTAGAAAGAAAAACTGAACTCAATTTTCGAGGAGAACCTGTATCTTGATTTGAGCTAGATTTGGTTATAGCAATTCAATACCATAAATTAAGCTAAATCTGTTATTTTAAATAATTGTTATGTTAATGTAGCAGTTCGTGAAAAAGCTCGTGAATAGTCTCGAAGCCCGCGAGCATTTGAACAATCATAAAATTTTAAAGCTCGACATAGATCGTGCCCAAACTCAATCGAATCAACTTCTATATATGAAGCGATTATACGCTCGATAATTAGACACCCACAAATTATTAAGGTGGAGCTGGAAGTTACACCTTCAATGGAAGGCGGAGCTTTCTGCTCCGTCAAATCGTGGTGGAGCTTCATGCTCCGCCAAATTAAGGTGGCGCAGGAAGCTTATCAACTTTAGAGCTAATGGAATACAATAAAAAAAACTCAACATTTAGATCAAAATGTAATTATTGGACTACTAATGGGTTGTTTATGTTATTAAACCTCGCAAGAGACCCTATAGTGTAATAATCTCAATTTTAAATTGTATACTGAGGGATCCATAACTTTTAGGGTCTCTTATTGTCCCTAATAAAATAATAGGGCTTCTTAAATGAACAATAACATTTCAGGCCACGAATTTGAATTTTGAAAAACTAAGGCACTGTAGCAAAATTATATTTTAAGAGAACTAAACTAGCCTTAGTTCGCAAATTGGTCCCTGAACTTCCTGATATATACTCATTTGTTTTTTTTAATTTTATACGTTTGTTTTGTTGATTTTGTTTAGCCCTGTTTGACCTTCACTAAATTTTAAATTAAACTGTAAAATAAAATGTGAAATGATATTATGAAAGTCTAGTCACTTTATTTTCATAATGTAATTTTATTAGTTTTTTTTTTTACGGTTTGAGTTAGGATTTATCGAAAGTCAAACTAGGTTACAAAAAGTCAACAAAACAAACGTATAGAATCCGAAAAAACATATGAGTATGTTTCAACGCAAACCCATTAGATTCAAAAAGTGAACCAAAAATATATCATAACACTAATGAAACATATCTAAGTTCATAATTATTATTAAATAATAATCATCCAAGTCGTCAAATTACAATTATTGGTAAATTTCTATTTGGACCATGCACTTTAATTGTTCACATAAACGTATTCAAACGCTTGCAACAATTACATATACATATCCATATGAGTATGTTAATCCTACATAGTTTAAAGTGTCATAAGTGTAATTATGGTAAATTACACTTTTGCCCATGTACCTCAATTGGCTTACAAAAATATATCTGATACTTCAAGCAATTGCATGTATTACCCGAAGTCATTATGTGAACTAACAACATATAGTTCAAAGTACCAAAATGTAATTATGGTAAATTATGATTTTGTCGGTGTACTTCAATTGACTTATAGAAACATATCCGATGCCTCAAACAATTGCATACATAATTAGAAGTTATTATGGGAACTATCCAAGTATAGTTCAAAGTACTATTTGTTCATTCGCACATATAAAACTTCAAGTTCATTTCTACGCACATATATATAACAAAACACATATATGTCATTGTTATCTATGCATTATTTAAGTCCATATATATGGCCGCAAGAACAAGACGATGAAGGGCTCTACAATAAGTCCATCACCAATCTTAGTAAACACGCTTAGTTCCACTATGTAAGCATGTTTGGCCTCCTACAATCGAGAATAGTACTAATTCACACGATTCTTTTCGCATGGTCCATTGATATAATCACTACTACCATGACGTGGCCAAACTTGTATTACCACTACAGATCCTTCATAAATGATCCGTATGACCGAATATAGGCAAAGGTCGTTAACCTTATTTCACTTACCCCTTAACCACCGTATACCGAACCAGCTGAACAAGGGAGTCAAACTTTTTCCTCCAATTACGAAGTAAGTGAATCCGGTTGAGTCACACATGTTCCCGTTTACAGATAACTAGCTAGATAAGCCAAGAAAACATGACCGGAGACACGCGGTGGTGAACTCTCCATGCAGAGTCAAAGTTACCTAACTATACGCATTAGTTAATTTGTTCCTGTAATAACCAGTTACGATTCGTCACTTCATGATCATCGGTGGCGATACTAACTTGAACTAAGTCGACTAACCAAACTTAACGACAATTGTAGTGAGTCATTCGTTTCTCGTCATGTCCAGGTCACATATGATTTCCCGAACCATATGAAGTCGTTCCTATATGATCCCGCTCGATCAATCGGTCTGGATAAGCCAACCCAATCCTAAAGATATGATCGATGCTGACCAATTCTACAAACATGTACCATATAAAGTCTAATCCTAATGTAGACAATCCCATGCATACTAGACTTAGGGTTATTAAGATGTATGTCCTGATTCTAAATAATTGTTTACCTCAATCAATTTAAATTATTAATGTTTTATTCACTCCTCATTGTAATTAATAGTAGAATTATGAAGGTATAGCGGTTCAATTCGTGCGAATCATCTCTACTTCAATTCATTACTTCTTCAATCCGATCACATGTTTCCCATTTAACTTTTTTTTTTTTTTTAAACCAAACATTCATAGATAGATAGGAGATTATAGCCGAGATAATGTCATAGATCTATTCTATATTCTAACTACCCGTGGATACGACATAGTTAGATCATTGTTTACAAAAGTCGTCAACCAATTCGGACAACGTCCCATACATGAAAGTTACTAACATAACTCAGAAACAAAAGGTAAAAAACTTTTCTGGTAGTGCAAGATATGATTCCAGTCGAAATTTTGAGGTGGTAGGTTTTTTGACGGTTCTACTGTAAGGTCTTTTAATTAGTCTTGGGAATAACATTAGTTTAATTGACCCACCTCACCAAAAGCCAATAATAATAGCTCCTTTCCTGGGAAATCAACACAAGCACAGTAGTAGTGGAATTGAGAAGACCTTTGCAAAGACAAGAAACCACCTTTCTTTGCTTCCTTCAAATTCAGTCACCAGTAGGAATAGTTTAGCTAGTTGGAAAAAATGGGGATCTGGGAGTGGATGGGATCAACAGCTAAATCAGTGAAAGAGAACGCACCTGACGCCTGGACACCAATCAAGAATGGTTGCCAAGCCACCTATGGCTATGGCTCCGCAGCTGTAAAAGTGGTCACATGCAACACCGGCCAGTGGATGACAGATGAAGAAACTCGATCAAACATGGGTCTTTACACTACAAAGTTCGCCAAAAATGCTGGCCTTTATGCTGTCAAAGAAGGTTACAAGATCATCCCTGGTATTTTTTCCTTCATTACTTGATAATTTTATTAATCTTTCTTTTCTTGATTTTCCTTCATTACTTGATAATTTTATTAATCTTTCTTTCTGTTATTGTGTATTGTACTCTCACTCTAGATCTCATCACTGTTTTGTTTTGTGTTACCAAAGAAATACTAACAAGACTTCATTTTGCTGCTCTAAAATTATTAAGTAGTAGAAGGTTGAACTTGAAGGTCCAGGAGTAGGATTAGAGTGAGTAGTTAGATTTGCCGTTCAAAAAAAAAAAAAAAAAAAAGGTGTATGTCATTTCTGCAGGTTCCGTTGGGGGGTTCTCTTGATGTTTAGTAAAAACTGAATTTCACCAATTTGAAACTATGAAGTGATTTGCACTGCTGTTCTGTCAAAACTGGTTTTTGGTTTTTTACTAGCACTTGCTCTTGATCAAAATTCTAATATGTTTAGGTGGAGCTGCATTTTCCAAGATTCTCTCGGATACCATGAATGATGTCAAACATGAGAAGCTTATAGATCAGAAGCTCAAGGTCCTTGAAGACAAGTTACAACAAGCAACTGATCAACGCTCCAATGCTGGGAGTGGCGTAAAACCTGCACCTACTGACACTTCGTGTGTTGTTTCTGTTGCTGCTAAAACACCACAAGATGTCATCAGAGAGTTCATGACGAAAGAGTTCATTGGTAACCGGCTTTTGAGTGACTTGACGGTTACTAACATCAGAAAGAAAGGCAACAATTCTGAGTAGAAGGCAACTGAAAATTGTTGTTGAATTGTTTGCTATGTGTCAAGTCTGATTGCATTGCCTTCTGGTATCATGTGTTATCTTTTATTGTATGTATGAAGATTATAACATGTCCGCTTCATGTTACATGTCTATCGGTAACCATGCCTGGAAGGCTGGAAGTTCCAAGTTATATTGCGAAAGAACTTGAATTGTACCTGCCATACTAATGTGACTTTTTTTGGAGCAACTTTGATTGATGGGAATTTCGACTTCTTTAGAATCTTTAGGCTTTCATATGAACATTGAACTCTTACTAGGCCAGAAGCATAAATGTCCAGTTGTGGCTTGTAAAAATTTGAAATATACTGTTAATGTAGGTTGCTTCTCGTTCCTAAAGATTAGATGCTAACACAAAGC
The DNA here is from genome assembly GCA_028274465.1 of Plantago ovata. Taxonomy (NCBI): domain Eukaryota; kingdom Viridiplantae; phylum Streptophyta; class Magnoliopsida; order Lamiales; family Plantaginaceae; genus Plantago; species Plantago ovata. The sequence goes on from CM051458.1 coordinate 4,480,820, forward strand.
TGACTTACTCTACTAAGCAGTTCACAGTTTACAGGACATAACTCATGTTAAATATCACAACAATGATAACAGGAACCTGCAAACGTTCATCATGAAAACTAGTTCCCATTGGTAGTCAAATCCGAGTCTGGCAGCTCAGGAGTTGCAGAGGGATTAGAAGTGGGATCTAGATCTGCATCTGAGAGCACGAGGGAAACCGGGCAATGGTCACTCCCATAGAAACCTGTAACCAGTTTAAGTCAGAATTCAGAACCATCAAATTCACACATATGGTATCAAAGTATATCCACATTCAGTAATCAGTGTACCATATAATCTGAGGACATGAAATACATAAGATGAATATGCATTGATATTACACTCATGAATCTTCAACTCCTACTAGAAGTTTTATAAGTTAATGAAGATGTGTTTGCTTATTAATGGTTCACTATGCATAATTTACCCCTAGCACAAGTCATTAACTAATGCGTATCAACCGAAAATGGGAAAGAGACTTGCTTTGATGTCTGATAAAAGACTGAAACTCAAAGTTAATCCCTGTCCAAAACTTAAGGGTAAGAATTCTGGAGTATACCTTCCAGTTCAATACCATGTCCATGAATTTGACAAGAAATAATTCTTTCTCTTAACTTCTCGTCAACAAGAAAATAGTCGATCCTCATCCTTTTGCCACGATACCTGCATCCACAGTTTGTTATGCTGCATGAGCTTCTATATAAGCTTATATTTGGAACAATATATGATCTTCCCAAGCACAATCATATTTTCCGCCTTATCGGAAGACACTGCTGTTCTAAATGTAAATGCACAAGAAATTCACAGTAACTCTTACTTCCCAATAGGGTTTCCTGACCAAGAGAACCCACCCTCCATGTCTTTATCCTTGTGCAAAAACCGATATGCGTCCACCAGCTTTCCCCTGGGAACATACAAATTACATCTTTGAGTCAATACAACAGGATACACACTTGTAAAGAGTTCAGCCGGTAGTGTATAAGATTCTGGGTTTAAACACCATGTCAGAAAGAGTTGGGTGTTCTTGTGTATGATTTATGAGTTTTCTTCATCAGATGGAAAAATAAATAAAATAAAATAAAAAAACACAGCAAAATAAAAAATTGACACTGTTTAGTGGCATCAATAGGCCAACAGCACTTCTCTTAAGTTTTTTAGAAAGAGTGAAAAATGTGCTGGGAGGATAAGAAGCTGTGAGGATCAGAAGATCTCTAAAGCTTTTGCTGCTGATGAACAAACAGTAAATGCAAATTCTTAAGGTTTTACAAACAAAGAAACACATACTCTTTTAGAATGGTAGCAAACCGGTTCCTCTCAGACAATGTAAATCCAGGCTGCCCGCAGTCCTATGAAATCAGTAGAAGACAGTGTCTGTTAGATATAAGATAATAAATAAATGTGTAACTGGCAGTCGTGTGTAAGTTGATAGATGAACCAAAAACAAAGCAACACGTCATAATACTTTTGCTCAACTGACAGTAGACACGCATGCTCTAAAATGCAGAAGGTCTAGATATACATGACCCAATGCACTTTTACCACTTCCCAATGACCAAAATTAGAAGTCAAGGGTATGAAGAGTTGGTTTGATTAATAGTAATGCAGAACCATACACAATGAACATTGTGTAGGCACAAGCACAAGTTTTATAAACTTAACAGAGATATAACATACATTCCCCAGGAAAGAAAAGTTCTAAATTCTCAAACATAATATAGTATTATAGTCAAAATAAACTCAAGAAGGTCCCATACAGAAGCATTACCTCCTTGTTTGGTGGCACATAACCATTGAGCTTTTGTGCACTAAAAAACTCTGGATGGCTCACATCGATATCTTGATGACTGAAACCAGAATGTAAATTAAAAACAGATTAGTGAATAAAAGTACGACATGAGATGATATAGATTGAGGGTTTTTTCGAAACTTGAAGTTTTTTGTACTTCCAAGAGAGGAACTCCAAAAAACACTTGAAGTTAGTTATCTTTAAGTTTCTTGTACTTCCAATAAAGTAAAATGCTAAACCATGATAATTGCAAAACAAAAGAAAAGAGACATGAAAAGGACATTCATATGCTTAATGTTTAGAAAATTACCAACAACTACAGGATAACTAACGTTACTCATTATTATTCTTTCTTCCTTCTTCTTTTTATTTTTTTTAACCTTTTTTTAATTTTTTATTTTTTCCCCAGGTGGGTAGGATAATCAACTTGATAGAGATTAAGCCATAATCAACTTGAAAAGCTCAGCAGAAGCACAAGCCACCAACGCAAACACCTCAAAATGGCTTATAAGCCATAAGAAACTCATGAGCTACTCTTAGAAGATGCTACAGATACTACCAAATAACATCACTGTGGCTCTATCCAGATGAACTTAAGCTGGTTTAGATAGCTCAGAAGCTAGTCTTAAAAGATATTGCAGATACTACCTAATAACAGCTCTATGGAAGATGTACCTAAGCCGGTTCAGATACATCTGACAGCACACACTGCACAGCTAAAATAATTAATCATCAAGAACATTTATGTACCCACACTCCCCTCCCAAATATATGAGGTCAACAAAGATAAACATGAGAGGGTACTAAAATCATGAAGAAGTATGCACAAGCTAGGGTTAAAACAACAAGGGCAGACCTAACATTAAGATCGCCACACCAGATAAGGGGCTTATCAGAAGTTCTTGTAACAAATTCCAGCATCCTCTTATCCCATTTTCTTCTCCTCTGAAATGAGCTCTCTTCTTCCTTCCATCCATTATTAGGAGCATAAGTGTTCAATAAACGGAATGAATCAAATTCTGCCAGAATTACTCGGCCATCTGGTTCATGTTTTGAACCTGAAAGAAATACATTTATAAAGATACTTTCTCAGGCACCAGGGTTCACTAGCACCAAAAAAAACAAAAAACAAATCAACAAAAGAAGGCCATAACAATTCTATGCAGAATAGCAGTTAATAACAAACCTTTTTGATCTAAAGAGAAAGAAACCTTTTTAGGTGTGAAGCAATTCTTTACTAACAATGCAGTTCCGGCATACTTAGAGTCTGCTAGAGACCACCACACATTATAATTGTTGAATGGAGCCTTTGATAAGGCACGCATAATAATCTGCACAGCAAAATAGAAAAGAGTATCAAAGCTAAGCTACTGGATGAAAAGACATGATTAATTAGTGGTGATCAAAATTCACAACCAACATATCTTAGGTAAGTGATAAGTTAAGATTATTTTTGTTCATAATAACAGACATGAATTAGAGGTATAAAGGAACTTTACCTGCTTTTCCTCTCGTGAGGAACTAGTGTCGTCTTTCAACTCCCTAGAATTTTTTGGTGCACCCTTAGAACCAGCTGCAGGCATCCTGACTTCCTATGACGAGGACCAATTCAGATAAACTCTTGCAAGCATATGTAACCAAGAAACACTCGACTCAACTATTTCATCACATATGTGGAGAGAATCTAAGCACGTGTGCACGGCAAATAAGACCAATAATACAACAAAATGCAAAGAGTAAATTAAAAAGAAAAAGAATAAGAAAAGGGTGCAAAAGAATCAAGTAGCATAAGTCTGGGGTGAGCATATATCATGTATGTCGAAAATGGCATCATACATCTAATCATTATCTACTCTACTGGTCAAATTATCAAAGCGTAAATCGTATATTCGGCTGGCAAATATCAGAAGATCCACCTTAATTCCACATGCAACTAAACCACTATGGCTCAACACATAATATAACCACAATGATCTAACTCAGGAAACTCCTGCATTCTGAACTGGCCAGTAGATATCACAAGGCTTTAAGCACATAAAAAAGTTCAATTCAAGATCAATATTGAGTGACAATATGCAGATAAACATGAGCATACCACTGTGATTGTTACTCATTGCAATAAATTAAGCAACTTTTCTTATCCTAAAACAACAGAATAAGTATCCACAGACATTGAGCAAAAACCTGCACCAACCTCAAAAATAAAAACCCAAAACCCATAAAAATATCCACTTTGCAGGAAACAAGCAAAATATCAAAACCCTCAAGCCAAGCCCCAAAATTTGACACTCCAACTAACAACCCATAATGTGGTAGGCAGGCATTAAGCATTTACCTGTATAGCAATGACATCAGAGTCGATCTCCTCTACTAATTTGGAAAATTCGGGCAAGTTGTTCTTGATCCTGAGCAGAAAGCTATTGGCATTCCATGTCACGAATTTTGTAGGGTCTTTGTTTGAGGCATTGTTATTCTCTTCAGCAACAGCAGAAGCATTCTGTGGTGTTGTTTCTTGGGATTCTTTAGAAGATGGGGAAGAAGAAGAAGAGAGGTTGGGTTTCTTGAAAGAACCATCTTTCTGTACCGGCTGAAAAAATCTTTTCATCTTTGCTCTTCTCTTTCAGGACGAAGCTCAGAATCAGAGAGGTTTTGTTGATCTCCCAAAAGAATATTGACTAAGCAGTGGGAGTCTCTAATTCTTGGTTTTTCGGTTTAAGGTTTTTGTTTTTTTCTTCATGAATAAAAATCTATTTTTACCCTTGAATCAATAGTCTGATTAGTGGCATGTAAAACGTATACTAATACTAATAATAAAAATTCAAATAAATAAATAATAATTAAAATTAAAATTGTCCATGTTGGAACACGAAAAAGAAACTATCTAGGTCGCCGGATGTCTTTACTCACTATGTCAATAAAGGATGATTCTTCGATACTCTCTCTGTCTGATTTTCTTTCTCTGTCGCAAGACGATTATTTAGTCGTAGTTACGTTCATGTAAGAACACGAGCAATCTCCCCTTTTAGTGTCAGATTTATCTGGAGTACGCATGATTCGCACGTACCGTGACGAATTATTGATCAACGAATTATCGTTGATGCCAAGATCTCCACAAATTTTTTTATAACAACACATAGAATTGGCGGAGAAAATAGAATGTTTGATCGCGACTGAGGAGAAACAAAGGATAAAAATCAAAATCAATAATCCCCTGAGTAATGCCATATGGAAAGAACTGCGACAACATGGTACGACATTGCCACCATTGGACCAATACTTCAGGAATACCTACCCCTTGGTACACCTGAATCGATAAATCTTCTCAGGTCAACCCGAGTATACCAGGATTTGGAGTGCTTGCCGAGATGAAGCCAATAAATATCGGAACCCGGGATTTTTATCGATATTTTGACCGGTATACCCGAGTTTTTGCAAATAAAAAAGAAAAGGAAAAGAAAATGGAACATTTCTTTGTTTCCTTCAATTATTGTAATATTCTAATGTTATATTATGACTTTATTTTAGATTCTATGAGTTTAAGATAACATTTATGGTTAAATTTTTAATGTTATTTAGTGATAAATGTGTGTGATACTTATTATAATTTTATTTATATATTATGTTGTTCGACACAACTGTCCGAGATGATCCGAGTTGACCCGTCTCAGGAGGTCGTCCGAGATGACCTCCGAGAAGAGATTTAATTATCATAACGGAAACTTTCAATGCTAAAATTTAAAACCATAAAAAGCTCTTAAAATCATAACACAAGTGGCCTGTCTGGCCGATTATACTGGTTAACTAAAAAAATCGAGAGAAAGACAAAAGAATCTAGACTTTCCATTAGTTGAGACAAATCCATCTTTTTCCCAAGATTTGTGGCTATTTGAAAAAATATCAATGGACACGGCAAAAGTGACGAGGCTGGAGATACAAGTGTTGCATTGGAGCATACATGTTACTCGAAAATACATTGTACATGTACAACAATCACATTGAATAATTTTCTATTACAATATTAGAGTTTTACATAACTTAAAAGTACAATCACAACTTTGACATTATGTGTAGGGCCGGGAGATACAAGTGTAAAAAAAAAAACAAGAGATATCACATAAAAAAAATTGAAAATTGAAAAAAAATTGTGCAATGCATATATTTTTGTTCATATATAAAAGTAGTGAATTATTAATTTATATATCGGATAATACCTATATAAGTTTCATAATATTAGTCTTCTTTTATAATTTTATCCACGTTGTTAATTTAAACCGTTGGTCTTGAGACAATATTAGAGAATGCTTTACCTCCTTAGTTTATTAATATTAATTAATTGTACTACATTAATACAACTATCCTAAAACTATTTTTTGAAACCTTTTCTAATTTGAAATTAGACCGTGGTAAAAAAATATGAATAAATTCAACAACAAAAAAAAAAAGTTAGAAATTTCTCATAATAAAACTTGGGTGAAATACATATAAGGACAAAAAACAACAAATAATTGCATAAAAAGCCACTTTCAAACAACATTTACAAAAGGGTCGCTAGAGTAGATCCGGATTTCAAAAACTCGCTACAGTAGATTTAATGAGATTTTTGTAAGAAAATACGGTCAGAGTTACCCCTAAGAAATAATCAATTAGACTTCATAAAGGAATAAAAATCTAATTCTTATCGCACTAGGAAACCAATTCAAGTCTAGATTCATTCCCAATCAAATTAAAACTCAATCAGGAAAATCTAAATTATCCCTTGACTTCTAATAGAGGAAGGAGTCGAACTCCTTCCCCTATCTCAGCTGCGCGCGCGCGCCCCCAGGGAGGTTAGGTGGGTCCCAAATTTGGGACCCACTTATAGTTCTAAGGCAATTCAAACTCCAAGTAGATTTTTCCATGTGCATATATTAATTCTAAATTAACATATACTTTCAAATCAAACCTCTATTATATTTCTAAAATATAATCTTTAATTGTATTTACATAAAATACAATTAATCAGCCAATTCAATTAATAATTCCAAATTATTAATTGAGCCACAAATTATTATAATTAATTCCAAATCAATTATAATCCATCAATCACAATTAATTCTAAATTAATTGCGATTCCATCTTCAAGGATATTCGGATAAGCTGAATCACCACATAGTGTGACCCATAGGGCCTCATTGTATTAAGCAAGTCCTAGACTAGGCAAAATGGAATTCCTAGACGGTTCCATTTGCAATATTAATACATGAGGACGTTTGAGAGGTTTCTCAAAGCAAACCCTTTCGTTGCGAAGTCTGTTGCGCTCAACACGGTGATGGTAACGTCCCTTCATCTGACTGACTCAAATGCATCTAGGATCGATGAAGTGTCTATCCCAATAATACATCCACGGGCGTCTTCAGTGAGTTGCATGGTGAATCCAATATCTATTATGACTATCATAATAATATTGATACGCTGGCCAGCGGTTTTACCAATCACAACTGTGACGACTATGAGCACTGCTCTCCTGTGCTACACATGAGAGATAAATCCTTCAAAGAAACACTTATCATCCCCATTTGTATGTAGCCATAATCCTGGATCGTGTCTTGGGTCAACTGCTTATTCAGAGCTGACATCGACGGGTCCACCAAGGATATGGGGCAACAAATGTGATGACAAAGTCCTGTAAGTCCAAAGGACGACTGGCATCACTTCGACAACTTACCGGTTCCCATAGACACTTCGGTGTAGAGTATACATCGATGGGAGTGTCCGGTGGGTACTTCCATTGTTCGGTAATCACCCTTCGAACAACTATGCGTAGTTATGGGAACGTTTCTTGATTGTCCAACAATCTGTTCCGTGGCCGTGGGATCGGCTCACACTTGCTCCAACAAGTATAACCTCCACGCATACTAGTCTCAGCTGGTTCATTCAGACCCCTACATCCGAGATGAACCTCGACCAGGGAGAGTTTGGGATAGATGATAACTCACATAGCTCCCACTATCTATGTGATCGGTCATCTATCCGAGGGGACATGTTTAATATCAATACAAACAGGAATAGAGATATGACATGCTGCATGCCTGGTGTAATATAAATATGAAAGCGATACTCAATAGTTAAACAACAAACATATATTATATTACGTTGACCTGTGTAATAGTACATATATGCTATGTTTTAAAATTCAGGTCCGACCGTGAAACGGAGTGTGTCCGGCTCGTTGTAACACATAAAACCGGGGTTAGGCCGGAGGGCCCAGAACCGTTCACAGCCGCCCGAAACCGAGTTGAACCGGTAAGCCGGAGCCGGATTGAGCCTGCGGTTTTTTACGGTTTAATGATAAAATTGTGTTAACATTGTCAATAATGAGGATTGAACCCAGGTCAAATACATGACATACAATCATACTAACCACTTGAACTAAAGATTGTGTTGTACTTTGTGATATCAAGTAATATATATATATAGAATCTACATACAACATTTCTTGAAAATGAATTTATATAAAGTAATCATTGTTCTATTGTATTTTTATTAAATAAATATATTTGACACACATTAAAATAGTAAATGAAATATAAAAAATAATAATTATCAAAATATATAAAATATTAATGTATAATTTTGTCCTTTTCTTTTTAAACAAAGAATAATAATTATGATATTTTTAATAATTTTGTAAGATATTTTTTTCAAAAATATAATCGAACAATTTGGTGACTTAATTGACCTAATGAAAAGATTACGGAATGAAAAATTAAAAATAAGTTAATTCAATAATATGGTGATAATGTTTATATTTATATAAGAAGAATATATTTACTTTATGTGTTCATATATGTAATGAGCCATAATATTTGTATATATATGTATACCGGCTCAATACAGCTTGATACTGCTGAACCGGTCCGACCCCGGTCCAACCTTTTTTAAGGGGTGGCCGGCTCGACTTCCGGTTCCGACTTTTAAAACATAGCATATATGCCCTTTATAAGGGCCGCATGCCCTTAATTGACTGTCTCTAGGACATATACACTATCAATTTTTTGAAATCCGCCTACAGAAATGGACCTCAAAATCTCGCTCAACTGGATTTAATAGAAACTTTGACATCCAGAAGCTAGTTTCAGCCATTGAAACTAGCTGAAACTAGCTAAAAATGACTGAAACTAGCTGAAACTAGCTAAAAATGACTGAAACAAGTTGAAACTAACTGTTAATTTTATATTTTTCTGAAATTAACCTTTAAAACTAGTTGTTAATTTTATAAAGTGATTAAATTAACTCTAAAAAATATTTATACTAAACTAAATAAATTAAAAAAATATGAAAACTATAATTACAAAAAGATAATCATTATTTTAACTGAAAAAACATAGTTTCATATTTGTTTCAACACATAAAAGCTAGTTTCAGACAAAAAACTAGTTTTTTAAACTAGTTTCAAACAAAATCTAGTTTCATAAACTAGCTGTAACTAGTTGAAAGTAACTATTAATGCTATTTTCAACATCATAAAATGTTTGAACTTTTCAAAAAAAAACAAAAAAAAAAAACATCATAAAATGTTAATTTCATTAGTTTCAACAACAAAAATGTTATTTTCGTTAGTTTCAGCATCATAAATGCTAGTTTCAGCAACAAAATATTCTAGTTTGAGCAACACAAATGCTAGTTTCAGCAACACAAATGCTAGTTTCAACAACTAAATGCTGGTATCATTAGTTTAAGCATCATAAATGCTAGTTTCACCCACAAAAATGCTAGTTTCAGCAACATGAATGCTAATTTCATTTGTTTCAGCATCACAAGTGAACACAAAAAATGTTATTTTCATTAGATTCAACAACAGAGATGAAAGTTTAATTAGTTTCAGCAACAAAAATGCTAATTTCATTAGTTTCTATTTCTGTGTATAAATATTAATTAGTTAGAAAAAAATAATTAAATATAATTAGCTAGTAATTAATTAACACTAATAGATGTCAAAAACACCATCAGGATCCATTTTAGCGAGAAAAATGAAGTCGAGCAAGCAATTGGGATCCAAATTGATTAGATTTTAGGGCACCAAAAAATAGAATGACCTTTTTTGTAAAAGTTTTTTTAAGCTGGTTGTTTTAACAATAGGTGCTCTAGAGTGGTTGCTTTATGTAAATTTATGATAAAACTTTTAAAATAATTTCGCTCTTATAATTTGTAATCAAACGAACCCTAAAATAATTTAATAAAAACAAAGTGGATTACTTTCTAAAAGCCCTACTAATTTTTGTTGCTTGTATTTATTTTCTTTTCTTTCGAAAAACAAGTGAAATTCCCAAAAAAACTAAAAATAAAAAAACTAAATAAAATAATAAAAAAAGAAGAAAGATTACCATCTATAAAATGTTTGAGCTGTATTTTATTATATATATATATGTCCCTCGATAGTCGATACTCAATAGCAAGAAAACAAGAAAAAGGAAAATAGTGGAACCGAAACGACGAGGTATTTCTTTCTTTCTTCGGTGAATCAATCAATCGGTCGATCGGTGAGGGTTTGAGGCGCCGTTGTTCTAGTCTCGCCAAGCGGTGGTCACTACTACCTGTTCCAACTGGATTTTCAGTTTCCTTGCATCATCATCATCCATCGATCGTCTTCTTCTACATTACTTTAGCGGTTAGTTTATGTCCATCGATTATTAACATATATATGTGTGTGTTTCTGCTTGTTCATACTTGATAGATGATAATAAATTTCCAACATTTCTTCTAAATGTTATTGTGCAAACTCAAAGTTGTTAATATGTACTCTGTATGTACTTAATCGTTCGGTTGCCGCTCAAGGCTTTTTGGGAATTTTGGGTTCATTTAATTTGTTGCTTTGTGCAATTTACGTGAGCTATATTTATGTATTGATAATGTGTTTTTTTTTTTTTTTTTACATGTTCTTAAATAACTTAATTTAGACAGTACAAAAATCTGACTCTGACTCTGATACCTTTTTCTTTGTATGATTCAGCCATGAGTGAAAATTCCGTTGGGACTCCAAGTGAAATATCTGAAAGTGCCAGACAGCAACAAGAAGACCGTATTAGCATATTGCCAAATGATCTTATAGGTCACATTTTATCCCTCCTCCCTCTACACGAGGCGGTGGCAACGAGTGTTCTGTCTAAGAATTGGAGATGGAAATGGACCTTGGTTTATAATCTCTTCATTGCCGATGCTGATCGCACCGGGCGCCAATTTAAACATTTCGAACTAGACATGTCCACGGACCTTATTGACAAGATATATCTTCGTGTTGGGAATGCTATTAAAAAGATTGATCTCATGCTTGTGTATCAGTACGACCCAGATGGCATCAAATCGTGGGTAACTTCTCTCTTGAGACAAGGTGTGGAAGTCTTGACATTGGTCATTATGCAGATTGATTTCATCCTGTCAAGTGGACTTGTCGATGTTTCTAGATTAACAAGTTTGACGTTGCAGTTGAACAGTTTCGGTGTGTGTGCGGAGAATCATTTTCCCAATTTGACAAGTTTGCATCTTAACGATGTTGAGATCTTAATAGGAAACGGTAATATCAACGACACTATGAAGTTTACTCTTCCAGTTCTTGAAACGTTGCGACTGTCGAGATGCACATGGTCTGATGTGAAGTGCGTGGAAATCACTGCTCCTCTGTTAAAGAATTTTTATTCTGAAATCAACTTTGGGGAAGATGTTTCACAACACACAATTGATATCCATGCTACTACACTTGCGTTGTTTCAGACTTGCGGAGGTCTCCAAGAAAAGTTTCTTCTAACTGGATCAGTTATTAAGGCAGAGATGATAAACTACGATGTAAAGGAACTACGCCAGTTGAGTGGATTGCGACTTCGAGACGTATTCAAAGTACTCTACTCAAGTTTGGAGCATTTGGTGCTATCAGCATATTTGGTTCAAGTAAGTTATTATCTAATTTTCCATTTCTGTACTGAGAGATATATAGATGTTGGCGTGCTTCGTCGGTAGTGGTTCATTTATAAACTGCCATATGTATAACTGCTCATTATGAATTTAACATTATCGGGGAGCTATCTTATGTCTTGCATAAAGAGAAGTTGTCTGAAAAATTGAGATTTCATTTATGTAGACTATATAATAATCAACATATATTTTCATTTATGATTAAGGCTATTCTGGAGTCGTCGCGACAAGGATATCCTCTTCCAACGTTCCATAAGCTGGAACGACTTCATATATGTGACGATATGGAATCTGCATGTAATCCAGAGACACTGATTGAGTTACTCCATGTGTCACCATCCTTGAAATTCCTTATTTTGCGACTGGTAACACATACTCTGGATTATTATTTTCTTTTTCTTCCTCTTTCCCTGTTGATACATTGTGGAATGATTCTAATTATTATGCTATAATTGTGTCAGGAACATTGGAAGGATTATAACTATGATGTGATAGAACGGGTCCCGTCTTGTATGTTATCTTGCCTGGAAGTGGTAAGTGTAGTCATTTCTGCCAAATCACCTGATCACTTTGATCTACTGAAGTTTATACTGAAGAATGGTGCGAAACTGAGGAAATTTTGTTATGAGAATCGTCCATGGGCAAAGGTTGATGGTATTATGGAGCAATTGTCAGCATTTCCTAGAGCTTCAATGGATGTAAGGATCATGGAGTTATGATACCTGTCATCGCAGTGCTACATCTGTGTGGATATATATAGACAGATTGCCGTACGTATATTTAGTTAAGCTTTTGTTATGTACACAAGTTTTTGGGAAAGTGACTACTACTTTTGTATATGCTATATAGGTTATGCAGTCTTAATGTGTTACAGAACAAGTTTCCGTTAAACAGACAAGTTCTGGCGCCTGTTATAATGATGACATGCACACTGAAAAATCAAATTTGTATTGCTGCTATTATATATATATTTTTTCAAGCCTTTGCTATAATAGTCACATCTCACTTGGATTTGATCAGAGAACTTCTAAACTGAAATTGTCAATTTTGTTAGAGAAGAGGCTCTCAAGAAGTTGGTGAGAGCAGCTGGTTATATTGAGTTTAGTGTGGAGAAGGGAGATCAAAGGATTAATTGATGTTGTTTGTTAGCTGCTTATGTACCTTTGAGCATATTGTTTGTTGCTTGATATATATCTTGTTCCTGTTGGATTCTGAATTGTTAATGCAGCCCTCCACGAACTGGAATTACGAATAACAACATCTACGATACTACAGCCGGACCAGTTTGTTGGCATTGGAACATAACAAGAAATGAGCATGAGGCAATGTTTTTTGGAGGAGGATGTGTGTGCTGCACTACCTGTCACTTGGTCTCCAATTGCAGTGAATCCACAGCTGTGGAAACGGCTATTGTAGCAGGCTGGCCTAACATGATCCTCAAAGCTAATAATCATATTTTGTTGGATGTTTCATGATCATCCTGCAAGTGCACACTGTGTACTAGACCCGTCTTTCTTGCTTGCGCTTAATAGTGCTGATTTGTTGAATTGATATAGTTTAAATTAATCTTCGGTTGCAGGTTGGGCTTTATTGCTTAATGTGCAATTGAGATGGGATACCACATATTTGGCTATTTTCTTGAAGTGCCCCCATGTTTTAATTCTTATTTGTGTTTTCTCTTATTTTGTGTATGCTGGAGACAGTCTTCTGCAATATCATCTGTCTTATGGGGCTCGTTTCCATTTCTCTGTTGATTGGCAATATGCATGCACACAAGTCTCAACATCTAAGGTAACAACAGCCTTATACGATAAAATACTTACCAACCATGATGCTAAATTAGGAGAAGAGCCAAGATTTCCAGTTCATGAAGAAACTTTATCTACTATATATGTTGTGAACTTCTGTATGTATTTTTTCATGTAATGAATAAGACGAGGATGCCTTGACTAACTAGACATTTTGCTGATCATTGTTTCTTGGTTCTGTATATATCACAAATGTTGGATGCAATGTGCTTTGTGTCATAATTTTCCTTAAAATTTCACTACTTGAAAAGCTATTTAAACTCTGCAACTACAGGACATGGAAGAATGGAGAGTTCAACGATGAGATGGAGGAATAGATGAGGTATTGCCGACTATCTTCAAACTTTCGGAATGGTGTGCGATGGTTTGCATCTGGATTGTAGAATACAATTGGCTTTCCAACAGAGGACTTGACAGAGAATATATTCTGCAGCCATTGTCACTAGACCTATGGCGATAAATTGATAAACATCTTTGTTCGACCCAGTTCACCCTGTAAGTAACCTGTATTGACCACACATATTGCTTTTTTTTTTTGAAGTTGAAGAAAATATTACTACTAGTGACATATCATGTTTAATACAGACAATTTACAGCAAGTTCCAAGTTCTACTACAAGTTTTTGGGCAAACGATGATCAGATCTAACTAGATTATTACTCAGTGGCGAGCTGCCATGTCGAGTACCTCTTTATATTTGGACAATTCTTTTGGGCAAAAGATGATCAGATTTTGGGCAAAAGATGATCAGATCTAACTAGATTATTACTCAGTGGCGAGCTGCCATGTCAAGTACCTCTTTATATTTGGACAATTCTCGTGGCGGAATTAATGGCATCACCTTAAGATCTCCCTGCCTATTTTCTGGAGAGAAGCACCTCACTCCTATCAGCTTCACGTCACTGGTATTCAACCGTGGCGCATATAAGGGCCTCTCGCGCCTCTCAAGAATTCTAGAGGCTGCAATTTTATTCTTTTGCTCTTCCTTCATTTTCAAATGATGTGCTAGCTTCTGCAATACTTTTCCTCATGGGATGGAGGTTTCGAATGCGCTTTTTACTTACTTCCTTTCTTACTTTTTGCAGGTCAACTTGGTTTACCTTAGGCTGTTTTGTTACTGTGGTAGCAAGATTGTCCACAGCCTCATCTTGAATTAAAGAACTTGAATCCCGGTTATCTATATTCATTGTTTCCTGAGTGTTCATTGTTTCTTCACTGTTGATATCTGGCACTTCATTTTGCTTGGTTTCAGCATCTCCAGTTAGTATGATTGCAGTCTCGTCCACAAACCTGTCAGGAAGACTACCTTCACTTCCTGTAGCTTTCCGTTCACCCATATTCTGAGCATGTTCTGTAATGGCAACCTCTGAGTCACTATTTAACTCACTAGACATGCTTAAATTTGCCTCTATATCAACCTGTTCTTGTAGCTTATCAATGGGCACGGCTGAAGAAGTATTTTGGCATTCAGAAAAATCGGCATCCAACCGTGAGAATGGATCCTTTGGAGAATTAGATTCTTGGATTCTTTTCTTTAATAAAGATGACATAGAAGCAAACACATTTCTTGGAGGGGTTGGAGAAGACAAGGGAATATCAGGATTTTGTGCTGCACTTTCACGTACTATAGGTGATTTGTTTACATTTTTCAGCACATTATCAATCGCCATTGAACTCCTGGGGGACTTGAGCTTTCCTGCACTCAAAATGCTCGAAAATCTAGACCTTCCATAACCATGTGAAACAGGAATGCCCAGGTTTCCCCAATCAAGAGGTTTGATCTTCAAATGCTCTTGCAAGATATTCAAAGCTGGAGCTGGTCTTCAGAGAAAATGTACGCTCAAGTCCTTGTCTCCTTTCTCGAGGCTTGTCCTTCACTTTTGCACCAATATCATCAGTCATTCCCACAGATTTAGCAAATCTAGAGAAGTCAGATTCCAGAAGTTCCGGACCTCCATCCACAACTCTCATAGCTTCATTCCTGAGCCTTTCAGGACTTCCTGTATCATTCGCCTTTTTCAGCAAATTATGGATGGATTCGAGGTGATTAATTGGAATCGGCACGCAATGAAATGTCTTTCGGATGTAGCAGCCCTAAGCGAACGGGAAGGGTAATGCTCCGACGTCGTTGAGCGGGTCAGCCGAGTGGGAGACTGATGTCTGAGGGACCATTTTTGGTTCTCCGAGACAGATTTGGTGAGGGTTCAGTGAAGTGAAGGACACACATATTGCTTTATCATTGCACATTATCCTAAAACTCTGAATTCCAAACCAATTTTAAACTTTTATAAGACTCCAGCTGAGTGTTTTCTCATGGAAATTGCAGGATGGAGTGAAAAGATCGCTTGTTTACATGAAAAGGCTAGGCTAAGGTCACTGAATGAGAACATGTAATATTGATTCAATTTTGGTTAGAGTGTTACGAAGTAGTAATAAACTTGCACTGGTTATAATTAAAAATTGAAGACCTCTATTTATTGCTGGATATGCAATAATTAAGAGTACTAATACCTATGCAACTCCAGTTTCACCTTTCTGGAAATTGTAGCGAGTTTGAGCATGTACACTTTGTGGCTATTAGTTTGAGATCATTCATCATCAACAAATCAAACTTGACATGATTCAAGAAGAGCACACATATTCTTAGCTAACATTATTAGTGTGATATGAGTATAGTTTTAAAATTTGTTAATACAAAACAGCATATTTATCACAACATATTGCTCGAAATTACTATTTATTATATGCTGTCTACTTGTCTTCCATCAAAACTAATTAAATAATTAAAAAAATTGAAGTAGTCGGGGAAATAATTAATGGGAACTATATAAAGGGCTATGTCGTCGAGTTTAAGAAACAATATATGTGATGCCCAAATTGTAGGTTTTGAGTAAAATTCCCAAACTTGTTCAAAGGACATATTTACTTGGACATTAATGTGACATGTAGGGTGGCTTTATGGTCGAACCTAGGCGGGGCAATTGGTCTGAACTGAACACGTATGAATCGGCTCCATGTTAGATCAATTTTAAAATTTTTAGATTAGACACGAATCTGATCTGACCACTCAAGGTCCGATTGAAAACATTATCACAAATAAAGTTTTGGGTATTGAATTCATATGGATCTGGTCCGGTCTGGGTTCCAATCAAATCCAATCAATTGCAAATTTTTTTGGATCGGACTCAGTACGGATCGGATCAAAATCCTTAGATCGATCCTGCTACTAACTTGCTCTGGTCCTCTACCTTTGAGTTCACTAATTTGACCATGGTATGGTACGTTTACGAGGTGTATCATATTTGTGAGATAAATAGTTACCTAAAAAGTTATATGCAAGGAAAAGAATTTAAAAAAAAATAGACGAAAATAGAATACGTAAACAATTAAAAAACAAACGAGTATAATGAATTATGGAACATATCATTGAAGAATCGCTTGACACGTGTAGCATGGCATGCATATTGTACCTTTTGTTATGTCTTAATACGTACCAGTTTTATTGGAGTGAATTTTTTTTATCACAATGCACATTTTCAAAATATCATTGAAGAATCGCTTGACACGTGTACTGTGGCATGCGTATATACACACACACACACACACACACACACACACACACACACACACACATGTGTATGTGTGTGGGTGTGTTGATGTTAGAAATTAGAATATGTCCAATCCGTATTACGACTTAAGACGGATTAAGAGACGTCCCAACACCACAAGGTTTGACCTAGTGGGTATCAGGGTCCGATACCCCTCCCTAGGTCTGACCTAGAAAGGCTCCCAACAAGTAAACTAAGACTTAGTCGAGGGCCGACCTACAAGTCACACAGGGTTCGACCTCCGTAAGGATAGGGTCCGAGTTGTAGGTCATTAGGAGCCCCAAACTAAGCTTTATCCAAGTACCACGAGAGACATGTTGTTCGACCTCATGAGTCGAACCAGGACTAAGCTAAGTCATCTGAAGTCCTGCTTGGCCAAGTCCGACCTTCCTAAGTCGAACCATGAACCATGCATCAGTGCCATGTTTTAAGTCAAGACTAAGCACTTGAGTCCGAGTTAGCTACATCAACTTGGACCACAAAAACTAGGGAACCTCCAGAAAGGCCTAAGGACCAAGGAACAATGTCGGACTTCTGGCTCGGACCAGGAAGATGACTGGAGCTTCCAGAACGTTTCTAGACGTGAAATTACCACGATAGCCTCATGGAAACCCTAATTTGGGACATGGGCCAGGCCCATTAGGCCACTAATGGGCTTCAAAACCTTGAGATGCAATCCTAGCCTTACACATGACACAATCTCAAAGGTTGTACCTCACATTGGAAAATATTATAAATAGGCATCATCATTAATGCACAAGGTAAGCAATTTTACTAGGGCTGGGCGTTTGGGTCGGGTATTTGGGTACCTGACCCGACTTGACCGGGTTTGGGTAGATTGGGTAGTCTTTTTTGGGTATTTCGGGTTTTGGGTACCCGATTGATACCCGACCGTCGGGTTTCGGGTACCCGATTGGGTAATACCTAAATTAAATATGAATTTATGGATCTGGGCATAATTTCTCATTTTCACTTTAAAAGCGTCATATACCCGATTGACTATGTCTCCGACCATATACTGACGGCGGTGATTTGTGTCACAGCAAAGATGAGCAGCGCCGCCGCCACCTCAAGAAGAGCACCACCAACCATGCCGCCTCGACGAAGCAATGAGGAGAAAATCATATTTGCCCAAAATTCAGATGATAGGAAATAATTGCCAATCATTTCCGCTGCCTCTCCACTGCCATCTTTCCTGGTGGATTTGTTTCATAGTCATTGCAGTTTTCCATTTGATTTATTCTCCCTTCCCAATTTCAAGGTCGTCACTTGATGTTTATCATGGTCCATAAATTCATAAATTGATAATATGAGAATTGATATTGCAATTCACGGATTCATTCTCCCTTTCCAATGTCAAGTGCTAATTATATTATCAATTTATGAAGAAAAAAACGGAAAACAAATATTGCCAGGAACTTACGGGTACCGGATCCCCAATTCCTGCTGAAACCCATAAACCCGATACCCGTACAACCCGAATTACCCAATACCCGCAAAACCCAACCCGGGCCCAACCCTGAATTTTACCCCTAAGCTCTGTCCAATTTACTAGAGGATCCATAAAATTCCTACTCGTGAAGTCGTCCATCCGATTTGATCACTTGACAAACGAGGCAAGTGATACTACCACCCCCTCACCCCCCCCCCCCCCGCATTTTTCAGGTCCTAGTTACTTATGGAAGGAACTTGAAGAAGGAGGACATTGACGGATTAGCACGAATTAGAAAGAACTTATTTTTTATCCATCAACCATGTATGTATGCATGTTTGTTTGTGCTGGGACTTGGTGAGGAAATAATAAGTAAGTTAACTCGATCGGAACCGGAAGTCGAGCCGGACACCCCAAAAAAGTCGGACCGTGGTTGGAGCGGGTCAGGCTGGGGTGAGACCGCAATACTTTCGAGCCGGCCACCATTAGTTTAACGGTCTGACAGGTCGGACAGTCCGGTCGAACCAGATTTAAAAAACATGGTGGGTCTTGTGGGAGGCCAAATGAACTAGTAGTAGATTTTTGTATTTCTGAGTCTTGTTCCTCCATGAAGAATTTGAGTTGGGTTATGGATAGGGTATGAATTAATAGTGAGGCATGCGTGTTCTTGGGTCAGCTGGATGAAATGAAATCCTTTAATTTCCCTTGTGAAGATCACTGTATTAAGAAGAGCTAGCTTGTTTTAGGCAGTCAGATCACCTTGATTGACAAACTACACCAGTACACCTAATTAATTTGGAAGATACAAATCATACACGATCGATGAATAACCAACCTTATAAACAAGTAGCTAGGTGATATCATGAGCGAGCTTGTTTGTTTCTGGATTTCTGCACGACTTGAGTTCCTTAATTTTACCTGTAATATTTCACTAGCGTTTGATCACTTGATTAATGTTATGTATTTTATGTATCGCATCCTTTCTCCTCCCCCTCTTCTTCTTAAATGGGGGGTGAGACAGAATACGATAGAAATAAGACAAAGGTAAACTCCTATGCTCAAAGTGGTCACACCCATGACTCTATGAGAGTTTCGTGACAGGCTGCACCACTTGGGATAAGTTTGTATTGCGTTAACTTTCTTCCTATGTTTTGAAAGTTGAAATTGGAAGTCGAGCCGTACACCTAAAAAAAAGTCAGACCGGGGTCGGACCGGACACTTTCAGTTTAGCGGTCTAACCGGTCGGACACCGAACTAGATTAAAAAACAACATGGCTTCTATTTTTGTTTTGAAAGCCGGAATAGGAAGCCGAGCCGGACACCTAAAAAAAGGTCGGACCGGGCCAGGCTGGGGCAGTACCTGAATACTTTCGAGTTGGATATTTTCGGTTTAACGGTCGGACCGTCCAATCGAACCGGATTTTAAAAATATCTTCCATGATGTTTAGGTTACAGTCGCATTTTCTATTACGAGTTGCTTGACTACAACCAGGTTACAATCGCATTCTCTACTAAGAGTTGGTTGACTACAACCAGAAGACTGATTGGTCCCAACCACGGAACAGAAATCCGATGACCGATAGGTAATTTACCGCTAGATCGGTCACACCTCCGGAGTTGATGAGAGCTTCACGATTGGTCTTATCTACGGTATGGTTTCTTATACCACTATGGGGATTTTTATTCACTCTATGCAACGTCTCTGATTAAGGCTGATCACTGTACTCTTTTCCTTCGCCAAGTTTTTTTCCCACTTGATTTTTCCTTAGAGGGTTTTTAATGAGACAACATCCCAACGCGTAAGTCAATCGGAGTTATCAACTTTATAATTTCACACCTATCTTATACTAAGATACTTTGAAACTAGGGGGACAAATGGTGATCTCAAAATATGCCCAACACGTTCCAGTACGCATTAAGACGAACTACAACAATCTGGGAGATTATAAGAGAGTACGAAGAAGTGCCCAGGCCTTGAGACTAAGAAGAGGACATACGACATGCCAAGCTTCGTAAGTCACCAGGAGGAATCTCGAAGTAAGTTGGCGAGGCAGCACAACAAGTACAAGGCCTAGGCTCACAAGGATGCCACTCTCAAGCTACACTGAATACAGTTGTAAAAGTGTACCAAATAGGACACTTGGCACTAATAGATTGGTCATATAGATTGACTGAGTGAATATAAGCAATAATGATTATTACAATATTTGGGGTAAATATCATATGGTACCCCTCTTGGGACACCACTTTGCATATACAACCCTCTTAGTCCCAGAATTACATCCAGGTCCACGAGTCCATTTTTTTGTTGACCAAGGAATAAGTCACTATTCATTGCTTGATAACCAAACATAGCCTTAACTCCTTTTCATTACTTTTTATTTTTCTATTTCGTTTTTTTTTTTTTTTGTTCATCTTCTTCTTCTTCATCTCCAATATCCGGTACCGGAATTATTCCGGTACCGGAATAATTATGCAACAGCTCCGGCGTCGGAGCTATTTACAGCTCCGATTTGCGGATGTAAGGATCCAAATCGGAGCTGTAACAACTCCGATTTGGAGCTGTTGAACAACCCCAAATCGGAGTTGTTACAGCTCCGATTCGGCACTGTTAAACAACCCCAAATCAGAGCTGTTACAGCTCCGATTTGGAGTTGTTGCAGCTCGATTCGACGCTGTTAAACAGCCCCAAATCAGATCGGAGCTGTTTAACAGCCCCAAATTGGAGCCGTTACAGCTCCGATCTGGGGCTGCAAGGCTCCAAATTGGAGCTGGAAATAGCTCCGATTTGGGGCTGTTTAAATAGCCCCAAATCGAAGGTATTTACGGCTCCGATCTGGAGTTGTAACAGCTCCAGATCGAAGTTGTTACCGTTTTTTTACTTTCTTTTTTTTTTTTTTTTTTTTTTTTAAGTTTTTAATAATTTTGAACTTATCTATTACATTTAACACCTAAAAATTCAAATTAATTTACATCAAGGTACACACCTGCTTAAGTTGTTTGGTCAACCAAAAAATCTGATAATTGACCAAGGGCAAAATAGTACTTTCAATGAATTAGTTCGCGAAAAGTCAAAGTCGTGGATCTAGATGTAATTAATTTCATCTAGTAAGGGTAGTGGATGCAATGTTCGGACTAAGAGGGGGCTAGATGTAATTAAAAACACTAAGAGGGGTATCATATGCAATTGACCCATATTTCAATGAGAATAATTATAAAGTTCGATCAGAATGATATGGTGGCCGAAAAATCAAACGTGATTGCTACTTGTATTATTCAGTGAATATTTTTACAGAGTAACAGTGTAATAATCAATATTGATTGTGAGTCTGGGCCTTGTACTTGTATTATAACTCACTGAGTATTACAAATATAAAAATATACTACAATGTATTCCATTTTCGACATATTTACTTAGTACCATAAACTCATAAAATCAATCTCATTCAGTTTAACGTCAATTTGAAAAACCGTGAGGAAGAAAAAGTCCACCGAATTTCGTTACAAGTCATTATTACACTTCCAAAAATCATCAATCTAAAAATCGCGCGTACGTAACCATATCTACAAATTAAACGGTACATCCAAATAACACGTCAAATTAACTTACATCTCATATACATATCCATCATCTCACACTTGCTTATATTGCCACATTCTCACAATCTTGCTCACATACACACCCCAAGAGAAATTCCATGGCCATCTCAAATGCCCTAATTTTGTTCCTGATTATATCATCTGCATTTGTAGGGGACTCCCAAGATGCCGTTGGCGGTGGTGGGGCCACCAGTTTGCCATGTGTGCAGAAGCTTCTGCCGTGCCAGATGTACCTGAAGACGCCAGGGAACCCGCCGGCAACGTGCTGCTTGCCATTGAGAGAACTGGTGGTTACTGACCGCGCGTGCCTTTGCCAGGTGTTTAATAATCAGGGATTGTTGCAAGCTCTTAATGTTACTCAACAAGATGGTCTTAATCTTGTCCAGGCTTGTGGTGCTAATGCTGATACTTCCTTATGCCAAGGTACATGTTATTATATAGTATATGCTAGACAAGAAATTACTACGTTTGTCTCACGCATTTATTTACGTTACTCTATTAAAAATATTCAAAACTGAATAGTTATTTATAAAGTATGTTGCAAAAATTAAAACATAAATAATGTTAGACTTGCATGTTGATTTGTTTGTGGTAACAGCTGGTGGTGGTTCTCCCCCTGCGACACCAGGGACGCCTACTGATCCACGGCCCGCCGATGGCAGTAACAGTAAGTCATAATTTCACTGTTTACTTGATTCAATTTATTTGTTGAAAAACAATTACGTAATTTATTTGTTTGGGTGAGTGAAATTAATAATGTAGAACTTATTGTAATCCTTGGCTTGTTTATGAATTAGTCACTGTAGGAGGAAGTCCACCGGCCCCGGAGAAGAAAAGTGGTGCGGCGAGTAGTTGGCAGGCTGGACAATACCTGAGCATGGCTGTTGCTTTATTTACCTCTCTATTTCTTTAGTAATTTATTTGATGGTTTTGGAGCATTTGTAATATACAGTATTGTTATAGTATGTGGAATTTTATGGACTATATAATACACTGTTCAAACAACAAATTCAGAAAATGCCTATATCATGTTTCTTATATACATCACTTTTGTATCATACAGTAACATATGTATATACTTGTACAAAGAAAGAGCTGGCTCCAGTTGCAACCACAGTGAACAATGGCTCAATAGGCAACACCGCCGGAAAATGTATCTCCGTCATGAAGCACA
The DNA here is from genome assembly GCA_028274465.1 of Plantago ovata. Lineage (NCBI taxonomy): Eukaryota > Viridiplantae > Streptophyta > Magnoliopsida > Lamiales > Plantaginaceae > Plantago > Plantago ovata. Next base: position 4,504,190 of record CM051458.1, read on the forward strand.
GACTCCGTAAGCCAATAACCATCCCAAGAACCACCAACTCTCTGAACCATTGTAAACTGAAAGACCTCCTCTTCCTCAGGTCGAGCGCCTCTTATCCAAACTCTCTCTTTATAGAGATTCTCCTTAACATTCAGGCTGCTCAGTGTTTTCCTCTCCTGATGACCAAGCAAAGCCCGGTAGCTAGAGTGGTGGAATATCCGCCTGAACCTTTCAAACTGCCCTAAATCAAAGAAAGGTCCAAAATAGGTTGATCTTTCAAAAGGGTCAAATCCAGCAAACCTATACATTACTTCGATCCCATAATCAGGCCGTGGTTGGTCATTAAACATCAAGGCATCAAGCTGGTACCGCACAGCTTCCTCTGCAGTGAAGCTGAGCCTGGGACCAGAGGGCCTTTTACGGCGAGTCTCGAGCCAGTCGGGAGAAAAGGAGTCTGGAAAGTCAGCAGAGCAAGCTCGACACCGGAAGCTTAATTTTTTAGATGCATTGAGTGGTGCTGATAATGGAGAGGCAACAAATGACATTGTTTCCCACTGCTCAGACGTACATGGAACTTTAAACTCCTACAAAGTGCGAAAGCACATGAAAAACATTCATTAGGGGTTCTCACTTGGTTCGGGGACAAAGCCTAGTTAGATTATTTTCCAAAAGGTCTTCCTAGATAACATGCAGCAGAGATCTTTAGGTTCTTCCAATGATCAGTTCAACTATATAATGTCCTTTCAGTGTTACAATCTGTATTGTTATTGACCTAGTATCATCATCTGCAAGCATTTACTTGGTAGCAGTAATAGTCCACAGGACCATTCAGCCAGCCATAAGCTGGGGAAATCATGTTCTACCAATCGTGTTTTATCAATAGTAATAGTATCACTTTAATGCCACAAACACAACCCTATCTCAGCTGAGCTGCACACATAACCCACTTATATAAACCAAATAATTAAGGAAAACGCCCCCGGAAGACAATTTAAGTCCGACTCTTGGACACAATCAGTAGGAAATCACCACCCCATTCAGTCAGGTTCACCACTGCTGAAAATTACAAATAAGCACCAGCAGATACTTCTTTTTTAATAACATGGAAACCGCATCCACTATCCTTTGTAGGCTCTGATATAAGAGCCTACCGGGGGTTCGAACATGTGAACTCTATCTCTTTCACCAAAGCAAATACTATCATAACTTCCATTTGCAACATAAGTAAGAATTAGACAAGTCATTCTCGTGGTTGGATTCCATATGAAAATTATTCCAAATTTCCAATACCGAATTAGCAAGGTGATTATCATTTAATCGGCCATTAAGCAAATATAGATCCCAAATGTATGACTAAACACTATATGCATCTTACAAGCGTTACAGAACAACCCAGAGAGTATGATTCATTCATTTACAATCAAATTATCTTAATCGTCGTCACAAATTACTTTATAAAAATCCAGAAAATCGAAATTAGGGCAAAGCAGAAGGGAAAAGATATAATCAATATACGAGCACACTAGTGCACGAGCCATATGTAATTGACAGAACGTGCAAGCATATGATACTCGGTGTCAATCTAGGCAACCAAACGAGCTGATTGAGCTATTGTATAATCAAGCGCATCAGAAATACTTCGATTGCCTTTTTTTTTATAATTAAATTGCATAAATCGAAACAGTTCCATGACAAATTAAAAACAGAAAATCCACAGATTTGTAATAAGAAGAACTGGAGATGAAAATTGAAACAAACAGATGATGGAAAGAAAATTACTTGATACTTTTTGTTTCCTTCAGCTGAGCTGAGCTAAGACATCGAAATGTTGAAGCTGAAAGACTAACTGTTTGTGTGTGAGTTATATACACGAGAAAATAGCCTAATAGAGCCCTAATTTAGTGTGGGCTCGGACTTGGACTGGTGACTACAAGGCCTGATATAAGTTTGGGCCTTTTGGTTTCTCTTACCGATGACCAAAACAACACGTGATCACGGGTACTAATCAGAGAGTACTCACGTGAAAAAAATTATTCAGAAAGTGATCTCCAATGCAATGCAAGAAGTACTTTTTAGGCTAAAAACATGCACTACACTATAGTGCAAGGTCGCTATCTAAATCCGAGCCCACTCCTTTATTACTGATCTTATTACTATGATGGATACTGTGAGTTTTTAAATAGTATACTGATCTTATTACTATGATGGATATTGTGGGTTTATCAGAAGATTGTATGCAAGGTGGACCGTTTACCTGGTCGAATGGCACTATATATTCCAGAATAGATCATTGCGAATATTAATTGGTTCCAGCGGAATGCAAATGTTGGGATTAACATACTTGAACCAGGTTTATCGGACCATTCACCACTGAAACTCGAGCAACTACTAGATGTCGCGCCTAAACGTAGTTGTTTTCGGTATGTAAACTGCCTCGTAGACACTCCGGACTTCCTTCATACTGTTCAGGCAGGATGGATGCGTAGGAGTACTGGAACTCGACAAGACCAAGTTTGGCGGAATCAAAATATTTACAACAGGCCCTTCGAGGGATGACAAAGAGGACCACAAATCTGCCATCAAAAATTCAAGAGGCACGAGAAAAGCTAGCAGTATGGATAGACATAATCTGGCCCCCTTGGAACAACGAAAGCATGATGTCGTGGAACTTGAAAAATGGCTTAATATTGAGGAGAAAGTGATGCAACAAAAATTCAAGATTGACTGGCTCAAACTGGGAGATGAAAATACAACCTACTTTCATGCTTCGGTAAGAGAAAAAAAACGCTCCTCTAGAATCCACACGCTAGTGACCACTCATGAGAGGGATTTATTTACTCATGCAAAATTTGAAGAGGAAATTTTGGATTTCTATGTTCGATTGGTGGGCACGGCTGCACCTCGAACTGAAATGGTGCATATTGACATTCTACGGGATGGCCCCAGTCTCTCCCAACAGCATAGGGCTGACCTAATTAGCAATGTCACCGAAAGAGAAATCCTATAGGCACTTAAAGGCATTGGGGATTGCAAAGCTCCTGGGGTGGATGGCTTTACAACAAAATTTTTCAAAGCCTCATGGAACATTATAAGGGTTGATTTGGTGGCGGCAGTTACTGAATTCTTTCAGCAAGGTATCCTTTATCCATCCTGGAATTGTACTTTAGTTACTCTAATTCCTAAAACTGCAGGCGCCAAGACTATAAAGGAGATTAGGCCTATCTCTTGCTGTACCACAATATATAAGATCATATCCAAGATCATTACCAATCGACTGGGGAAGGTCATAAATACGATTGTTAATGATAGTCAGTCTGCTTTCTTACCGGGAAAGAATATACAAGACAACATTCTCATGGTCCAAGAATTGGTGAAAGGGTATAATAGAACTGGAATCTCACCAAGGTGTATGGTGCAGATGGATATTCAAAAGACATATGACACTGTTGAATGGAGTGCTTTGGAGGGGATTTTATAGGAGTTGGGTTTTCCCACTCAGTTTGTGAACTGGGTGATGATATGCGTAACTTCAGTATCTTACTACTCTAACAATGGGATACCTTCCAAGCTCTTAAAAGCTAAACGAGGATTACGACGGGGTGATCCTATGTCTCCACTTCTTTTTGTGCTGATCATGAAGTATCTTCATCGTTGTCTCCAACGGCTTGCAAGTACGTAATCCGAATTTCAATTTTCACCCTAAGTGTGAACGATTGAAAATCACTAACTTGTGCTTTGCTGATGATTTGATGGTGTTTATGAGAGGTGACACGATCTCTGTTGATCTCATAATGCAACAATTTGAGCTTTTTTCACGAGCTACAGGCCTATTTGTAAATCAGGATAAATGCAAAGTTTATTTTGGTGGAGTGTGCGAACACGACCAACACCTCATTCTTGGCCGGACTGGTTTCTCTAGGGGTGTGCTCCTTGTTCGTTACTTGGGTGTGCCTCTGACCTCCAAAAAGCTAACAATATATGTGTGCCAACCCCTGCTTGATAAGATTTTCAACCATATCAGACACTGGACATCCAAACTTCTTAGTTATGCTGGAAGACTTCAGTTGATAAATAGTGTTCTGTTCTCTATTGCTAATTATTGGTTGCATGTTTTTCCATTGCCTAAGCATGTCTTGCATCATATTGAGAGTATCTGTAGGGTATTTCTCTGGAGTGGCAAGGAAAACCATTCAAGAAAGGCATTGGTTGCATGGGATCAAGTGTGTGCTCCTCGAAAGTGCATGGGTCTGAATGTTATAGCTCTGACGGAGTGGAATCAGGCGTTGATTGACAAACTACTATGGAACATTCAGAATAAAACAGATAAACTATGAATACGCTGGATCCATAGTTATTATATCAAAGATGTCGCCATACAAACATACACACCAACGGCGAACTGCTCCTGGATCAGGCGAAGTATATTTAAGATTCGTGCCTTGGTATATGGATTAACAACGTGGGATGACTGTATGAACAAAGGAAAATATGTGGTGAAACAAATTTATGAAGAGCTCCGGGGGCCTGCTCTGCCTGTCCATTGGAGGAACCTTGTACTAGGCAACATAGCTCGACCACGTGCTACTTTTTTGTTGTAGCTGTGCCTGAAAAAACGTCTAGCCACAAAAGACCGTTTGAATCGATTTGGCTTACAGACAGATGGAGCGTGTGTGTACTGTGGTGAGCCGGAATCCATAGAACACATGTTTCCAATGTGCACACACCAAGGAGATTCTATGTAGAGTGCTGGGATGGATGAATATTGTGGTCCAGTGGCCGAACTGGGAAGAAGGCGTAAGGGACCTGTGTAAACGTGCCAAAGGCAGGGGATGGTAGCCTAAGATTCTGAAGGGACTTGTCGCTCAATGCATCTACGGTATATGGCAAGCAATAAATGAACATATTTTCCAACAACGTGGCCTGATAATTGATGCACAGCTCCAATCGGAGCTTCCAAAGCTCCAATCGGAGCTACTGTTCATTGTCTTCTTCCTTTTTTTTTTTTTTTTTTTTTTTAATGTTTTAAAAATAATTTGATACTTATTTTGAAATACAAATTTTATAGGATTTGGCTTACAAACAGATGGAGCGTGTGTGTACTGTGGTGAGCCGGAATCCATAGAACACATGTTTCAATGTGCACACACCAAGGAGATTCTATGCAGAGTGCTGGAATGGATGAATATTGTGGTCCAGTGGCCGAACTGGGAAGAAGGCGTAAGGGACCTGTGTAAACGTGCCAAAGGCAGGGGATGGTAGCCTAAGATTCTGAAGGGACTTGTCGCTCAATGCATCTACGGTATATGGCAAGCAATAAATGAACATATTTTCCAACAACGTGGCCTGATAATTGATGCACAACTCCAATCGAAGCTTCCAAAGCTCCAATCGGAGCTACTGTTCATTGTCTTCTTCTTCTTCTTTTTTTTATGTTTAATGTTTTAAAAATAATTTGATACTCATCAGTCCCGATCATTTCTTTATGTTTCGTTTTGTTGATTTTTTTGTGCTCTGTTTGACCTCCTTTTACTCCTAAACTATAACGAAAAATTAATTTTTGAAAGCATATTATGAAAATATAGTGTCTCTACTTTCATTATATAAATTTATTAACTATTTTTTTCGTTAAGATTTATGATTTATTAGAGGTAAAACGAGGTGACGAAAAAGTCAACAAAACAAACGTAAAGAAATGACTGGGACGGAGGGAGTACTTATTTTGAAATCCAAATTTTATAGGGGTTTTGTTTGCAATTATTTTGTGGATCATTTTGAAGTATAGTTAAGTATTCAGTGTTAATTTTGTAAAAAATAAAATATTTGAGATAAATGTGTAATAAATGAAACTTAAAGTTGTTTGACAAATTTCAAAATCTGAAATTCCAGCAGGGACAAAAACGTCATTTCCATCTCTTAGAGCGTCCCAAGTCAAACTCGTAGGCTAGGATGTAATTAGATTTGTTTAGTAAGGGTAATATGTGTAATAAAAAATTTAGGTGGGCTAGAATGTGATAAAAAAAAGTAGGGGTACCAAATGTAATTGCCCCATTTATTCACTTTGTCTTTGTTGTTTTTAACAATTTTTAACTTTAATTTTCGGTTAATCTTAAACTATAATAATAAAATATTTAGCGAAATTATATTATGAAAATATAGAACATAAAGTTTGATAACATAATTTTATATAGGGCGATTTACATGTGGACCCCCTCTTATGCTCGGTAATTACATATGTTTCCTCGTTAGTAAAAGAATTACGTATAAACCCTCTTTATGCAAAACAATTACAAATAAACCCACGATCTTGACTTTTGCCGCTCTTAATCATGGAAAATACATAATTGTCCCTGAACAATTATCAGATTTTAAATTTTACCAAACAATCTCAACTTTAAGTTATTACAAAATAAACCCACATATCTTATCTAAATTATAAATTCCCCCAAATTTTTTTTTATTTCTTCTTCTTTCTAATTTACCGGATTCCGGTGCCGGAATCCGGTAGCCACCATCAGCTCCGATCTGGAGCCGTGAAACAGCTCCAGATCGGAGCTGTTACAGCTCCAGATCTGGAGTTGGCAGCTCCAGATCTGGAGCTGCAATAAGAGCTCCGACGGAGCTCAGTAATAGAGCTCGTCGGAGCTCTTTACAGAGCTCCACCGGAGCCCTGTAAGAGCTCCGACGGAGCTCTGTTATAGAGCTCGTCGGAGCTCTTTACAGAGCTCCACCGGAGCCCTGTAAGAGCTCCGACGGAGCTCTGTTATAGAGCTCGTCGGAGCTCTTTACAGAGCTCCACCGGAGCCCTGTAAGAGCTCCGACGGAGCTCTGTAATAGAGCTCGTCGGAGCTCTTTACAGAGCTCGTCGGAGCTCTGTTACAGAGCTCTAATGGAGCTCTATTACAGAGCTCCCGTCGGATTCCGGTCAACCCATTGCCGGAATCCGGTAATAGAATTAAAGAAAGAAAAGAAAAGAAAAAAAGAGAAAAAGAAAAGAAAAAAAAAAGAAAAAGGATTAAATTGCAAATAAGATTAAAGGAATAAGGCTAAATTCTGTAAGGCCGCGTTTGGAGAATCAATATTGAACAGTAGCTTATAAGCAGGTCAACGCTAACTGCTTAAAATGGGCCTATATGTAATTCTTTTATTAACGAGGAAAGATTTGAAAAGCACGTCCATAAGAGGGGGTCCAGGCGTAAAAATCTCTTTTATATATTAAATATTTTATCATTATAGTTTAATAGTATTCGGAAGTGAAACTTAAAAACTGTTGACAGAAAAAATTCAAAAAGTGAGTATATAGGAGTACATTATTTGTCCTGAGACCGAGCTTAATTAGACTCCGCAGTAAGTCTTGAGAAGATCTTCAGCCTTCTGACCCTCGGGAGATGCATAAAATTCAAGTAATCCAAGATTTTCAAATGGCTTGTACAACAAAGGGTGCTCATCATCCACTAGTTCCTCCGGCGATTTTACTGTTTTTGCCCGGAATTCAAACAGAGCAATCGAATATCGATCTTCATTTCCTTGTATTACAACTTGATGCAACGCTCCTAGTATTCTTCCATTGCTCCATGCCTATATATTAATCAACAACATTCACAACCAAATCAAATACTTCCAAGGTTTTTATTTTACCCCATCCCCATGCCAAGTACGTAGTTGTTTCGTAACTTAGTGTTATACTTGAATGAATGACTAACCGTGAGTGTATTGCCTGCAAAGATGGCAAGCGATCCACTAGGAATATCCAGAGGAACCCAGTGTTCGCTGTCCTTGGGTTTTATCTGCAACCCATTGACATGATGCTGGAGGACCACAGTACACCAGTCTATGTCTCTATGAGGTGGAGCTCCAAATCCAGATTCATTAAAACCCGGAGACCGGTATTTATTGAATCGAAGAGCATGAAATGACTCCTTCTCAGACTCGTAGTACTTCTCCAGTCCGTAGCTATCAAACAGCATCCTCATCACCATTTCTTGCAATTTCACCAGCTTCTTGGCTAACAGGTGCACAGATTCACTAAGGAATAATTACTAATGCCATTAGTTTCTATGGTACGGATTTAACATGTCGTTCATCAAACACAGTCCTAATAATTCAATAAAAATAAAATTGCAGTTTTGACCCTCTAACTAACTAGAGTGAATCCCTTCCATTTTTGGTCACACGTCATTTCAAATTTTGCTAATTTGATCATTTATACGGTTTAGACACTAGTTACGTTATATGGTTTCGTATTTACAGTTTTGGTCTCCAAACTTTAATTTACTATCAATTTTCCTAAATATTTTATAAAATTCACAATTACCCCAAAAGAATAATTGTAAAATGACCCTAATTTTTTTAAATTATCCAAAAATTACCCACAATATTTTCTTAAGTTAAAATTTCGTTCCCAAAATTGAAAACTCTCAATTTAAAACTCCAACCCTAATCAATAAATTTTATATATTTGCGGTGTAAATTATCTCGTTACCTTTTCTTGTCGACTTTCTTTTTAAAACGGCTAAAATTTTATTAACAAAAAGAGCACAAGAAATGCTCGGGCCAATTACAGTCAATTTTGACGAACTTACATAATTATGAAAAATCAAATTACCATATACTTCAATTCCACTGCCCGAGTATAAATTTTTGCCCTCTTGACTTTTATTTTTCAACAACTCTCGATATTTTTAAATCTACCACTAATATTTTTAAATATTTTAACACTTCACTTTGTTTTTATGATTTTAAAAAATAAATCATACAAATAAAAATTATAAACAAAAAGCTCTAAATGAATTCAGATTTATATATAAAAAAACTCCCAAGCTCTAGATCCGAGTTGTACTGGAGCTAACAGCAGCTCCGGAACAAAGCTTTTCAGCTCTAGTGCGGAGCTGAAAACAGTTCAGCTCCGATCCGGTCTGGGCATTTTTTTTTTTTTTTGCTTTTTTTCTTTTCAATCTAGGAACTTATTTGAAATGTTTGAAAAACGAAAGTACTTCATTTTATAAATACATGGATTCATATGTATAAATACATCATAATTAATGTTTAAATTTTTATAAGGACCAAATTTGCAAAATCAACATTACTTGTGACAAAAAATTGTAGGAAACTCCTAGTTTAGGGCAACAAAAATGTAAACAAAATGTAATTTTTCCTCCATGCATGCATCCCAAAATAGTTGCTACACTTTTATTCTTGTGCTAAATCAGTTTTAACTTTAATTACGAACTAATGTAATAAAAGCATTACTTATGGTTTGGGTTTAAATGGGGCTATAAACATAGAAGTCCCAAAAGAAGCCTCTTCCAAATTGAAGACTCCAATGGTTTGGGGCTTAATTGAGGCTTCTTTGTGGGTCCGATATACTATATTACTATTCTATCAACCAATCATATAAATAATAAATCATAAAATACTAATAAAATACTAATATTGGGGCTTAATTGAGGGCTACTTAGTAGCCTTTTTCAAGGGTTACTATTTAGTAGCCCCAAAAAATCCTCAATTGAAGGTGATTTTGGGCTTTTTTGAGGCTTAATTGGTAATTTAAGTCCCAAAGAAGCCTAAGAAAAGCCTCCATTTTTTGAAATTATTCAAAGATCGCCCATCTACTAAAAAAGGAATAGCTTTTGGGATGGAGAGATCTAGACTGGAAGAATACTTGTAAAGAAAAACAACTACCTGAAGCTTTTGTTGCCGGAAGGCCACATGAGATTAGCAAATTTCTGAACAGCTTGAAGTGAGGCAGGATCTTCAATGGTCAAGGCCTCTGTTAGAGGACGACTAGCGCTTGGCTGGTGATAACTAAAGTAAAACAGAGTGTCTGAAGTTTGCTGTTTCTTAGTTTCAACAGGGAGACTGAAAAGCTCTTTGAGGTCCTTGAAAACCCCGTTGCTTAGTTCGGTCGGGATCAAACCATCTGGAACGGCCACGAAAAATCCATGTTCTTCGAAAGCTTGCCTGATGTTAGTGCAGGTGGAGAGCCATGATTTGGAACCCGGCTCCAGATCATCATCTTCCATGTTGAAATGGATGGTGGGGTGTTTTGTTTCTTCTCCAGATCCCATGGTTGATGATTCTTGGCTTTAATTTCCTAAAACTCACAAGGTTTGGTTTGGTTTTGTTTGGGTTTCAACAGTTTATGTAAGTTGTTTGAATATTTGTAATTAAAATTTGAACTATTTGATTAGAAATATTCAAAATGTCAGTGTGGGAGTAGACGTGCACATGATCTGCATATAATTAATTAAGAAGAAAATAGTATGTTGAGTCGTTGACTACGAGTAATTATGCGAAACGAGTAATATTCGCTTTTATATCCGGAAACTTTTTTGTCCTTTATAATCCATATAGTTATACTTACTTTATATAGAAAAAATTGGTCGGTACCTACTACCTGATATTCTAAGGAGTAAGGACTATGCATCCCCTATCAAATTTATTCCATGCTGGGCGTATTCAGAAATTTCGAACGGTAAGGGTTCAATTTTTTTTTTTTTTTTAAGTTACGTAATAATGGGGGCGAAGCTAGCCCTTTGTTAGCCTGTGCTACAGCACAGGTTGTGTAACGTACGCCCCATCTTCACTATAGTATTTTGATTAAAACAATAAGACATTTGATAATTTTTATGTAATATATCTTTCTACATAAAAACTTCTGATAATAATTCAAATTGTACAAAACTGGCACCAGAAATAAGAATATAAACAATGAGTTCCCGAGAAGCTACAAATGAGATTTACATGTAATGTAAGATGAGGTACGTACAGACACCAAGTTAAAGTGGGAGAAAGTTGATTGTCTCTTGATTGTGTAGCTGCAGTAATTGTGCTACCAGTAGGTAGTTGAATGGTTCATTAACATTTCTAAGTTTAAAAGTAAAATAAGAAGTGTCAAGGTTTGTTGCTCATGTACGTATCCAAAATCAACTTAACATCATTGACTCATTGTTAGTAAGAGAAACCGTAGAGAGAGCATACCCTTCAGTTCCACATGTGGCATTAGTGTTTAGAGTAGGAATATGATCAAACATAGGAACTGCAACCGTGATGAGACCTCGAGTTCGCCATCTCTTTTAATTGCTTTCCTAGATTAGATTAGATTAGTTATTTACAGTTATGTCCTTAGGGTTAGGGTTAGAGGAGATATTCTCTAGAATATTCCCTCAGTTGGGCTAAGCCCGTCTTCTTAGCGAGCTAGGCCTGTTAATTTTCCCCTATAAATACTCTGTAAGAAATTCATTATTTTCATCAGTTTTATACAGTAGAGTTCAGTTCAGTCTAGCGCTGAGTGAATGAATCGTAGCTATTGAGTTACGATATTGTACCGTGCAGCCCGGGGAGATAGGCGTCATCATACCTTGCGGTAGGGGAGATAACCGTGAACTGTACCTGCGGTAGGGGAGATAACCGACGGGAAGGCGAACCCGTTCCAACGCTAGGAGGAGGCGCCCATCAGGGGGCTAGTCCGTCCTAATGCTTCCGCGGTATTAGGTGAGCCATCATAATGCGGCCACGCCAGATTATTGCTATTCTATAGTAGGCCTTAGTGGAGTTATGTGTCTTATTGCGATTATTATTCGTTTATCTGCTGTGAATATGGGGGGTATATATGGGATCCCTAGTTCTTTTAGCATTCCTGATGCTGACAGAATTGAGGTCCCATCAGCTTGGTATCAGAGCCAAGTCGGTCCATATATAGGATTCCTTAATTCTATATATACGAGTGACCTAGCTTCTGTCCTAGCACAAACTCTGACACACGAAGAAGATCTGAGACTTCCAGTAGAGGCAATGGCGCAGCCTACCGATCGAGATGGAGGAGTTTCTGAGCATGGAACAATCTCTTTAGATTCTGGATTCCTAGGAGACAAATTCAAATTGATCGCCCTAGCCAGTGAAGACATGGGTTTTCAAGATATATATCGAAGAAGAAAGCAAGAAGAAGGACCGGATCCGATGTGGATCGGTGATGAAGCAGGGCGGCCCGGGTCACGGAGGACCCCGCCGGCCGACGAGCCGCGACAGCAACTCGCGGCTGCTGCTGCAAATCGCGAGCAGCAGCAACGAGCCGCAGCTCACGCTCGCACGCGCGGCTGGGCGCGACGGAGGGAGGCGAGAGGAGAGAGAGGACGAGAGAGGAGAGAGGCGGCGCGGCAGACAACGGCGGCTGGGAACCCAGCTGGGCGGCGACGCCGCGAAGAGAGGAAGGAGGAAGGAAGAGAAGGAAAAGGGGGAAGGAGAAAGAGAAGGAAGGAGGTTTGGGCCTAGGGTTTTGGAGGTGATGACCCAATTAAAGATGTTTAGACCATGGGCTTTCGATTATATGACCCAATACATGATTTTTGGATTTGGAGCCGAAAATTGGGTTCAACAGTGGCGGCTAAATTCGAAAACAACAGTGGGTCAGGCTCAAACTATTCCTGATGGACTTACGAGGGACACAAGCTCAATTGGACTACTCAACAATAGGGAGGTGCCGAAAGCCTTACGATTTTGTGGGCACATCGGTGTCAAGCCTAAATTGAAGTCCATTACATTATTGGCGGACAGTGGTGCTACCATCAACTACATCAGTGAACACTTGATCATAGAGATTGGGTCACCGGGAGAGCAAGTAGCGGAACGAAGAGCCTTCACGACTGCTACAGGTTCGACGGTTTATAGTCATTATCGGTATGATAAAGTACCAATTTCTGTCCAGAATAGGCGCTTCTTCATAACGGTGTATGCACTACCATATCCCAACATGAGAGACGATGTGGTACTTGGCTATCCATGGTTCGCGGCGCAAGGTCCCATGCTTATTGATGGGCGATCTCGGTGCATAGGATTTCCATACCGGCCGATAAGGTGCGTTGACTATCATCAACAACTCCTTTCTAACAGAGGGGCCGTGGTCAACAGGGAAGAAAGGGAAACATGCCATCTGGATTGCATTGTCAATAACTTCAATGAGCAGGAATACACTCCTATATTCGATCGACCGGACTGAGACATGGCCATAGACTGCAGTTTGACGGGGTGATTGGGCAGGGCATTGTTCGAGCAGTTGTGGACACTGGAGCTGGACTGAATTATATCTCTTCTTCAGTGGCTCAGCGGTTAGGTTTGGGAGAGGCGAGTAGAGTACGGCAGGGAAGGTCTACCGAGACAGCAGACGGCGTCCTTACTTACCATGATCAGGTATACAATGATCTTGTTCTTACTATTCAGCACGTTCAGTTCATATTGGATGTTGTACACGTGTTACCTGGCTTGGAGATGGAGCTGGTCTTGGGTATGCCATGGTTGGAGAGCATAGGAGGTGTCAGGGTCGACTGTGAGCAGCACACGATGGATATCATATGTCGGACGCACATGACACTAGAGTTGAAGGGAGTAGGGTACGACGGCGGTCGAGTCTGTACGTATGAGCCACCTTTGGTATATCCACGAGGTTACGGAGGTTCTGCATCCGATTTTGATGAGGATGGCTTCTCGGACGACTCGAGCCACAGGGATGGCGGTTGGATTGAAGACGACGACTCGGGGGATGAAGGTGATGATCCTCGGAACAACCCGAACCGGCAAAATGAGGAAGATGTGGCTATAAGAGGCAGAGACAAAGGAAAAGCAGTGATGGTTGAAGAAGAAATTGACAAGAAGGTGCTTCCGCAAAAACGCAAGATTCGGTACATTCGCTCTGTGAATTCTACCAATCTAAAGGGACCAAAGCTAGTAGCTCGATATAGGTTGACACGCAAGGGACCGTACTTCAATAGGCCATCGGTTTACATGGAGGAGGTTTTCGACACATCCTACGATCGAGTATCAGACGGGAGCTTGAAGCATGAAGACGAATTCTCCAACAACCAGTCAATTGCTAATGCCGCAGAGGATTCCGAAGCAGAGGTTCGCGAACTCACAACTGAAGAATGGAAGTCATTCCACCCGGCGCCGAAGGAGTGAAATCTTGAGGACAAGATTTATTTTAAGGGGGCGGTGATGATGAGACCTCGAGTTCGCCATCTATTTTAATTGCTTTCCTAGATTAGATTAGATTAGTTATTTACAGTTATGTCCTTAGGGTTAGGGTTAGAGGAGATATTCTCTAGAATATTCCCTCAGTTGGGCTAAGCCCGTCTTCTTAGCGAGCTAGGCCTGTTAATTTTCCCCTATAAATACTCTGTAAGACATTCATTATTTTCATCAGTTTTATACAGTAGAGTTCAGTTCAGTCTAGCGTTGAGTGAATGAATCGTAGCTATTGAGTTACGATATTGTACCGTGCAGCCCGGGGAGATAGGCGTCATCATACCTTGCGGTAGGGGAGATAACCGTGAACTGTACCTGCGGTAGGGGAGATAACCGACGGGAAGGCGAACCCGTTCCAACGCCAGGAGGAGGCGCCCATCAGGGGGCTAGTCTGTCCTAATGCTTCCGCGGTATTAGGTGAGCCATCATAATGCGGCCACGCCAGGTTATTGCTATTCTATAGTAGGCCTTAGTGGAGTTATGTGTCTTATTGCGATTATTATTCGTTTATCTGCTGTGAATATGGGGGGTATATATGGGATCCCTAGTTATTTTAGCATTCCTGATGCTGTTAGAATTGAGGTCCCATCAGACCGAGTGATGTGGCGGACTAGGAACACTATTTTCCATTTGAGCTTGAAACTAATTAGTGAATTGTAAGAACTGTTTATAGAGATCAGGTGACATATCATCACACTGAGACTGAGAACTAGTAGAGGCCTCTGTAGCTGCAGTAGTTACATGCGGTTGAGTTATTGTTTGTTGTTGTTGATCCAGCTTTTTGTTGCCTTTTCCACCATGCCACCCGGGGGGTATCCAATTATCTGATAGCACGATTTCACTGTATGACCAGTGAACCCACAGTGGGTGCATTTTGGTTTATTTTTTTCTTTGGTGTTGACCTTATACAAGCCATTTTTAGCCAAACCTGCAATAGCTTCTTGATTGAGTTCTGGTTGTTGCTGTATTTCCATGGCCATGCTATCTTGGCTTGAAACAACACCTTTGGAAATCAGACTGCGATGGAATTCCTCCTGAAGCAAAATAGAATACACCATTGCAAGACTAGGCAATGGTGACTGCATCAACAACTGGCTTCTAACATGAGAATATGACTCGTTTAATCCAACCAAAATTTTTATCACTGAATCACTCTGTTGAACGAGTCTTAATTCAGATAAACCACCACATGTGCACTTTGGAATAGGCCTATGTGCAATGTACTCATCCCACAGACTCTTGAAACTAGAATAGTAAGTTGAAATTGACTGATTTCCTTGTGTCATAATGCTTAAAGATTTTTCAAGTGTAAACACTCTTGGACAATCGCTTCTCGTAAAACGAGTCTGTAGCTCAATCCAAAGTTCACGAGCAGATGTAAAAGAAAGAATACTCTGTCTAACTTCACTTGAACAAGAATTAAGTATCCAAATTAACACCAAATTGTTCGCACGAACCCAAGCACTCTTCAACTCAGCATCAACCAAATCAGAAGGACAAGAAATTGTACCGTCCACAAATCCAATCTTGTTCTTGACCGACAATGCCATCAAGATTGTTATGCTCCAAGATGCATAGTTGTTAACCCCCGTTAACGGCTCAAGAGTAATAGCAATTCCAGGCTGATCAGACGGGTGGATAAAATACGGCGAATGTGGATCATCTGCCTCACGTGGTACTGGAGTAACTATCTCAGATTGCGGCAGAATTGGCTCGTTCATGTTGTTTTTCGAAGGAGCTTCCGGCAACATCCTGTCTGTGGAATCAAATGTATCAGCCAACAAGAGTCGGATCGTACAAACTAAATCCTTCAGTACTCTTTAGTGCTAATTTGTCAGTTCAATTGAGTTCATGGTCTTTTCTACTTTAGGTGTTTGGTGATGAGGAATTGAAACAACTGAAATCTTGGATAATAATAGTCTTACTTAAAAATGATAATAGCTTTTGGGTTTGGATCATGAAAGGAACGCCCAGCCTTTTGATTTGGTTCATTAAAGGAACGCCCATAAACAAACCCGCACACGGAGCCAACCTGTGACAACATGTACCAAATCAAAATTGCACATATCCAACTTTTTATGGCGTCTAACAATATCCTTAGTAAGAGTTCAATATTGAGTTATTTACCATGGATTGTTATCAGTAGGAATGGAGATCGGGAAACCAGGGATCGACAGAGAAGAGCTGACCACATCAGCTACTTCAGGGGTCGCCTTTCGGACAACCAAATCTCTGCAAAAACCAATCAATTGGCAAAAACAATAATAATAATAAAAAATAAAAAATATATAATAATAATAATAATAATAATAATAATAATAATAATAATAATAATAATAATAATAATAATAATAATAATAATAATAATAATAATAATAATAATAACAACACCAACAACAACAACAAGTTGATTATCAAAATTTGTTGTTGGGGATCATCATGGCATATTAGCGAAGAAATAAATCAAAATGAAGAAATTAGCTACCTCTGCTTGGATAGTAATACTCTGCCATTAAATATGGTTGCTGAATGGAGATCATAGAATCGGGGAAACGAGGATTCTCCATGTGTCGGAGCTACTAATTGATGATAAGGCTTTGATGTGCTTTTGTTGACAAGGTTAATAATGCTAGCGCAAGACGAAGCAGCCATTTACTAAGAGTTTTTCATAAACCACTACTAGTAGTACTATATTAAAACCCGAGCTTCATGATATTTAAAGTTCTAAACTACTCTATTTTCTAATGGCTAAGTTTGACCAATTATGGGGCCGGTAGGTTTAGTGTGAACAAATTCGTTTTTCATTTTTGTCCTTTTCAATATTAATAAATTAATGATCATTGGACTTCATTGGTTTTTCTAGAATCAGATTGTGATCATTGGAACTCATTGTTCCAAGCTGTATTAAGGTCTCTTCTTCTATCTGAAAAGAGCCATTGAGGAACTACTACTTGTTTGAGACCATACGACTTTTCACAAGCTGTGAAAAGATTGCAAATCTTGTTTGGGTCACTTATAGCACTAGCAGTGGCTGATTTATTTGGGGCTTAACCCCCAAATAAGCATAAAAATCCACACAATGGAGCTTTTTAGGAGTTACATAAATGTAGTTCATTAAGAAAAGCCCCAATACTAATAATAAAGCAATGTAGAATTTGAATTTAAAAATAAAAAAGAATTAAGTGGTTAGTGTATGTGTGTCATATGGAGTCCACGAAAAAGTCTTAAATAAACTCAAACCATTATAAACTCAAAATGATAGGGACTTTCTTTAAACTTATTACATTAAAATAATGAAATAAGTCCAAAAACTGAAACCCACTATTGCTAGTGATCTTAAATCAGCATGCACGAAGACGTGTTCACATCAAGTTAGTGAAAGTACCAACTATGTTGAGTTAAATCCTCCTGCTCAGGTGCTGAAACATCATCCGTTAATTTGCCGAATTGTGGACATTAGTATTGAATCATGCGTTTTTTTTTTCTCAAGAAAACATCAAAGTGGAAAAATTATTTAGATAGCGATCTTTATTTTGAAACTGTGAAAGACTTTCATTACTCCAAAAACAATACAAAGCAAAAGCCTACAAATCGTCCAGGCCAATCAAGTCACCAAAACGAAACCAACAAAATTAAAAGGGGCTATTACATTTGGTACCCCTGCTATTTTCTGTTATTACATATTAGCCCACCTATATTTTTTATTACGTAAACTTTCCCTGCTATAAAATTTTAATTACAGATTAACCCACGACTTTGACTTTCGGCGCTCTAAGCCATAGAAATGACCTTTTCGCCCCTGCCAGAATTTCTGATTTTGAAATCATCCAAACAACATGAATTTCAAAATCAGTCCTAAAGTATTCATTCCTTTTTAATCTAGCCCCCAAATTTTGTGAAAAACCTCAAACAAGTCCCTGTAACAATGGAGGATTTCCCAAACTCGAAAAATCAATTCCAAATCTAATCTAGGGTTCTAAACATCATTCTTCAATCATCCACGAATTAAATATCAATGAATCCGTTCAAAAGAGATTAAGCAAACTTTTTTTATATTTTTTAATTTTCTTTTGGATTCGGTCATGATCGACCTTGAGCATTTGTTGCTCAATTCGATCCGTTCAACATCCTATGTTGTTCTCCATGTTTCCACAAATAGATTACACCCAATTTCAGTTTAGTTTGAGTCAAGAACACAAAGTTTGGAAGAAACCCATAAATGGAGTTTCAAGCTCCATGAACCCTAAATCAAACTTTATCTACGAATCTCTAAACTCGAATTTGATGGGTAAATGAAAGAGGACGAAAAATGGAGAAGAATGATAAATAGAACCCCTAGGGAGATGAAGAAAAGGGAGGGATCTCAAAGCTCCATCATCCTCCAACAATGGTGGATGAATAGTAACCCGGGCCGCGGGTTGGTATTTATCATCTTCCCCCATATTTTTTTATTTTTTTTATTCGGTCATGAAGCATTTGTTGCTCAATTCGATCCATTGAACATCCTATGTTGTTCTCCATGTTTCCACAAATCTATTGCACCGAATTTTGGTTTAGTTTGAATGAAGAACACAAAGCTTGGAAGAAACCCATCAATGGAGTTTCAAGCTCCATGAACCCTAAATCAAACTTTATCAACGAATCTCTAAACTCGAATTTGATGAGTCCAATAGAAAGAGGGAGAAAATTGGAGAAGATTGATATATAGAACCCCTTGGAAGATGAAGAAACGTGAAAGAGTTCAAACTCCTTCATCCTCATCATGTTCCTCAAAAAAATTGTCAGAAAAAAAAAAAAAAAAGGTTAAGGCCTTAAGGGAAAAGAAAAAAAGAAAAAGGAAAAATAAAAGGGGTTAAGGGCGTGTTGGTTGTAGAGTTTTGAGGAGAGAGAGTGTGCCGGAGTCAACACCGGCCGATCACCTGGGTTAAAATGTAATTAACCGAGATAGTAATTGGACTAGGATGAAAATTGGGTGTTTAGTGGGGGTATGAAATATAATTATTTCTTATTTTTATGGTTTATTATCTCAAAATGGTGTTTGTTGGTTGTTAAACTACTTAATTTAATTTAAATTTCTAATTATATATATACACACTAAAATGAGATGTTTCCACAAATTAATTTACTCGTTAATATATACAATTGGATACATATTATTTTTATATTTAGGTAACTTTTTATATCAACTGATATAATATAATATAATATTAACAAGTGATAGTACTAACAGTAACAACTACAACTAATAGTATATGTCTATGTTTGAGTTCAGAGTCAAACCTACTCAAGTAATTTGTATGTATACTTTGGAGAGGACATTCTGAGTTTTGGAACTTGATCAATACGGCATTGCACTATCGACACAAAATGAATGTGAATCACTTGCTAGAATTTTTAGGGGAAAGTATGCAATGTTACTTAGTTCAGAGCATTGAAGAAATATTGGTAAATAACATTCAAAATCTAGTAAATGATGAAGCTGAGAATGATTTAGTAGTTCTCGAACCGATCACTCTAAAATAAACATTGCAAGTCACGCAACAACTCTGATGGGATGTGATTTTCTCTGGAGAGCAAACGCAAAATATGTGCCTTTGAAAGCCTTCACTGGACCTCGAGAGTTAAGGTTTGAGAAACCTTCCGGACTACATGTTAGGTCGGGTAGAGGATTGGAACCTTTGGATACTGGTTGGGATTGCCGTTATCTTCCTGCTCAGCTCCTTCCTCCTTGGATCTTCAGTCAGCTTCCATATCTAGTCTGTGGGGGGAGGTGTGATGTTTATCCGGTCTACTTTGAGGTCAAACCTGTGTTTAGAGATGTTACTCGTTGATGAAAAGCCTACTTTGTTAGCATCATGAGAGTGTGTGAGTGTTAATTAAAGTAATATAATAAGCCGGTTGATTTACCCAATTGATTGACCTACCAATCAATTTTAATCCGTTGATCTTGCTTATCTAATTTCAATCTGGTGCGTACATGTGTCATTAGTTAATTAAAAGATGCAGGGTTCGAATCCTGTTGGCGTGATTTTTCTCCATTATTTTTATTGAAGGTGTTTGGTTCGAATCTTGTTGGCGTGATTTTTCTCTATTATTTGTATCATTATTTTAGTTGAAGGTGTTGGGTTCGAATCTTATTGACATAATTTTTTTTCTTTTTTAATTATTTATTCTCTTCTTAATTTTTTATTTTTCAACATAAAGTTGTATGACGTATTATACTTAATTTTAAAAATAACCATGATATGTTATTATAAAAAAAAGACATACTTCCTCCGTCCAATAATAAATGTAACACTTGATTTTGTTGAATTTTTCGATGGTCATTTTGACCTTTAATTATTCTTAAATCATGCGATAAAAATAACTAAAAACATTATATTATGAAACTAGAATGTTTATATGAAGCACATGACAATATATTCAACTGATGAAGAATACCAATTAACATGCGAAAAAAATACATTGTAGATTTTGAAGTTGAATCCAAAGTCTAGAGATGTATTTGATGGTTATTAACTCATCGGAAAAATACTTTTCATATGTTTAATATAATTCAATTCAAAACTATTAATTGCATAACTACAAAAAAACTATATACATTTATAGCACACCATGTATATTAAGTTTAATTACTCAATTAGTTATTTTTTTTATTACGTTTGAAGTCATTATGTGAAGATTATATATTCACTCCATTTATATCAATATATTATATAATAAAACAATAATGTTTTACAAGATTACGCTTCACACGCGGTTCCTAGTAATATATCAAAGGCTATGAGATATTTACAAGAGTATATCTTGTTGTTACTTATAGGGTTCTTTCCACAAAGAAAACCCAAAGTTGTACCTATAGAGTTATATTTTGAAGGTTGACCTAAACGTTGGGGAATCACATGTCTTTCTCAATGACTAGTTGCCAAGTGTCCACACACATCTGGTGGTTGGTGGGCTTGATCTTGACATATATGTGTTTGGCCCATACTCATGTAAGAAAAGTATATGCCTTCGTTCTCCTTTTGGTTTATGCGTTTGGTCATTGTCAGCACATCCGAGTACGCATATCGTGGTCCTACTCTCGGATATCGAACTTCGAAAGTATGTGACTCTCCGCAGTCTCCGTATCAGGATGCCTCGGAGCATGCGCCGTTAAGGCCATGGATCCTAGAGCTTTATTAAGGATTTCACTTAGGACCTTTGTATTAGAGCTTAGAAACTCGGCGGTGCCTTGGTCCGGATGTACCAATATATTCGAGGGATTGACTTACTCGGTATATTAGTACTAACGCGGAGATGCACATACGCAGATACTAAGAGCCCGAGAACCCGGGTCACCTTATGGAACGCTTATTGGCGGACTAAGACGAATTTGCACATATTTTGATATCATCATATGTCCCCCTCAGTTTCCAAGTATCCTAGTAAAGGATAGTTGATGAACTATTGTTAAGGCTTCTAAATCGATCTTAGATGCTCGAATAAATTAATTTATTAATATTTAAGTGATTATTTTTATCTTAGGCAAACACTACAATATTGGTTAACTTTTATTTTTAGTATTTATACAAAAACTCTTATGGTTATGATTAATGAAGTATCGATGATGAGTAAATATGTCTAGAGTGCTCTAATACGAATCATGACGAACTATAATGATATGAAAGATGGCATCAAGTGCCTAAGTCGTAAGACTACGAAGAAATACCTACGGCAAGTAAAAGGTTCGAGGGTCACCCCGGACCTACACTTTGGCCAGAAGAATAGCTAAGACAACAAGTGTTCCGGAAGAAAACTTCGAAGATACTTATAACTACGGAGAAGATAACCTCGAAGTGTCAAGGACAAGAAAGTACAAAGCTAGGTCCCACAAAGGAGGTCACTATCTTGTAATCTTCGTATACAGTTGTAAAAGTACACTTGTCTAGATTGTTAATCATAGTTTTCATCTGTTTTTATGGATTCTATACGTATTCCATTTTTGTTCGTTTCTTTAGATTCTATACGTTTATATTTTTGACAAATCTTTATCTCACAAGTTTATTGTGCGTTCTGCCACTAAACCAACACACTATAGCCATTATATAAACCTTCTAAAACTTCGATCCAAAAGCCAACATATAGAATAAAAAAAAACGGATGAGTACTAGGTAAGAGTCTTAGTACAAAGACAATTTATGCTACAAGAAATTAACATAACCAATATTGGTCATTGTATTGTTACTCTGTATAAATCTCACCAAAATAATAAAAGTAGCAACTGCATTAGATTTTCTAGCCACGGTACAACTTTGGTCATCATTCTTCTTATAGCTATAATATTCGTTACCATATTTACCGCATATTTCACCCATATTTATACCGTTCATTAATATAATTTTATAGACCAAGTTTCACCCAAATCATTCTATGGGAACCAGTGAACAATAGTTGTTTCCAGGTTCAAAGGCTGAGTAAACGACATGGCAGCACACTACCAACCTTCTGAAGGGCAAACACAGCTAGACCAGTGGCTACGGTCAAAAAGAAGAAAGGAAGAAGCCAGTCACGAAGGAATCTCTCTGGTTCAAAATTGGACCAATTTTGGTGGTCCTGATTAAAGTGGTCCTGTTGATTATACATAAGTTTTGGAGTCATATCTTTCCTTTCCCTGTGGATGTTGGGCGGGAAATTGAGAAAGTTTGTAGGACATATACGTGGACATGAAGAGAAGATGGGAGGAAGAATGTATGTCAAGAGTACACAAGTGGAGGTCTTCAAATTAAATCAGTCTTACGGTTGTAAGTCTCAAATCTGGGTGAGCAGCCTTTTGGTTGTACTATTTGGCAACAATGGGTGATAGCTTATAAGTTAGTAAGAGATAGCTTAATTCACCCTGGTCGGGCTGTCTTCTTCGAGTAATAGATATGATGTTAATTACAGATGTATCCTGAAATTCAACATGACGGGAGAATCAACAATGAATCACTGGTAGGAGACAATGCTCTGTATGCCTGGTGCACATGCCCAAAACTAGACATAAATTGGTGCAGATGGGTCATGGGTATGGAATAATTTTTAGTGCCTAAAAATCTTGTTTTGTCATTGGCTTGCTAGTAGAAGTACACTAGCGACTAAAGATAGAATAGGCAAGGAGTTATAAAGTTATAAGAGTGGTGAAATGGTTGGGTGTTGATAACACAACAAAAATCGGAAGTTCGAACCCCGGAATACACTGGCAAGAACAGATGCGAGAAGCAGAGGGAAAACAGTAAGCAAAACCAGCAAACACCCCAAGGACCCGCTACCAGCAGTAAACAAAACTTTTTCCCAATTGCCTTTTTTCTTTCGACACACAAGCAAGAACTCAAGATGTTACACGGTTAGATTCAAACACACAAGTGGTAGTATAAGAAATGTATTAGGTTATACCAAAAAATGTTAAATGTTTTGCAAAAAGTGAATTATTGTAGTTTCATGAAAAACATGCTAATTAATTTCATATTCACCCTAACCAAATCGAATACTACAAGTCCTAGTAGTGCAGAATCCAAACCAAGGAGCAAGAGGGTAAAGTAAAAAATCTGATAATCTATATCACAGTCGCAGGAAAAATTCAAAACAACGTAAGGAAATCCCCTATTACAAAGATAAAACCCATTGAAATGATCCAAGTCACAAAAAAAAATCAAATTCAAAGGCAGAAAGAAACATAAATTGTTCTTTTAATGCTGTAAACTCTAAAAATAATTCTGCATGAGAAAATCCCAAATAAAATCTTGTTCCGCTCCATAAAATGTCTCTTCCAAAGCTACTGCAATTTTGTGACAGTACAACCAATTCCTGGAAAATAAAAGAAGAGAACTGGTCTAGTGAGCTGAGAATAAAAGTATATAAGCTCTGCATAAACACTTCGCACCAGATGACCAGGAACTATACTACACCTGGATTTTGAACTAACAACAAATGTGCATATTTAGACATTACAACATGCACGAATCTTCGTGGCACAACAGTAAATTGGTACGACTAGAATGTTCACTGTTTTGGGTCACATGATCAGCAGTCAACACTCTATGCAAAGTAATCAATAGGTTCGATATTCTTTTATAATATACTAGTAAATGTACAAGTAAAATCTGTGAACAAATGCTGCAGGACTAAACGAAAATGGAGTAAAAGCCAGATCATGAGACATAAATATGGGAATGGGACTAGGGGTAATACGATTAACACCAAGTGTCTATCAAGGTACAGACTTAAAGAAAAATATTCCAGAGATGGACGCTTGAAGGAGAATAGAAGTAGTGCATACCTTGCAGGAAACTTAGGATTACTGACGAATATCAACCAACTCCGCCACCGTTGGCTGATTAAGGACCTTTAGAAACGTATCAGCTGAGTTTAACTTCTCAACCATATTGTCTAGTATGTGATCCTCAACATCAACTGCCCGACTCTTCATTTCATCAGGCTCATCTGTTGTGGAAGAGAATACGAGGTCAGACAATCGCGACTTCTCTGTTTGGCAGGAGTATTTGTGTCCCTCATTCGTCCCAGAGGTCAGTAGGTGGTATGCGTAAACAAACTTCTTCTGACCGATTCTGTAGGCACGGGCTACAGCTTGCCTCGCCACTGAGGGATTCCAAACAACATCCAACAGAACCACCCTTGATGCCCCAACTAAACTAATACCTTCTTTACAGCATTTTGTTGAGGCAAGCAGGACTTTGGCTTCACTGTGAGGATCATTGTAACGGTTTATCATGGACTGCCGATTTGGCAGTGTAATTCCACCGTCCATTAGTAAAATCTCCCTGTCAAGAACCCAGTTGAAACGATCTTTTAACTGCTCCTTTAGCAGATTCAGAGGGTGAATAAACTGGCTGAATATGAGGACCTTTTCCTTTGCTGCCTCAGCAAGGCGCAAAAGCTCAAAAATAAATTTTGTTTTGGCACCCTCATTTGGATTTAGCATCGAATCTTTCACTGAACTTGGATTGACTTTAAGTCTTTCTATATCTGCAGCTTTACACTGCCGCAGAAGATACGGATGCACAGATATCAATGCAGTTGTATGTTCATGCTCAATTGAGTTCAGCCCTTTCAATTTCTCAATCAATGGCTTCTGTAGTGATGAGGGTTTCACAACGATAACTACTTCTTTCAAACCGGGGAGACTCTCTCGAAGTATGGTGCCTTTATGCACACTGACAAATGGGCTAATAGCAGATTTCAGCTTCTCTAAATCGTCACAGTTATTCTTCTTACCATTTGACATGGAAATTCCGGCAAGTGTTTTTTCATCGCCAAGCATTTTAGCAACTACAGGTCTGACCAAACGCAGTGTATTAGAGAGCTCAACGAGATTATTTTGAAAGGGAGTTCCAGATAGTACCACTCGCTTTTGTGCCTTGAGTTCGAGAAAACTATTCCAGATCTTGGTCGAGTTGTTACGAGGATAATGTCCTTCATCAAGAATAGCAAGTCCTGGTTTCTCAAGAAGTATTTTCTTAAGAAATGTATCAAACATTTTAGGCGGCTTTCCTTCTTTTGCATTCTTTTTATCATCGTTGGTCAACTGCTCAAATAAGTGATAGCTAATCCCCAAAACGCTTACATTGTCATCCCATGAGTATGCTTTGCCGTAACGAACTGTAACCATGGTTCGCATCCTACCTGTCACCTCCTTTAGAACAAACGGGCTCTCCTTTCCCGAAAATGTGAGGGGTTTGAGGTTATAGAATGGAAATGGAAAATTCCATTTCTCAAACTCTTCCTGCCATGTCAAGAGCATACCAGCAGGGGCAATAATGATAGGTTGGCATCTAGGGAACATTTTCAAGTATGTTTCCAGAAAAATAATCGTCAGACGGGTCTTTCCAGTCCCAGGAGCATGCGAAATTATGCAGCCACCCTCTTGACGAGGTTGAGAGCTCTTCAGCTCGGACAGATTAATACTTCCAGCCAAGTTTCGCCACATGAATTCAAAGCCTTCTTGCTGATGTTCGTACATAAGTTGTCTTACACCAGGTTTGATATCCCAAACAGTTCCTTGGTCACTAATGTTGAAAGAAGCATCTCTTTTCACTAAAGATTTCAACCGAACTTCTTCAAATTTCCGGGGTTCCTCTTCGAATTTCAGGAGATCCGCAAGATAAGGTGGCCTTTTAGATGGTCGACGGCGACTATTTTTCCCCTGATTAAGACATGAAGTGTCAGTATTACAATATAATTATTAGCGTAGAAGCTAAAAGAACTATTCAACCTAGATCGACCTTGTTGTAATTGACATGGTTAGGGTGGTAATCAACCCAGTAAACTACTTACCCACTCGAGCAACACATCTCTTGGACCAAGCCCCACAAAAGAACAGTAAATACATACTTGACCCTCATCATCTTTTGTTGTATACTCATGCTCTCCTCTAGCACATCGATGCTCTTGCGTTTCTTCAGCAACTGAGCGTTCAGGTTCAGGGTCAACCTGCACCAATTCATATGTATCAGCGATTGATAACACTTTAGCCCCATTCTGGTTTATAATTCACAGTTCTACAAACAAAAATAATCAAAGGCAACATAGAATTAAATTTCATGATCTTGAACGCATTAGAGTAAATATTCTCTGTTGTCAATCCTGTTGAACTTACATTTAGGGTTTCAGAAGCCTGCGGCATGACCATTTGCCATGCAAGATTCATTTCATCAAATAATCGTTCATTCTCCTTCTCCTCTTCTGTTTTCTCTACGACTTCTGGTCTTCCTCCATCCTCAAACCTGAACTTTGATGGAACAGTATTTTGGGTATCAGTTGTGGGTGCCTCAGCCTGATTATCTTCATTATTACATTCCACATCTTCCATCGGTGGACCAGTTCCAAATATGGCATTTACAAGGAATGTACGCATTTCAGGAGCCGAAGTCGGTTTCTTTCTTGTTTGCACTACAAGTGTTCTCTCAGAATTTCCATTGCCATCAATATCCAACCTGGTTGTACTACCAACTTCTCTCTGCACATCATTATCTTCATTGCAATTAAAATCACTATCTTCTGATAAGGGGTGAACTGCCTCAATCCTCTTTGTGCAAGATGGAGACCTATCCACTCTCTCTACCCTGCTAGAGCCCTTTTCTCCAGTTGCATCATTAGCAGCAGCAGTTCTGTTCTTTTCTGCAGGAACTTTATTATTTTCACCTG
Organism: Plantago ovata; assembly: GCA_028274465.1. Lineage (NCBI taxonomy): Eukaryota > Viridiplantae > Streptophyta > Magnoliopsida > Lamiales > Plantaginaceae > Plantago > Plantago ovata. The sequence goes on from CM051458.1 coordinate 4,531,364, forward strand.
CTTTCTTTTTCTTCTCTTTCCTAGAGGCCCTGCTGCGCCCTGACTTCCCTGATAATACAGGGTGAACTTCCCCAATCAGCCTCTTCTTGCAAGACGGAGACCTATCCACTCCCTCTACCCTGCTACAGCCCTTTTCTCCAGTTGCATCATTAGCAGCAGCAGTTCTGTTCTTTTCTGCAGGAGCTTTACTGGTTTCACCAGCTTTCGTTTTGCTCTCTTTCCTCAAGGCCTTGCTGCGCTTTGACTTCCCGTGATGCACCGTGACTTCCTTATAGAGACTGTCTGGCTGTTCCAGAACTGCATTATCCACAGCCTCAGTGTGTTCTTCCGCCTCTTCTTCACTAAGAACTCTGTTTGAGGCCCTGATGCACCGTGACTTCCCTAAAGAACCTTTCTGTTCAGTCGCCTCTGCTTCATTAGAAAGCTCTTGAATGTGTTCAACAGAATTTTCATCTCTTTTACTGTAATCTCCGGTCTCTTCAGATGAAAAATATGTCTTCTGCACTTCATTATCCTCATGATACGAGGACAAGGACACCACACCATCTGAAGAACGAGAGCTTGTCACTTCAACGCCATCATCTCCAGCATACTGGCTTCCGCATTCAGAAGACGATGATGATATATTTATTAATACATTATCAGTTTTTGGAGACCTTTTCTTGTCTGCTGTCCTTGACTGAGTCCGAATTGACATGGGCAGGTATTCACACTGACTGGCATCAGTGTGCTTATTCCTGGGCTCATCTTCCTCAATTATATATCCCTCCACATCCTTAACATTTCCTGTAGAAATACAAGGAAGCTATTATAAAGCAGCTGGAACAGATTTATATCACACTCAAGTGCTTGTTAATCATGGAAACAAAATTTAGCTGAAGATCGAAATGTGTAAATAGAAAATTGAAAAACGACCACCACCTTTTCCCGAATCTGAACTCGAGTCATCAGTTTCTCCTACACCAGAATCAATATGGCCTCCATCGGAGGAAATGGCCCAATTATCCTGATTGAAGGGTGCCCCATTGCCGGCTACCCAAGAGATTTGATGTGCACTTGAGGACCCTGTGATGTTGGCAAAAGGTGAGTTTATTGATACATAGAACATTACACTTCTAGAAGACCATATTTTTCGTCCCAAGACATGTAAAACCTGACCAACATACTATAATTCAAGTTTTCCACTATATAAAATTGATTTGTCTGCAAATTCTCATTAGAAAGCAGCACGAGGATCAGCTCCACAGAAAGATTGAATTAAGTGTTTAATTTTTTTATTTCTGAATACGTCAGTCTGGAATTTAGTACAACACAGAACAACACTAATGAACATTTCTCTTAAGTTCATCCTACCAGTACCAAGGATACACATACATCCCTTACATTATTTAGTCTATATATGCAAAGTAAGGATCAAGAGATGGGGAGAGAGCGAGAAAGGAGTGTCTTTCAGTTTTTAGTCTTCCAAGTTCAGTTATTCTTAATAATACTTTCTTGATATATCTTTCAGAAAAAACATATACTCGTACTTAGTATATATACAGTATAAAGAAAGCATCGATCCATGTGGTTACCCTTTTGTAGAAATGAACCTGACAGATTTAGCGGTCCACGATCAGAACGACAATCGTACTCTTGGTTCGCAAGGTACATATTTTGGGTTTTACGACCAACATTCTTTCTAGAAAGGGCAATAGCATTTACATCCCGCTTTGATGAGGTCTCAGTCTTATTCCTGGACACTATTTCATTGGTTTCAGTGACCTCCATTTCCTCAGACGAGCCATTTTCTACAAAATATCATGGACAATGAGAACCGTAATATTTAAACTGCTGCAGAACAATTCAGAGAAGAAGCTTTTTTTTTTTTTTTTTTTAAATCCTTCTTTTGTTTGATGAAAATTCCAGGAAAAAGGATGCATGGGAGACTGATGTCTGGATCTATGAATAATAAAATGGATTTTCCATGGATCTGATCCATATGAATTCAATTCGTGGGGGTCCAGGCCAATTCAGACCAAATTGGACCAACTGCGGAGCTTCAGAAAAGATCATGTTTGAGTTACTTGTGTGATTTTGTTTTGTGTTTTATGCTTTTATATTTTCATTTTATCTGTGTTAACATAATTTAGTCTTTCATAAAATCTTATGAAAGATTTAATTTTCGTAAGTAATAGGAAATTCCACAACATAGTATAATTTAGGTGAGTGTCCAAACACTTGGGCAAGAGAGTTATGGACTTTAATTTCCTCTTATTTAAAAACAACCATGACTTTTACAAGAACTTCACATTTGCCATATTTTATATTGTGATGATAGAAATATTTTAGAACCATTGTTGGAATATATTTAGGACATGGAAGTGAGCTACAGAGGATTTAATGGTTTTTGGTGAGTTTGACAGACTATCTATGTAAATCTAATGAGGGGCACAATATATGAATTACACAAAGTCATGGAAGCTAACAGTGTTGGGAGGACTCTTAGGTGGCATGGGGGAAGGAAAAATGGATTATTTTCATTCCATGTCTTTATGTGGAAGAACTTGCTACCATATTATGGATTTGCTTTTCACCTGGCAAAATAATAGCTACGTACGAAGTGGCCTGACAGGCAGCCATTTTCCCAGAAAAGCTACCAAACATGGCATGGAGAAAAAAAAGAAGAAGAGCCTATCAAACTGTACTTTAAGCCGGGACGCAGGAAGTATTATTCAAGTGGGTACCGGGAGTTGTACGGTGGTCCAGTGGAAGGGAGTTGGGTTGGTGAAGGAGAGGTGCAGGGTTCATCCCTAGTGGAGACATAAGGCGGTTTAGGTGTATAGATATAAGGTGGTTTAGGATGTTATGTATCAGTAGTGTAGAAGTAGTTGTAATATTTTCCGTTTCAAAAAAAAAAAAAAATTCAAGTGGGTACCAATTGATTTTTAAACTCCTCCAGAATAGGAAGGAAGAGGCAACACAATTTAAGTCATGATAAGTCCTTTTCCAGGATATCTAGGGTGAGAAGAGCTGATAAGCTGACTATGTCCAATCATAAGAGTTTAGAATTTCATTTGAATAGACAGCTTTAATAGAAACTCTGGAAGGAGAAATTCATAGCAGTTTTCCATTTACTGGAAGAATTCTTGTAATCGATTGTACTAATTACACCAATGGCTCTACTGATGACTATAAGACGAGGAAGAAAATTCCACTTAAGTGTGTGTTTACAAGAACCTTGCACAACCCCAGTGAGTTAGTATCAAATACAGTATAAATTAGCAAACTTGTTGAATAACACCACCAAGTCATACAAATATTTATTAAACGACCTTAAGCACTCCAACAACAAAATAGATAGTATATTACAAAAGCATCAAAATTTTATTACGAGAGCATCAATCAAGAGTGAATGTGGCATGTATACGGTGGTAAAGGTGTAGTGTAGGAGTAGCATATTTAGATTTGCCATTTTAGAGAAAAAAAAAAAAAAAAATGAACATGTCGTGATGGTGTATTAAGTTTTCATGCTTAAAGTAAATAATTTACTTTCTTTATTGTAACATTTAAGTTTCAATAAGTAGTTCTCTAACATACTCTTTCCCTCCACATTTCAGAAAGTGAAAGTACAGTTCACAAATTTATATGAGACCACGAAAAATTTCTGTAGAGTTTATTCCTAGGTGTAGTTTTTATGTGAAAGCAATACCTCTTGTTGGCATAGAACATATCATCCTTTTGAACTCAGCTTCATCAACTGCCACAACTTCATCTTCATCGTCATTCTCTGCACAATGAATTATTAACATGAGACCACAACTACTACGTTTGCCAGCTTATACTACAGGCAATCTCACCATTGCACTCGTAAATTAAAAAGATACACATAGTTTTGGAAGAATTGAACAATAAGATGTTCACTTGGGCTCAACGAAACACCTTGGAGGAAATCTCAAGTACAACATAGTTTGAAACATCATCATGGAGAGAGAAGGGTTAAAACTTAAAAGTTAAATATACAGAAGTTGTTGAGCAATAACATGAAGAAATATACATTTCCTGCGTCCAGTACAGCTCGGGCTTGTAAGCATTATATAATGTTACTGAAAATCAAGACCAGCTCTCAACCAAATTAAAATCAATTTAATTTTACCACAAGTTGTCATATAACTCAAAAGGAATTTTCTGAGTTTCATTCAGGAAGGTTCAAACACATTTTCTCATATTGGTCATGAACAATCACATGAAAACAAAAATTATCTTCATAAATTACCATGATTATCGCTGGGGGCACCAGCTCTCTGCATGAAGTAGTTTTGATTTCTCTTCCTTTTGTTTAATGTCCTCTGATCTGGTAAGGGTGATTCTCTTTCCCTCATCTGACCTAAATCCTCGGAACCCTGAGGCACAGACCTATGCACAGCCTCTGTCTGTCCCTTTCTACTACTACTTGCATCATTAGTTGCAATGTTCCTAATCTTATGACCACTCTTTTTCAGTCTCTTTCTACTCCTTTCATCATTAACTGCACTGTTACTACCAAAATGACCACTCTTTGTCGGTCTCTTTCGACTAGTTGCACCTTTACCCTTATGACTACTTGCATCATCACCTGCACCGCCGCCACGAAAACGCCTCCTTTTATTTTAACATATATGTAGTTCACTCCCTTATGTGTCAGTTTTGGAACCTTGGCCGGTGGTACCGCCATGGTCGCTTTAGAGCTAGTGTCTGACTCAGTATCACTCTGCGTCAATGAAACAATAACATTATAGACTGAGCATCCCATTATTCTTTAAATATAGACTCAAATAACATAATAGACACCCTCCTTTTTTAATGTACACTTCCCATTTTTTTTCGAAAGCACAACACATCAATTCTACTTAATCTCCGAGACCAAAATCAATACAAGCTAGGATAATACATAAATCCAGCAATTAGGTTGTTTCTATGCAGAAAACCCCCCCAATGAATTTAAAATGGCAACTAAACTCAAACATGCCTTGTACATATAAACTAACAACAAATTATCTGGTTATGAAGATTTCTACAAGAGATATAAACCATAAAAGCATCTAGTAATGCAATGGTGGTACTCAAAGTAAAAATTGATCAGAGAACAACTAATTAGGTTTACCTTTCTGAATAATTAGGTTTACTCATGTAAGAGAAAAGGTAAATCTCAGGAAACACAACAATCTCATACTTCATCGTAGAGAGATAACGGCGGCGGGCCGGTGGTAGTGGCAGGTGGAAATCAGGAAAGGGGTAGACTGGTGAAGGTGCAAGTAGTCGAAAGAGAACGACTGCGAGTTCTCTTCTCTTTCCCCCAGACTTGCACAATATTCTAAGCCACTGTTTATTTATTTTGAAGACGTATCTTAGTCACCCTCTCTAAATTACTACTCCCATCATTCTTAAATATTTTTTAAATATAAGGCAGAATAGGAAACGGTTTCGATTCGAAGCCATGTGGCTAAAATCGGCAGATATTGAGCAAGTCTTGTTGGTAGAAATGTTATCTCTTGTGTGCTTGATTTTATGAACCATCATATATTGGATCCCCAACTTAATTTTACCCGCGTGGTTCTCATACCTAAATGCAAAGATCCTAATAAAGTAACCCAGTTCAGACCCATTAGCCTTAGCAATGTGATTTTTAAGATAGCCTCTAAATCTATTACTAATCGATTGAAGCCTCACATGAACCATATTATTACTGAAAATCAGTCTGCTTTTTTATACGCTTATTACAGATAACGTATTGGTTGCTTATGAAGTTAATCACTTTTAAAAACAAAAAGTCAAGGGTAAAGAATTTTTTATGGCTTTGAAACTTGACATGAGTAAGACCTACGATAGAGTTGAGTGGATTTTCTTACAACGAGTGTTAGAGTGTTTAGGCTTTGAGGCTAATTTCATCAACCTCATTATGCTTACTGTGCGATCTGTTTCTTACTTTGTTTTACTTAATGGAGTTGAACTTGAACCTATCCAGCCGGGGAGGAGGATCCTCTTTCACATTATTTGTTTTTATTTGTGACGGAAGCCTTTAGCTCTTTGATTTGGGATGCGGAAGAGAGGGAGGTGTTGAAAGGGGTTATTGTAACTCCAACTGCACCAAGTATCTCTCATCTTTTATTTGTGGATGACACTTTGTTGTTTTGCCATGCTTCTACCTCTGTTGTTGTTGAAATTGGTGATATTTTGTATAGATATAGTCTTGCTTCGGGCCAAGAGATAAACTTGGATAAGTCAACGATGGTTTTTAGTAGAAATGCGAGAACTGGTCAGATAGAGGAAATTCATAATTTGCTGCCTGTTAGAGTAGTTGATAAACATGATAAGTATTTAGGTCTACCTACTCAAATGGGGAAATCTAAGCGGGAGGTGTTTGGGTGGCTTAGAGATCGGGTTTGGGGAAAGGTCCAGGGTTATGGTAATAAGTTTCTTTCTAAGGCTGGAAAAGAGGTTCTTATTATGTCCGTTATTCAAGTCATTCCAACCTACGTTATGAGTTGCTTTAAGCTCCCAGATTATCTCCTTCAAGAAATTGACTCTATTATAGCTAAATTTTAGCGGGGGAATGAAAAAGATAAAAAGATACACTGGCTTGCTTGGGATTCCTTGTGTGACTCAAAAAGAGACGGGGGTATGGGTTTCTGGGATTTGAGGTCTTTTAATTTGGCTATGTTGGGTAAACATGTTTGGCGCATTATTTATTACCCAAATTCTTTGCTGAGTAGAATTTACAAGGCTAAGTACTTTCCCAATGACGATATTTTTGAGTGTACTATTAAGAGTAACGCTTCTTCTACTTGGAAGTCTATTTTTAATAGTATTGAGTTGGTCAAAAAAGAATTCGTTGGCGCATTGGTGATGGAGAAAGCGTTAAGGTTTGGTCTCATCAGTGGATACCAAGGGATAGTATACTGAAAACTTTTACCCCTAATCTTATTAATATGCCGGATCTTATGGTGTCAGATTTGATTGAGAATGGAGTTTGGGATATGGAGTTGATCTCTGCTATTTTTTGGGATGGTGATGTTGAGAGAATAGTTCAGATTCCTCTCTCTTCCTCTAGACCTCCTGATATACGCATTTGACAGTTCGAAAAACATGGGCACTATTCTGTAAAATCAGCTTATCACCTTGCTAGGCAAAAAAGGAAGTCGGATTTGTCAAATAAGAAGGGTGGGAGCAACAACACATTAATTGAGAATTGGACTTGGCTGTGGAACCTTAAACTTCCACAAAAAAAATGAAAATTTTCTTTTGGCGTCTCTTAAAGAATTCTTTACCTGTTTGTTCCAGCTTAGTGCGCAGAGGTGTCAGTATTACTTATATTTGTCATGTGTGCAAATCTGTTTCTGAATCTGGTTTGCATGTTCTTCGTGATTGCTCATATGCTCGACTCTATTGGGCAGTTTCGCCTTTCTCACAGGAACAAGTGGGCTGTAATGCGGACTCTGTTTGTTTATGGGTGGATCACTGTAGGCGACAACTATCCAAGGAAGAACTGGAACTGTTTGTTGCATCATGTTGGTCAATTTGGAGCAACATGAACCAAATATGGCACAATTCAGCTGGTTAGGATGCTGTCCAGACAATTCAGTTTGTACAACGGTATGTTGCCAACTACAGGGAGGCGCAACAACTTTTTATGGAGCCAAGACCACCAGAGGAGAGACAGGCATGGGCACCACCAACTGTTGGAAGGATTAAGATCGATTATGACGCCACTGTGCAGACAATGGAGCGTGGAGTTTATAATACCCCGCATCCCACATCACTTAAGAGTGAGTGGAATAAATAAAGGGTATATATGTTAGACCACCACTCTCACATGGTATGAGGCCTTTTGGGTGATTCCAAAAGAAAATCTGTGCGGGATCAGGCCCAAAGCGGACAATATCATACTGTTGGAACGTGTGTGGGTCCGCCAGGAGTAACCACGCCGGCCGGATTGGTCGGGTCGTTACAGAGTTGGACTGGGTGTGGTGGCTAGAAACGAGCAGGGGGAGGTACTAGCTTGGCGACGTTGATTCATTCCCAATGTCCAAGACCCTGAGGTAGTAGCAACTATGGCGGCAAGAGAAGTTGTTCAACTTGGACTGGACTTCAGATTTCCAAACGTTACTGTCGAAGGGGATTGCTTAGGAGTGGTTAAACAATTGAATAACTCTGCCCCATCCGTCGTAATTTTAATTTCCTTTTTTTCTTTTTTTTTGGTCAACCTTGACCAGAGACGGATGAGTAACCCGTCTCTATATGTTGCGACGGATGGCTCATCCGTCGCTAAATCTGTGACGGATGGTCATCCGTCGTAAGACTTACGCGTCCTAAGGGTTTAGGGACGCGCTCTATGACGAATTCGACTCATCCGTCGCTACCCTATCCCGACCCGTCGCTAAAAGACCGATCTGTCGCTACTAGTAGCGACGGATCGATCCGTCGCTATATTCCGTGTCTGTTAGTGGGATTTCTTGTAGTGATTGTTAGTTTCTTCTTTTCAGTCTATTTCTTTTGTTTTTGTGCGCCGAGACTGTAATAGAATTGCGCATGACTTAGCTCGTAGCTCTCTTTCAGACAGTTCTGGGCTCTCGAATATTCTTGTAGACTACTTAGTTGGTGTTTTCTTTGATTTTGACAGTAATGAATGATTGATTCTTCTAAAAAAAAAAGACATTTTAGGTTTTTTTTCCCTTTTTTCGAGAATAAATATTAAAGTTTTAACCATTATAGCTATGTTATTCCGTATTTTTTCCTATTTAAAATGGAGAGAGTATTAAAGGTGGTAAGAATATTGGAGTAGCGCAATTGATATCGAGAGTTCAAGTCCCGATAGAGTCATAAGGTGGATTAGGTGTATTTAAAGTTATAAAGTTTGGTTTAGGCGTGGATCTGGACTTATAAGTTGGTAAAGGTGTATAGGAATAAAGATTAGGATAGTTAAATTTTCTTTTTCAGATAAAAACAATAAAATTAAAAATTTCATATTTATCATTAAAGCTTTATTAAAATCATTAAAGCTTTATTCCGTTTCAAAAAAATCATTAAAGCTTTATTAAATATTAAAATATCCATCAAATTAATTTCTTTTTCCCCTCTCTACTATTACTATTCAACGTTCAACCCCCCCTCCTTAAATTAATAATTCTAAAATGAGTACCAAACATTCTTAAAACCATTCCCACACATTTGCACATTTGTTTTTGTGTTTAAAAATTCATCTTACAAATTCCAAATCCAAAAGTTTTTATTTTCATAAAATATTTAGAAAGGGTGACCATGAGAACAAAGTCTTCAATGCAATATGTTCGACTTCGAGATATTTAATTATGTGTGAACTTTATCATTTTATTTTAAGCATAAATTCATGATTTGTGAAAAACATGCACAATCAAAACTTTAAAAATAAAAGAAATAAAAACTAAAAATAAACGTACCATTTTACATAAATCACGAATGAGAGACTGTGGCGACCTCGATTATCTTCAGTGGCTAACTTCTCTGAAACGAAAAGAATTGTAGGATTAGCTAAAACGAAGATAATATGACCCTTAAATACAGATACATGTATAAAGTCTAAATTCTACAGTAGCAAGTATTTTGTTAACCGTCATACAGATTATTTTCGCAAGTATAAGGTGGAGTTGCATAGAATAATATGCCTAAGTTGAGGATCTTGTAATGATTTTTAATGGGTGGCCATAATGTCAGTGGCATAAGGAGGGAGGGCATTGGACCGACCAAGTTTTGATATAGAATTCTATTATTAGAAAATATGTACTGTGTCAATCAATTCTTTACGTATTCGTTTTTTAACGTCTCAATGAATTATTTATGTTTTCATTTTTGAAAATTACCCCACATCTCATCTATATTATTGTAAATAAAGACCTCACTTTTATACTTCTTTATCTCCACTTATATAACACACTCCTTTAATCCACTACCCCACAATTACATACAATATTAATATAACATTAACAAACAAAACTATTCATTAAAAACTGTGCAAAAAGTAAACGTATGGTTATCGTCGGAACGCAGGGAGTATAATCTTCGAATTCATTATATCATAGTGGAAAAAAGTTTAATGTTAAGCATTTTTTTTTAAATGAGGGTTCGACACTCATGGGTGGGTATTTTTAGTTCCATTGTAAATTATTTTATTTGTAAACATTTCTTCATTTTAAAGTCAAAGTATTACTTCACTATTTAATAAATTATTGATCTTTCAATTTGTTTTTCATTTTTTTAACACTCACAATACAATATAGTTGGTTCGAAATGTCAAATATAAAATTTTATTGGCCTTTGAAGTTGTGAATTTAACCTAAATTTATCAGGTGGTAATTAACAAAAAAGGTAAGTTATATCATGTTCAAAATACATCATATACACTATCAGAACAGGTACTTATAGTACATAAGTGATTAAAGATCATAATAATTTACATTTTCTCTTTCTTGTATTAGTATTCAAAAATCATTTATAATAAGTTATATTTTCTAAAACTAAAATGAATGATTAAAGTTTGAACCATCCCTAAAATTCGGTATTGTAATCAATCTTGAGTTCTTTGTCTAAAACGCTAAAGTTATCAAAAATTTCTCTTTAGCAAAAACATAGAACCCCAAGTTTTGTATTGGAATTCATGAAATATTATCCGTTTGAAGAAGGGTATAATTAAGTTCTAATTAATTCTTTTGGAATTTCAACTTTTATTAGCTCCACACCGTCCTATATGACATTTACATGAGAATGGATTTTAGTGAAACAACACATCTATTGTGAAAGTCAGGCAAAAAAAGCCATTATAGAAACATACAAGGGAAACGCATATCAACGACAATGTAGATCCACAAATCAATTTAAGAATCAATGTAAAATAGCAAAGATGCTTGAACTCAAGAACAGATCAAAAGATCCATCGACATACGTTTACAAAATATAAATAACCATCTCGATAAACATTGGATATATATAAAAGAAGGTTTGAAAACTAATATATATATTGCACTTATAATTCAAAAGTCAAGATTAAAGAAATATTTTCTTACAACTTAAAGATCGAAGGATACTTGATCCGGTATGAACCTTGAGGTTCTTTGCCTTCAACCCTAAATGTACAAGTCCAAGTTTTAGATTCCTGATGTTTTCTCTCTACAAATGGTATAAAGTTCTAATTATTTTAGGTTTTTCCCTTTCATTAGATTTAATCATGTGCGGATCTACAGATCTATTGACATATATGAATTTATAAAGCATAAAGAGTACCGTCTCCATTAGCATTGAGTATAATAAAAATAGATCAAAAACCTAATCAACATATCGCACTTGTAATTCAAAAGGGGATCAAGAAATAATTTTCTTACAATTTCAAGATCGGGGGAAACTTTATCCGATTGAATTCCTTGTTTTGATGTCCCGAGCTTTCCAGACTCTCACCTGCAAAAATGAATGGCTGAAAAATTTAGATCGGAATTTCAAGATCGGAGGAAATTTGATTGGGTTCTTTGTTTTGATGTCCTGAGCTTTCCAGACTCTCGCCTGCAAAAATGAAAGGCTAAAAAATTTAGATCGAAATTAATTTCAAGATCGGACGAAAACTTATTCGATTGGGTTCTATGTTTTGACGTTCTGTGCTTTCTGAACTCTCACCTGCAAAAATGAATGGCTCAAATATTTAGATCGGAATTCACGAAGTTTTCTCCCTTTGAAGGCGGCGTATCAAGTTCTATGTTGTTTAGGGTTTTTTTTACCTATAGTTGCACACCATCCTATATCACGTGTTACGATGCATTTCAATGAAACGCCAACATATTGTGAAAGTCAGACAAAAGTAGTAATTTTCGTAATAAAATTAGAAATTAATATACTAATTTGGATGTAGGTTGAAAAGATTAACTATTGGTACAATATTGATGATATTAAAGTATGTACAACTCGTCCTAGTGCGAACATGGTCGAACTACGACGATCTTTGTCCATTATCACTAAGATTCATGAAGGTCACATCTCCAGATAGGGCGCACCTCCGAACTATTCTAATAGTGAAGGATCACTAAAGAAAGACCAAGAAAATTAAAAAGGCCCGACAACCATAAGCGTGAGAAGACCTACGAGTCTTCACCTCATAGTGATACATACCTTGGATCACTATTCTTCATTACCACTCACGTCTAAAGGAGTGTAGCTTGAGAAGAGGTACACACCTGCCACGACAGACTAACCACAGAAGCATACAATATGAAGTGTTCCGAGAGAGACTTTATAAATTTGGGTTCCGAATAAGAACAAAGATTCACCCTTAGCTCATTATGGGCCAAGCCCATTACTATCAACATCATGTCTTCCAACCACCAGCTAGAAGGACACATGGCATCGTCTCATTGAGTCGATCAGGGGTTTTGCAACATCAATCCCAAAGAAGAAGGGGGCAGAATTTTGAGGAGCATACCAATACACATTCTATTTTTTTCACAAGGATGGAAGCCACAACCTCCTTTGGGTAATCCGAACATTGGTTAGACCTCAAGGCAGGCCAGATATAACACACTAAATTAACCCCCCTCCAACACTTAATATTGACCGGTAAGGCTTGCCCGAAAGATACCTCGGAGCTCGTTCCAATACAGCAAAGTGCTAAATTTTGTTGAAGGTCACTGAATAGAGCTTCTATTGTTCTTCTCCATGCGCGCCGAGAAATCTTAAAGGATATATCACCCCATTATTCTCCGACACTGTCTGTGGGAAGTAGTACAAAAATGTGTTTTCCATATTCAAGCTAAGCAAGTAAGGTAGGCGTTCACATCTATCCCAGAAGACAGGCAAGCCGTATTACCAAACCAAACCCTTCAGGTGAAGAACAAAGAGAACACCACCTAAGAAGCATGCCTATGCAAGAACCATTAGAAACTTGAGCATTGAAAAAAGATGTGAGTGTCAAGTCGAACAGGGAGTAAGCCACTCAATGTTAGACCCTCAGCGATCTGGAGAAGTTTTTTATGGAAGCTATGACGGAAACGGGTCCGACCAGTTCAGCCGCCAACCGGAGTATGGCCGACTCAAAAGTACCCTAACAACCGTTGTCGAGTCGGTACCCCATAATACCGCTGGAACCGGGCAAGAACCGGTCAAATCCGGTGAACCGGGAACCGGAAAACCGGCGGCTTTTTCGGTTTTTGGTCCTTTTTTTCAAAAAATCAAAATTTTGGCCCCTTTTTTTCAAAACATTGAAATTTTGGCTCCATTTTTGCAAATACCAAGGACATAATGGACAAAACACACAAAACTTAGCTATTAAAGACTTAAAGTTCTTTGCTCTCTTAATAATACTCATCTGTTTTTTTAGATTCTTTACGTATTCCTTTTTCGTCCGTTTTTTTAGATTCTTTACGTTTCCATTTTTGGCAGCTTTCTATCTCACAACTTTACTGTGGGTCCTGCCACTAAACCAAACACTACACTCATCATACCAACCTTCTAAAAAACCGTTTCAAAAGCAAACGTAAAGAATCTAAAAAAACAGATGAGTAATACAATTGAGTTGTTGAGTTATATTCTAAGCTTTAATAGCCATCATTTATCAGAATATGACATTTTGCTATTTTAGTAACACTTACTTTTATTTTTATTATGAAAAATAGGATATTATATATACTCGGTACACATATATATTTTTCATATGCTATACCGGCTCAAAACTGCTAAACCGGTCTGACTCCGATCCAACCTTTTTTGGGGGGTGTCCGGCTTGACTTCTGTTCCGGATTTCAAAACATAGGCTATGAGTGTTAGGATCTAGTATTTAGATGAACAAACACATGAGTTGCTATTTAATCGAAGTTTTTTATGGAAGCTATGAGTGTTAGGACCTAGTATCAAGATGTGACAGGTTAGATTCAAACACACAAGTGTAGTATAAAAAATGTATTAGGTTATACCAAAAAATGTTAAATGTTTTGCAGAAAGTGAATTATTGTAGTTTCATGAAAAACATCCTAATTAATTTCATATTCACCCTAACCAAATCGAATACTACAAGTCCAAGTAGCGCAGAATCCAAACCATGGTGCAAGAGGGTAAAGTCAAAAATCTGAAAATCTGATATTACAGTCGCAGGAAAAATGAAAAACATCGTAAGGAAATCCCCTATTACAAAGATAAAACTCATTGAAATGATCCAAATCACAAAAAATCAAATTCGAAGGCAGAAAGGAAACATAAATTGTTCTTTTAATGCAGTAAACTTCAAAAATAATTCTGCATGAGAAAATCCCAAATAAAATCTTGTTCCGCTCCATAAAAGGTCTCTTCCAAAGCTACTGTAATTTTGTGACAGTACAACCAAATTCTGGAAAATAAAAAGAAGAGAACTTGTCTAGTGAGCTGAGAATAAAAGCATATTAGCTCTGCAAAGTAATCAATCGGTTCGATATTCTTTTATAATATACTAGTAAATGTATGTTGAGGTTCGTATCAACAATAGTTGATTACCTGATCACAAAGCTCACAATAACAACTAAACCACCAAGAAACTTCGATCTGCTGCACCAAATCAAACACACAACCAATGCAACAACCACAGAAAATAGAGCAAGAACGATAAACAAGTACACAAGATTTAACGTGGTTAGGTACTGAATAACCTACGTCCACGGAGATCAACCAGCTTCACTATATTATCACAATCCGCTATTATAAGTCACTAATCAATCACAAAAAATAGATTCTCTAGCTAGCACCTATAATATCGATAATATATATAACTTGTCGAAGTAGTCGAACAAGCCTTCAATACCGTGATGAATGTGTCTTGAGCATGCAGTAATCATCCCTTTATATAGCATACAAATCGCAACTATTTCCTAAGAGAATTCAAATAGGTATTGAATCCTTAAATGAAACAATTTCTTTTTCCTGACTGTTGTCGGTCACAGAAGTTGTCCTGGAGGTTGGCTCAAGTGTTAGGTCAACTACAGTCTATATCTGTTGTTGAGATAACATTAACTCCACAACTCTCCACCTTTAGCTCAACATCATCCAATCCACACTTCCCCACTACTGATATCAGTATCCCTGAAGTTAGGACACATCCCTACTGCATCTCTAAGGTTAAGACGCAACTCCATGTTCCTCTAAGGTTAAAATACACCCACATATGCACCTCTAAGGTTAATATGCCTCCCTTTTCCATCCATGCGGTTAGGATGACCCACTCAAGGTCTTAACACCCACAAGTTCCAGGAAAAACCTGAACTTTGGTCCTGGAAGCGCCTTAGTCATAGCATCCGAAGCATTCAAAGATGTATGAATCTTATTTATCTTCACAACTCCTTTGGCAATGATATCTCTGATGAAGAAAAACCTTACATCAATGTGCTTTGTCCTTTCATGATACACATGATGTTTAGTCAACATAATAGCACTCTGATTGTCAAAGTGAATATTCACATGATCCAGTTGAACACCAAGTTCCCTCAACAATCCACCCAACCAGATAGCTTTCTTCACTCCTTCAGTGATAGCCATGTATTCTGCCTCTGTTGTAGATAATGCAACCACAAACTGCTGACTTGCCTTCCAAGTAACTGATGTGCCAAACAAAGTAAACACATACCAGTGATAGACTTTTTTCCATTCAAGTTCCCTGCAAAATATGCATCCACATATCCAACCAATGGATTCTGCAAATCATTGCTTCTCTTGAACCTCAGTCCCATCATCCTTGTGCCACTTAAGTATCTGTGAACATCTTTCACAACATCCCAATGCCTTCTCCGATGATTCCCCATGTATCTGTTGATAACACTCATAGCATATACAAGATCAGGCCTGAAGCAAATCATAGTATACATAATACTTCCAACTGCACTTGCATAAGGTATCAATGACATAATCCTTGCTTCTGCATCATCCTTAGGACATTGTTCCTCAGATAACTTTACCCCATGTGCAATAGGAGTAACCACACTACTGCAATTTGACATATTGAACTTGGCTAGAACCTTCGTGAGATAACTAGGCTGAGATAGAAACAAATTCTTCTCCTTCTTGTCCCTAGTGATATCCATCCGAAGAATTCTACTTGCATCCCCAAGATCCTTCATCTCAAATTCTTCCTCCAGCTTCCCTTTAAGTGTTTCAATCTCCTCCATTGACCTGCTAGCAATCAACATATATCATCCACATACAAGAGTAAGTAAACTCTCTCAGCAGCTTCCTTACCAGACTAATATATGCAACTATCATAAGCATTCCTCACAAATCCAATCTCAGACATGTAGCTATCAAACTTTAAGTACCACTGTCTTGGACTTTGCTTAAGACCATATAATGACTTCTTCAGCAAACATGCTCTCTTATGCCTCTTGTCAACAACAACTCCATCTGGTATTGTCATATATATTTCTTCTTCCAATTTCCCATGTAGAAAATCCGTTTTCACATCCATTTGGTGAAGAAATATGTCATATTGAGTAGCAAGAGCTAAGATTACCCTGATAGATGTGTGTCTGACCACTGGTGAGAATATCCCATTGTAGTCCACTCGTTCCCTTTGAGTAAATCCTCTAGCAACCAATCTAGCCTTGTACCTTATGTATTCTGTACCTTTGAGCTCCACCTTCTTCTTGAAGATCCATTTATAGCTGACAAGTTTTTGTCTATTAGGAACCTTCACAATCTTCCATGTCTCATTCTTCTCATGTGACATGAGCTCTTCTTGAATAGCTCCCTTTGCACTTTCAGAACATGTAATTGCTTCCTGATAACTTTGTGGTTCAGATGAATCCACTCCCTCTTCTGCAGTACTAAGAGCATGCGCAAGATATGTCTTGCTAACCCTACCAAAACCATACATATCTGGTGCTTTCCTCTGCTGCCTTTTACTTCTTTCTCTTGTAAGTTGATAGTTTGAAGTTTCACCTTCTTCATCAGGTTGATCATCCCCATCTGACTCTGAGCTACTACTAGACTCCTCATTCACTGGTAATATAGGTTCTGCATTCGCAACATCATCATCTACTGTGGACTCCAACTCAGAGTGAACTCTCTTTTCTTCCAACTCAATTCTGGTATCTGCTGTGTCACAGTTGGGTGCGGAGTTGTGCACTCTCCGTTCAACTTCTGCCTCAACTGTTGCCTGCTTGTCCTTCAAAGATAGTATGTCTTCATTGAACTGAACGTCCCTGCTTATAATACACTTCCCCTTTCCAGGTTCTATGCACCAAAGCTTATATCACTACAAGAAAACATCATTTTACCAACCACTTTTAGCAACCGATCGATCGGTTGCTAAAATTAGCGACCGATCGGTCTTTTAGCGACGGATGGGAGCCTTTAGCGACGGACGCGGGAAATCGCCCTTAGAGCGTCCGGACTTTAGCGACGGATGGCTTATCCGTCGCTAAATAGCGACGGATGGACCCATCCGTCGCAAACTAGCGACGGATGATAACATCCGTCGCAATGTTTTAAGGTTTTTTCTTTTTCTTTTTGGTCGGTCATTGCATTAGCGACAGATGACTCCATCCGTCGCTACACTATATTTAAAAAAAATAAATAATATAGCGACCGATCGCTATATTAGCAACGGATCACCATCCGTCGCTAACGTCTCTATACTTCGTCTTCTCCGCGCGGCTCATCGACAGAACACACACAACACACACAACGATTATCCGCGCGGCTCCAATCTCTCCTCCCCTATTTTCTTCGTTTCTTCACCATTTCAATCAATATTATAGTCATTTCGAAGCTCTTCCATCAAGGAACAAGTGTAGCTATTCAATTGCGTGATTATTTCCCCATTTCTTCCGCAATCAAAGGTATATATTTCGAACCCTAACTTGTCTAAATTTTAGTATTCTTCATTTTTTTTTCAATTCATTGAATTGTATGCATTCTACTAGTATCTATCATGTTGTGTAGATCAAATTAGGGGGATGAACAAGTTTTAGTTGGTGAATTGATAGATTTGGTATGAATTGGGTATTTTATAGTTTAGTTCGATTATGTTTGGTATTTGAATTGAGTTGGATTACGTAGTTAGTTTTGTTCAATTAGTGTAGTTTTCTTTCGGATATACTAATTACTAATTAGATTTGGAAATTGTATAAGTATAATGGAAATATGAGGAAATTATTGTGTATTGTAAGTAGTTATAATAATGGAAATTGTATAATTATAATGGAAGTATAGATAAATATATGTAATTATAGTATATTGTAAGTAGTTATTATAATGAAAATTGTATAAAATATAGATAAATATAAGTAATTATTATTTTAAAAACACGTAAGTATGAAGGAAATAACTCGATCATAGGTAAATTTAAATTAGAAAATATTGGGAGTATATATAATGCAATGTAAAAAACTGATAATTAAAATGAATAATCGATGAAAAGATACGTTAGCCGCCGCAATGTACTAAACTTCTATTGGCCAGGTTTAGCATTCAATTATGAATCCTGATCGTTCTTGGATGTACAGTAGGATTGCAGATGGAATACTTTTGCCTATGTTTGTACAAGGGGTCAATGCATTTGTCGAATTTGCATTGTCAAAACCCGAGTGTTTGAGTACTGGGATGATGAAGTGTCCTTTCAACCATAAGAAATGTAGGAACCGTCAGTACTTACCCTCTACGGTGGTTGTAGACCATTTGAAGCGTAATGGTTTTGTCCCTAAATATGAGGTGTGGAATCATCATGGTGAGGCAGTTCATTTGTTGGGGGATTATTCCATGTTGTCGGGGAAGCGTAGGAAAAGGCAGAAGAGTAGTGCTACACCAGGTGCCTGTACTCATGATGATGCCACAGGGGACCGGATGGAAGAGATGGTCCATAACACTGCGGGTCAAGAATTCACAGAGGGTGTTGTTAATGAGGAGCCTCTGAATGCTGAGTCACAACAGTTCTTTGACTTGTTGGAAGCGTCCAAAATGCCACTCTACCCGGGGTGCAGGGTGAATGAATTGTCTTGTTTGTCTAGAATTATGAGCAACAAGGAGGGTGGTGGGAATTCAGAAAACAGCTGCAACGATTGGTTGAGTTTGATCACGGATATTACGCCTGAAGGAAGCCTAGTTCCAACAAGCTATTACCAAGCGCAGAAGAAGATGAAGGCGATGGGATTGCCAATGGAGAAAATAGATTGCCACAGGGGAGCGCGCTGCTAAAGTACTCAGTGCGATAATACGGAACAGAATGGTCCCACCGCAAGAGGGTGGCAGCCAGTGGCATTGCATCCCGGACCAAATTAAGGGAGAGCTCTTCGAGGAGCTGAGGGTGAGTTAATAATCGTACATTAATTACCTAATTGTTTGTGTTGTGAGTGGTATGTTAGCCACTTTGTGTGAGTGGTATGTTAGCCACTGTACTTGGGTGATATGTTAGTCACCATTGTTTTTGTGAAATATAGGACAATGTGAGTGGTATGTTAGCCACTGAACTTGGGTGATATGTTAGTCATCGATATACCTGAATAGATGTTGTTTTCCCTTGTTATATATTTGATACATGTTAGCTCCCCTTGTTATACTTGAATGTTTTTAAGTATTCACCAACGTATGTGTTTCGATGTTTATTTGTAATTGTGTAGAAAGAATTCTTCCTTCCGAAAGCATTGCTGATGGATCTCTGGTGGAGCTTCAACTCTCACGGTAGTGCCCTTTACAAGTGCATGGTTCATAACCTGAAGAAACTGTGGACAAATAAACGTCCACGTATCGGTGATTGGCCCGGAGATGAAATTTGGGAGGCGTGGAAGGTGTATTGGGCTAACGAGAGAGTCCAGGCGCATGCTGACCAGAACACTGAGAACAGGAAGAAGCAGCCGAATGATGGGACACGTACCCTGGTGACACACCGTTTTGGCTCTGAGTCGATCGCTACAGCACATGTGAGGCAGAAGGTAAGTGTATTAACTTTGTGAATTCATCATTATTATACTTGTTATTTACTTGCATTTCGAACTTTCAAACTAAGTATATGATGCTTTCATGTGTCATTCAGTTGAAGGATAAGGAGAGTCTCCTATTCACCTTGTTCTCGAGATCTCAGAAGGCCAAGAACGGACAGTGGTTGTGTGACGAGGCCACAACAATTGCGGTAAGTTCAACAATACATGTGTTTATTAAATACTGATGATTTCATAACTAATTAACAACATAACTAACACCTTATACTCTTGATTTATAATTTCAGACGGCCTACGAGGACAGGATTCGTGATCAGGATCTCACTGTTGAGGAAATGAATGCCATTTTCCTCGAGGTGAATCCTCCAGACGAGAAGGACCGTCGCTTGGGACTGGGGAGTGCAGCAGCCGTCCCTGAATTGGACTCGAGGCCGACTCGTCGTTCCCGTGCCAGTACATCTTCATCATCTTCAGCAGCAGCTTCCGCTCGAGAGCAGGCCCTCTTACTTCAGTTGCAGGAGAGGGATGAGGAGGTGAAGAGGCTAGCTGCGCAGCAGGCTAAATATGGTACTATGTTTGCTGAGCTGTATGCGAAGTTGGGGATGGACCCACCTACCTCTCCGTGATCCCCTATCCTTTTCGACTCTATTTACTATTTTCTACATGAATACTGTGTACACTATGATATTATTTTGGATTAGTATTGTGTACGTATGATTATTATTATATGTATGGAGGGTTTTGGTACATTTATTATGATTTTTTTGGATTATTTTTTGGTTTATTTGGTCTATAGAATTTCTGTAACATGTTGCTTAATTAAACAGGTTGCATTTGATTTTGGGTCTCATTATTATATCTAAAAAAATTTTAAAAAAATAAAAAAAAATTAGCAACCGATCGTCTCATCCGTCGCTATACAGAGCGACGGATGAGCTTATCCGTCGCTAAATGTCCCGGACACTTAGCGACGGATAAGACTCATCCATTGCTAAATTTAGCAACCGATGAGACTCATCCGTCGCTAATTCTCCGGTGACTTTTGCGACGGATAATTCATCGGTTGCTAAAAGTCAACCTCATTTTCCGTCGCTAATCCGTCGCAAAATCGCGACGGAAAACTCATCGGTCGCTAATTCGCTAGCGACTAACGGTTTAGCGACGACGAATTTATCCGTCGCTAAAAACACCGATCGGTCGCTAGCTAATATTAGCGACCGATCGGACTTCTTTAGCGACGGATTGTTCCGTCGCTAAAGTCGCTCTTCCTTGTAGTGTATCCCTTAACCCCCTTTGGATAACCAATGAAAATACACTTAAATTCTCTAGATTTCAATTTATCTAGCTTGATATGTGCTAAAGCCAAGCATCCAAACACCTTGAGTTTTGTATAGTCCCCATTTGTTCCGGTCCACACTTGATCCGGTGTCTTAAACTTCAAAGACACAGCTGGACTCTTGTTGATGAGTATTGCTGCTGTAACCATAGCTTCTCCCAAGTGACTCTTTACTTTGCTGAATAAAAGTGAGTCTCACCGATTAAATGCAAAGTGAATTGTAAAACCTTTGCTTACCCCAGAACTCAGTAGCATACACCTAACTCTCTCCAATAGTGTTCTATTCATTCTTTCCGCAACTCCATTCTGTTGTGGTGTACCTGCAACTGTCTTGTGTCTAGTAATACCATTATTTTTACAGAAATTAATAAACTCAGTAGATAAGAACTCCAATACATTATCAGTCCTGAGATACTTCAATGATCTTCCTGATTGATTCTCTACCTCAGCTAACCATTTCTTGAACTGATTAAATGCTTGATCCATAGATTTCAGAATATGAACCCATACCTTCCTTGAATAATCATCTATGAATGAGATGAAATATTTACCTCCACCTTGACTGAGTGTCCTAGATTGTCCCCCTAAATCTGAATGCACATAATCCAAGTTAGCTTTAGTAGTATGCTTCCCTGTGTTAAAACTGGTCTTGCGCGCCTTCCGTCATCACACAAGTCTCACAAAATGGTAACTTAGTAAACTTATCTCCTCCAAGTAATCCCTGCTTGGAAATTTCCTTCAATCCTTTTTCTCCTAGATGACCAAGCCTCTTGTGCCATAGATATGTGTTGTCATTCCCATGAACTGCTGCACTTTCTCCAGCTACTGTGTTACCAGATAAATAGTAAAGACAATTCTTCTTAACACATTGCACCAAAGTTGTCCGAGTCGTTGAATCAACCTCTGACTCAACCGCGTGCATAACCCGCAGAACACCATGACTCCATGAATATCCCATAGCATCAAATTGACCAAGTGAGATCAGATTCCTCCTCAAATCAGGTATGTACCTTACACCAGTTAACAATCTAATAGTTCCATCATGCAACTTCAACTTAACATCACCTATGCCTTTGACCATGCATGATTGATTGTTCCCCAAAAGTACAGTCCCACCTTTTCCATATTTGAAGTTTGTAAACCATTCTTTAACCGGACTCATATCAAAAGAGCACCGATAATCAAGTATCCAGGATAAGTCTATATTAGAAGTAGAGACTGTAAGTACCTATGAGATGTCAAAAGATTGTGTAGCCTGTGCTATGTCAACTGTTCCTGTCCCCCTTGTAGGTTGCCTTTGCTTCCTGTTGTCTGGTTGAGGGAAATCCCTCCTTAGATGTCCCTTCTTGTGACAGTTATAGCACCTCCCCTTCTCTACAAATTCAGACAGCTCCTTACTCCCCGTCTTATATTTCTCCTTTGGTAACCTTTCCCTTGCAGGACCACCCTTCTTGGAACCATGGTATTTCATAGCAAGACTTTCAGCTGAATGTCCACCTTACTGCAGGTTCTTCTACTTATGGAACTCCCTAGTCTTCAATGATTCCCTTACCAAATCCAAGGTCACTGCAACATTACCAAACATCATTGAATCTCTGAAGTTCTCATATGAGTTGGGCAGGGAGTTGAGCAACACTATAGCTTTGTCTGCGTTTGTAGTCTTATCACCAACATTCTCCATGTGTGTTGTGATCTTGTCAAACTCTGCTAACTGCTCTAGAATCGTCCTACCTTCAACCATCCTAAACCCAAGAAACTTCTGCTTGAGATACATCATCTGGGCTGATGATTTTCCCATATAAACTTCTTCAAGTTTATCCAAGATTGCTTTTGCACCAGTGCACTTAACAACCTCCCTCAATGCACCATCGCTCTATGAGTGAACAAGTGTATTGTATGCCTTCTTCTTGATTTCCTTCTTCTTTGCTTCATCTTTAATATCCTTAAGACCTTCATCCCCCAACAGAGCAACATCAGCTCCATAATCCAATAAAAAGGCCTTAACCCTCAGTTTCCACAGGCTGAAATCTGTGTGCTTCGTGAGCTTTTCAATCTCGATTTTAGTTAACGTCATTGCTTATATCTAGCTTGGATTCTCCCGGTAAATTCCTTCGACCCTTCCACAGACGACGCCAATTGTTGAGGTTCGTTTCAACAACAACCAATTAGCTGATCACAAAGCTCACAATAACAACTAAACCACCAAGAAACTTCTGCTGCACCAAATCAAACACACAACCAACGCAACAACCACAGAAAACAGAGTAAGAGCGATAAGCAAGAAAGAACACAAGATTTAACGTGGTTCGGTTCTGAATAACCTACGTCCACGGAGACCAACCAGCTTCACTATATTATCACAATCCGCTATTACAAGTCACTAACCAATCACAAGAAACAGATTCTCTAGCTAGCACCTATAATATCGATAATATATATAAATATATATATAACTTGTCGAAGTAGTTGAACAAGCCTTCAATGCCGTGATGAATGTGTCTTGAGCATGCAGTAATCGTCCCTTTATATAGCATACAAATTGCAGCTATTTCCTAATAGAATTCGAATAGGTATTGAATCCTTAATTGAAACAATTTCCTTTTCCTGATTGTTGTCGGTCACATAAGTTGTCCTGGAGGTTGGCTCAACTGTTAGGTCAACTACGGTCCATGTGTTTGCTGTTGAGATAACATTAACTCCACAATGTACAAGTAAAATCTGTGAACAAATTAATGTTGCAGGACTAAACGAATATGGAGTAAAAGGCAGATCATGAGACATAAATATGGATGAAGGAAAATATTCCAGGGACTTAAAGAAAAATATTCCAGAGACGGACGCTTGAAGGAGAATAGAAGTAGTGCATACCAAGAAACTTAGGATTATGATGACGAATATCAACCAACTCCGCCACCGTTGGCTGATTCATGACCTTTAGAAACGTATCCGCCGAGTTTAACTTCTCAACCATATTGTCTAGTATCTGATCCTCAACATCACCTGCCCGACTCTTCATTTCATCAGGCTCATCTGTTGTGGAAGAGAATACGAGGCCAGACAATTGCGACTTCTGTATTTGGCAGGAGTATTTGTGTCCCTCATTCGTCCCAGAGGTCAGTAGGTGGTAGGCGTAAACAAACTTCTTTTGACCGATTCTGTAGGCATGGGCTACAGCTTGCCTCGCCACTGAGGGATTGCAAACAACATCCAACAGAACCACCCTTGATGCCCCAACTAAAATAATACCTTCATTACAGCATTTCGTTGACGCAAGCAGGACTCTGGCTTCACTGTGAGGATCATTGTAACAGTTTATCATGAACTGCCGATTTGGCAGTGTAATTCCACCGTTCATTTGTAAAATATCCCTGTCAAGAACCAAGGTGAAACAATCTTTTAATGCTCCTTTAGCAGATTCAGAGGGTGAATAAACTGGCTGAATATGAGGACCTTTTCCTTTGCTGCCCCAGCAAGGCGCAAAAGCTCAAAAATAATTTTGTTTTGGCACCCTCATTTGGATTTAGCTTCGAATGTTTCACTGAACTTGGATTGGCTTTAAGTCTTTCTATATCTACAGCTTTACACTGCCGCAGAAGATACGGATGCACAGGCAGCAATGCAATCGTATGTTCATGCTCAATTGAGTTCAGCCCTTTCAATTTCTCAATACTACTTCTTTCAAACTGGGGAGACTCTCTCGAAGTATGGTGCCTTTATGCACACTGACAAATGGGCTAATAGCAGATTTCGGCTTCTCCAAATCGTCACAATTATTCTTCTTACCATTTGACATGGAAATTCCGGCAAGTGTTTTTCATCGTTAAGCATTTTAGCAACTACAGGTCTGACCAAACGCAATGTATTAGAGAGCTCAACGAGATTATTTTGAAAGGCAGTTCCAGATAGTACCACTTTCTTTTCTGCCTTGAGTTCGAGAAAACTATTCCAGATCTTGCTCGAGTCGTTACGATGATAATGTCCTTCATCAAGAATAGCAAGTCCTGGTTTCTCAAGAAGTATTTTCTTAAGAAATGTATCAAACTTTTTAGGCGGCTTTCCTTCTTTTGCATTCTTTTTATCATCGTTGGTCAACAGCTCAAATAAGTGATAGCTAATCCCCAAAACGCTTACATTGTCATCCCATGACCATAATGAACCGTAACCCTGGTTCGCATCCTACCTGTCACCTCTTTTAGAACAAACGGGCTCTCCTTTCCCGAAAACGTGGGGATTTTGAGGTTATAGCTAGAATGGAAATGGAATATTCCATTTCTTCTACCTCTCCTTCACTAAACAAGTTCTGGAATTTTGTTTGCTTCCCTGCTGGGATGCGACTTCCTTATAGAGACTCTTTGTTTCTCGGAAGCTTCTTCATTACATTGCACCTGATAACCCTAGCCTGTTCCGGAACTGCATTATCCACTTCCGCCTCTTCTTCACGTACTCAGACAAGAAAAGGTATGACGTACTGATTAAGGTGTCCAGGATTTGCGCAACTCTTGCGCAACCAAAGAAAGTAAAAGTACGCGCGCAAAGAAGAAAGTAATAACGCAAATAAGAAAGAAAGTAAATAACGCAAACAAGAAGAACAGATGAAGTAATTAGCGCAATAGAGTAATAATAATATCCAAAAGAAAATAAGACAATTTGTAAACAGTCTCATCCTTTTTAGCAGAAGAACATAAACTTCTTCACACTTTTCTACACAGTAATCGTGCTTCTAATCCACGATTAGGGATTAGGAATGACAGAAGAAAGACATATATATAGTAACCCTGGTTCGCATCCTACCTGTCACCTCTTTTAGAACAAACGGGCTCTCCTTTCCCGAAAACGTGGGGGTTTTGAGGTTATAGAATGGAAATGGAAAATTCCATTTCTCAAACTCTTCCTGCCATGTCAAGAGCATACCAGCAGGGGCAATAATGATAGGTTGGCATCTAGGGAACATTTTCAAGTATGTTTCCAGAAAAATAATCGTCAGACGGGTCTTTCCAGTCCCAGGAGCATGCCAAATTATGCAGCCACCCTCTTGACGAGGTTGAGAGCTCTTCAGCTCGGATAGATTAATACTTCCAGCCAAATTTCGCCACATGAATTCAAAGCCTTCTTGCTGATGTTCGTACATAAGTTGTCTTACACCAGGTTTGATATCCCAAACAGTTCCTTGGTCACTAATGTTGAAAGAAGCATCTCTTTTCACTAAAGATTTCAACTGTACTTCTTCAAATTTCCGGGGTTCCACTTTGAATTTCGGGAGATCCGCAAGTTAAGGTGGCCTTTTGGATGGACGACGGCGACTATTTTTCCCCTAATTAAGACATGAAGTGTCAGTATTACAATATAATTATTAGCGCAGAAGCTAAAAGAACTGTTCAACCTAGATCGACGTTGCTTATTGACATGGTTAGGGTGGTAATCAACCCAGTAAATACTTACCCACTCGAGCAACACATCTCTTGGACCAAGCCCCACAAAAGAACAGTAAATACATACTTGACCCTCATCATCTTTTGTTGTATACTCATGCTCTCCTCTAGCACATCGATCCTCTTGCGTTTCTTCCGAAACTGAGCGTTCAGGTTCAGGGTCAACCTGCACCAATTCATATGTATCAGCGATTGATAACACTTTAGCCCCATTCTGGTTTATAATTCATAGTTATACAAACAAAAATAATCAAAGGCAACATAGAATTAAATTTCATGATCTTGAACGCATTAGAGTAAATTTTCTCTGAATTAATCGTGCATTCTCCTTCTCCTCTTCTGTTTTCTCTACGACTTCTGGTCTTCCTCCATCCTCAAACCTGAACTTTGATGGAACAGTATTTTGGGTATCAGTTGTGGGTGCCTCAGCCTGATTATCTTCATTATTACATTCCACATCTTCCACCGGTGGCCAGTTCAAAATATGGCATCTACAAGGAATGGCCGAAGTCAGTTTCTTTCTTGTTTGCACTACAACTGTTCTCTCAGAATTTCCATTGTCATCAGAAAAGGTATCATGTACTGATTAAGGTGTCCAGGATTTGTGCAACTCTTGCGCAACCAAAGAAAGTAAAAGTACGCGCGCAAAGATGAAGGAAAGTAATAACGCAAATAAGAAAGAAAGTAAATAACGCAAACAAGAAGAACAGATGAAGTAATTAGCGCAATAGAGTAATAATAATATCCAAAAGAAAATAAGACAATTTGTAAACAGTCTCTTCCTTTTTAGCAGAAGAACATAAACTTTTTCACACTTTTCTACACAGTAATCGTGCTTCTAATCCACGATTAGGGATTAGGAATGACAGAAGAAACACATATATCGCACCATATACAGATCAAAATAAAATCCAAAGACCAACAATGGGACTTGAAACTGACGTGCAAAAATTCACCAAAACATAGGCCAGATCGACGCAGGTTTAGAAACCAATAAAACAGAAATTTTAAAAAACACTTCTCTAGACAATAACTATCATTCATCAACGCATAAACAAACCGAATAAAATCGATGGAGCAAACACACAGACTCGAAACAGAATCAGAACTCATATTAGATAAGCTAAAATCATAAACACACTTTTTGATAAACACCAAATTCAGATATAAACCTCAAAAACCACCATAAACATTTGCTTTTCCCCACAAAAAAATGAAAAACATATCTCTAGACCATGATTACACCAGACGATGATGATATATTTATTACTACATTATCAGTTTGTGGAACAGATGTATATACACTCGTGAAATGAGTATATCACACTCAAGTGCTTGTTAATCATGGAAACAAAATTTAGCTGAAGATCGAAAGTTTCACAAAATGTGTAAATAGAAAATTGGAAAACGACCACCACCTTTTGCCGAGTCTGAACTCCAGTCATCAGTTTCTCCTACACCAGAATCAATATGGGCCCCATCAGAGGAAACGGCCCAATAACCCTGACTGAAGGGCGCCCCATTGCCGGCTACCGAAGAGATTTGATGTGCACTTGAGGACCCTGTGATGTTGGCAAAAGGTGAGTTCTCATGTGCAGAAATCAAGTTTATTGATACATAGAACATTACTCTTCTAGAATACCATATTTTTCGTCTCCAAGACATGTAAAACCTGACCCAACATACTATAATTCAAGTTTTCCACTATATGAAATTGATTTGTCTGCACATTCCTAGTTAGAAAGCAGCACGAGGATCAGCTCCACAGAAAGATTGAATACGTCAGTCTGGAATTTAGTACAACACAGAACACACTAATGAATATTTTTCTTAAGTTCATCCTACCAGTACTAAGGATACACATACATCCCTTACATTATTGTATTGCGTCATTACGAGGCAACTTTAAATCTATATATCCAAAGTAAGGATCAAGAGACGGGGAGAGAGCGAGAAAGGATTGTCTTTCAGTTTTTAGTCTTCCAAGTTCAGTTATTCTTAATAATACTACTAGTATTGTGGCACAGTGCTGAGCGCGGTGCCCAGTGGATGTTGCAGTCAACTTGGCAACATTAGTATCGCGTTCCTACTGTACCCAGCTCAGATGGTTCATGAATTTGTCCCATGAAAGAATAAAAACAAATGCTGGCAAACACACTGAATAAGTATTAATCTACAATGTCAATGAGGTTTAATTTTATTATGCAAATATGTACAAAAATCAAGTGTCCTACACTATTCATGACAAGAAGCAACAACATACAATTGAATGGATTCACTTATTTAACTTATAATTGATCCATTGACTGATACAGTACAACTCATACGCAAACTTCAATAAGTTAGCACAATTGAAACACTTATGCACTACGACACTTAAGTTTAACACTTGAATATTTTATGAAGACTCTGTTTTGAACAATAAAAATCATTTCATCGAGACATTAATAAACATACTAAATGACTAATCCTACATTTCTCAATTTACATTTGATACGATTAAATACATCTTGAGTATTGATTGTGATATTGACTTCCTTCCCTAAGCCCCAACTGAGTAAAGAGTGTAAACATGAAGATTACCGACTTACAGTGAAATTACGCTCATCCAAGCAACAAAAGGGCAATCAGGTAGCTAATATTAGTAATGAAACTTCTCTCTTCACTTAACCAGCCTGCTGGATGTAAAGCAATTATAAAACACCGAACCATCAAGTACTTACCCGTAATAATGGACAACGAGAACCATAATATTTAAACTGCTGCAGAACAATTCAGGGAAGAAGCTTTCTTTTTTTTTTAATCCTTCTTTTGTTTGATGAAAATTCCAGGAAAGAGGCCGCATGGGAGACTGAGGTCTGGATCTATAAATAATAAAATGGATTTTCCATGGATCTGATCCATATGGATTCAATCCATGGGGGTCCAGACCAATTCATACCAAATTGGATCAATTGCCAGGCCTACGTCGGAGCTTCAGAAAAGTTCATGTTTGAGTTACTTTGTGCTTTTGTTTTGTTTTTTATGTTTTTATTTTATATGTGTTAAAATAATTTAGTGCTTTCAGCAAGTCTTATGTAAGATTTAATTAGCTTAAGTAATAGGAAAATCTACTACACAGTATCATTTAGGTGAGTGTGCCAAACACTTGGGCAAGAGAGTTTTGGACTTTGATATTATTTAAAAAACAACCATGACTTTTACAAGAACTTCACATTTCCCATGTTTTATATTGTGATGATAGAATATTTTAGAACCATTGTTGGAATATATTTAGGACATGGAAGTGAGCTACAGAGGATTTAATGGTTTTTGGTGAGTTTGACAGACTATCTATGTAAATCTAATGAGGGGCACAATATATGAATTACACAAAGTCATGGAAGCTAACAATGTTGGGAGAATTCTTAGGTGGCATGTGGGAAGGAAAAATGGATTATGGAGAACTCTTCTTCAATTTGTTTTTCATTTTTTTAACACTCACTATTGTTGGTTCGAAATGTCAAACATAAAATGTTATTGGCCTTTTGAAGTTGTGAATTTATCAGATGGTAATTAACAAAAACGATAAGTTACATTATGTTCAAAATACATCATATACGCTATCACAACAGGTACTTATAGTACGTAAGTGATTAAAGATCATAATTTGCATTTTCTTTTTCTTGTATTACTATTCAAAAATCATTTATAATAAGTTATATTTTTTAAAACTAAAATGATTGATTAAAGTTTGAACCACCCCTACAATTTGGTATTATAATGAATCACCACTACATAAGGTGGTGTAATAGAAAACTTGAATATAACGAAAATAGACTAGAATATTAAACTCCATATCGCACTTGTAATTCAAAAGGGGTTCAAGATTCAAGAAAGAATTTCCTTACAAATTCAAAATCTTAAGATAATTGACTCAGTATCAACCTTGAGTTCTTTGTCTATCACGCTAAAATTATCAAAACTTCTCACCAGCAAAAACGTAGAACCCCAAGTTTTATATTGGAAATCATGAAATTTTATCCCTTTGAAGAAGGGTATAAAGTTCTAATTCTTTTTGGATTTCAACTTTTATTAGCTCCACATCGTCCTATATCACATTTACATGAGAATGGATTTCAATGAAACAACACATATATTGTGAAAGTCAGGCAAAAGATAAAGCCATTATACAAACAAACAAGCGGAAATGCATATCAACTGCAATGTAGATCCATAAATCAATTTCAGACTCATTGTAAAATAGCAAAGATGTTTGAACTCAAGAACAAATCTAAAGATCCATCGGCCTACGTTTATAAAATATAAATAACCACTCGATAAGCACTGAATATAAATAAAAAAAAGGTTAGAAAACTAATATACATATTGCACGTATAATTCAAAAGGGTACCAAGATTAAAGAAAATATTTTCTCACAATTTCAAGATCGAAGGATACTTGATCCGATATGAACCTTGAGGTTCTTTACTTAAACC
This sequence comes from Plantago ovata, assembly GCA_028274465.1. Taxonomy (NCBI): domain Eukaryota; kingdom Viridiplantae; phylum Streptophyta; class Magnoliopsida; order Lamiales; family Plantaginaceae; genus Plantago; species Plantago ovata. The sequence goes on from CM051458.1 coordinate 4,562,526, forward strand.
CTAAATTTGTCAGATTCTCACCTGCAAAAATGTACAAGTCAAAGTTTTAGATGAGGATTCCTCAAGTTTTCTCTCTTCAAATGGTATAAAGTTCTAATTATTTTAGGTGTTCGCCTTTCGTTAGATTTAATCATGTGCAGATCTACAGATCTACTGACATAAATTTATAAAGCATAAAGATTTATAAAGCATAAAGAGTACCGTCTCCATTAGCATTGAGTATAATAAAAATAGATAAAAGAAACTAATCAACATATCGCACTCGTAATTCAAAAGGGGATCTAGACATAATTTTCTTACAATTTCAAGATCGGGGAAACTTTATCAGTTGAATTCCTTGTTTTGATGTCCGGAGCTTTCCAGACTCTCTGCAAAAATGAATGGCTCAAAACATTAGATCGAAATTACAAGATCGGAGGAAAATGTTTTCGGTTGGGTTCTTTGTTTGATGTCCTGAGCTTTCGAGACTCTCACCTGCAAAAATGAAAAGCTAAAAATTTAGATCGAAATTAATTTCAAGATGGGAGAAAAAATTCGATTGGGTTCTTCGTTTTGATGTTCTGAGCTTTCCGAACTCTCACGTGCAAAAATGAATGGCTCAAATATTTAGATCGGAATTCATGAATTTTTTCTCCCTTGAAGGCGGCGTATCAAGTTCAATGTTGTTTAGGGTTTTTCACCTATAGCTGCACACCAACCTATATCATCTGTTACAACGCATTTCAATGAAACGCGCTCATATTGTGAAAGTCAGGCAAAAGTAGTAATTTGTGTAATAACTAGAAATTAGTATACTAATTTAGATATAGGTTGAAAACATTAACTATTGGTGCAACATTGATGATATTAAAATATGTACAACCCGTCCTAGTGCGTACATGGTCGAACTACGACGATCTTTGTCCATAATCACTAAGATTCATAAAGGTCACATCTCTGGACAGGCCGCACCTCCGAACTATTCTAATAATGAAGTATCACAGAAGAAAGACCAAGAAAATTATAAAGGCCCGACAACCATAAGCATGAGTAGACCTATGAGTCTTCACCTCAGAGTGATACATACTTTCGATCACTATTCTTCATTAAAACTCACGTCTAAAGAGTGTAGTTTGAGAAGAGGTACACACCAGCCACGATAAGGGATGGCAATGGGCTGGGCTAGGCCGGGCCGCCAGACGCCCGGTCTTGGCCCGACACATTTGGCCCAGACCCAAGTCCGAGGACTGGCCTAATATTTAGGCCCAACCCCAGTTCATCATGGGCCGGGCCGGGCCCATTTTTATTGTTTTTTCAAAAAAAATTAAAAAAACAATCATTTTTGGAATTATAAAATTTTAAAAAAATTAAAAATTAAAAGATTTAATGAATTAAAAATAAGAAATGCTTCAAATAGTTATAAATTATTGAATTTGGTGTACATTAAAATATATAATTCAATAGAAAATTTTATAAATAAATAGAAAAGTATGAAAAAATTTCAACTTAATTTAATACTACTAATGTATAAATAACAAATTAAATAATTATATTTACATATATTATATATAATATATACAAAAATATAGTATACACTTGGGCCGGGCCGGGCTAGAACGCTAGAATTTTAGGCCCAGGTCCGGCCCATGGGCCAATATAAGAGGCCCAAGCCCAACACAAAAGGGTTATCGGGCGGGCTTGGCCAGACAAAATCGGGCTGGGTCTGGGCCGGTCTCGGGCTACCCGGCCTAAATTGCCATCCCTAGCCACGATAGACTAACCACGGAAGGATACAATATGAAGTGTTCCGAGAGAGACATCATAAATTTGAGTTGTGAATAAGAACAAAGATTCAACCTTAGCTAATTATGGGCCAAGCCCATTACTATCAACATCATGCCTACCAACCACCAGCTAGAATGACACATGGCATCATCTCATTGAATTGACCAGGGGTTTTGCAACATCAATCCCAAGAAGGGGGGGGGGGACAGAATTTTGAGGAGCATACCAATACGCATTGTATTTTATTTCGCAAGGATGGCAGCCACGACCTCCTTTGGGTAATCCGAACATTGGTTAGACCTCAATGCAGACCAGATATAACACACTAAACCCCCTTCCAATACTTAATATTGACCGGTAAGGCTTGCCCGAAAGCTACCTCGGAGCTCGTTCCAGTACAACAAAGTGCCAAGTTCCGTGAAGGCCACTGAATAGAGCTTCCATTGTTCTTCTCCATGCACGTCGATAAATCTTAAAGGATATATCACCCCTTCAGGTGAAGAATAAAGAGAACAACCACCTAAGAAGCATGCCTATATATGGAAGACCCATTAGAAATTTGAGCATTGAAAAAAGATGTGTGTATCAAGTCGAACAGGGAGTAAGCCATTCAATGTTAGACCCTCAGGGATCTGAAGAAGTTTTTTATGGAAGCTATGAGTGTTAGGACCTAGTATGTAGATGAACAAACATATGAGTTGCTATTTAATACAGACCGGCTTGCTAAAGAACTCCTAAGTCCTAATTTGGACGCTTGTAAAAGAGACAGCTAGCTAGCTAGCTAGTTATCTATTAGACTTGGTGATTTGTGTACGGTGTTAGACTATTCCTTGTAATTTTTATTTATGAAGATCTTTTAGCTAGGATCCTCCATCGATCAGCAAGGTGGTCAAGATTGAAGACAAGATCAAGCAACAATTCAATTAAAAGTCTTGAATTCTTCAAAAAGTAATATCTCAGAAATACCCTGAAAGGACTTACTATGATATATCTCTCGACAAGAAAAACCTAATAAAAGGGGTCTGAAGATAAGAGGTCAGAATACGAGTATGAGAATTTCTCGATATAGCTCTCTGAAGGATAACAAATCTCAGAATGTTGAGCATCTAATAACTTCTAAGCAGCTCACCGAAGAAGTGATGCTTACTAAAGCTCTCTAGCCGTTTGTCTATCTGACAAGATAAATATGGAGAAGTCACCTAATAGTACGATGCATTTAATGCATCTGAGCATTCAAACTTGCATTTTTAGAAGAAAACAAGAAATACTCAAGAAACTATTACAAGGTGAATGTGACATGCCAAGAAATACTCAAGAAACTAAGTCTAAAGGATTCAAAATTCAAACGATACAATTTGTCACTATAAATATAAGACTACCTGCATCGCAGGTTATTTGGTGTTTGGCCAAACGTTTGCTAAGCAAACGTTTCCCTCCAGCGCATGTTTTTTACATTAGTTCAACTAACGCGTTTGCTACGCGACAGTTGCTTTTTTTCTTCTTTTTTACTTTTTCTTTTTACTTTTTGTTGTTTTATCCTTTATTATTGTTTTTTTAATTGCCTTATAATTTAAAAATCAATAGAAAATGACATTTAAATAATAAAATATGAAGTTCTATGTTATTTTAATTAATTAATGACATTTAAATAATATGAAGTATGAAGTTTTATGTTATTTTAATTAATTAATGACATTTAAATAATATGAAGTATGAAGTTTTATGTTATTTTAATTAATTAATGACATTTAAATAATATGAAGTATGAAGTTTTATGTTATTTTAATTAATTAATGACATTTAAATAATATGAAGTATGAAATTTATGTTATTTAATTAATTAATGACATTTAAATAATATGAAATACAATGTTTTAAAAGAAATGAAAAAAGAATAAAGTAGTTTAAAAAGAAATCGCAGAAGAAAAAGAAAATTTGGGTAAGATAGATATGAGGGTTGGAGATGAAGAGTATGATAGAGTTAGATGTGAGTGGAATGCTGACGTGGGGTAAACTAGAGTTTGTGGGTAGAAGATGGTCTAAGGACTTAGCACTTGAAGAAGACATCAACCGCCGAACAAGAACTCATTCTTATCTTCTTCAAGCTCAGGCTCTAAGAAAGCCTATTTTAGTTGCGACCAAACAACTCTTTAATCTACTTAAGTTTTTGGTGTCAAGCTTGACTAACACCCTGTGAAGTAGTTGAACAACTGAACTGAAGTTGCGACCACGTACAATCAGTGTTCATTCTCCTAAACATGTAAAGTGTTCTTGCTAGAAAGATCATACTTACTCTGCATAAGATTAACAGAGTTGATCATCCCAGCTTTTTACAAGAAACTACCAAGTCTCTAAGTGTAGAAAATTGTTGGTAGAGTTGTACTCGTCTCGCAAAAGTTTGCCTTAGTGCGTTGTACGTAATAAAACTGTTTCGGTTATCTGAATTAATACAAATTAAGTAATTACGAATTCCTGGCTTATCTTGTTTACATTCTTCAGTGTTACAATTGCACAAATTAAGTAATTACAAATTCCTTGCTTATCTTGTTTACATTCTTCAGTGTTACAATTGCATAAACAATTATCTGTAAATCCGGACATGAATCTTGGTAACCATAAGTCTGGTATGCATGTGGTAGGATAAGACTTTACATGGTAGTTGTATGTAGAATTGGTCAGCAATGATCATGTCTTTAGGATTGGGACATGAGGATCTAAAGTTTCTTTGTTGGGATACTATACCTAGGTGATGGTATCACCTATGAGGGTTGGATTATCCAGGCTGCCTGATCAAGCGAGATCATATAGGAACCACTTCATATGGTTTGGGGAATCGTATGGGACCTGGACATGACGAGAAACGAATAACTAACTATAGTAAATAAGTTTGGATAGTTGAGTTACTTCAAGTTAGAATCGTCACCGATGATCATGAAGTGACACATCGTAACTGATTATCACATGAACGAACTAATGCGTATGGTTATGATAACTTTGATTCTAAAGGGAGTGTTCACCACCGTGTGTCTCCCGTCCTGTTTTCTTGGGTTATCTAATTTTGCTTAGATGGGAACGTTTGTGACCAACTGGAAGCACTCACTCCGTAATTGGAGGACACGAGATAGATCCCTTGTTAAGCTGGTTCGGTGTGCAGTTTAAGTCCTCAGCTCAAGTCCTGAGCTCAAGTTTCCTTAGCGGGAAGCTGGATTTCTCCGTTTGAACGCAGTGGTATTCTTGGATAAGAGGTAAGCGAACCAAGGTTAACGGCCTTTGCCTATATTCGATCTACGAGTCATCTGTGAAGGATCTGTAGTACGTGTTTACTAATCTGCAGGTTTCTGACGAATATCTTTAGAAATTGATCTAGGTGTTCATTGAACCCCATAGTCAATCTTGGACCGTCTGGCGTGGTAATTTGTATCTAAAGCAAGTTATGTCGATCCTACATTCTTTCACCTTTTTTGGACGTCCCAATGAATTCTTTACATTTCAGTTTATGGAAAGTACCACACATTCCATCTATATTATTTTAAATTTGGATCCCACTTTTATACTTCTTTATCTCCACTTATATATCTCACACTCATTTAATCCACTACCCCACATTTACATACAATATTAATATAACACTAACAAATAAAACTATTCATTAAAAATCGTGCAAAAATCAAGCATAGCCTTATCATCGGGACGGAGTGAGTATATGTTTTTTCTGAAAGACACTCCTTTCTCGCTCTCTCCCCGTCTCTTGATCCTTACTTTACTTTGGATATATAGATTTGAAGCAATACAATAATTTAAGGGATGTATGTGTATCCTTGAAACTGGTAGGATGAACTTAAGAAAAATATTCATTAGTGTGTTCTGTGTTGTACTAAATTCCAGACTGACGTATTCAATCTTTCTGTGGAGCTGATCCTCGTGCTGCTTTCTAACTAGGAATGTGCAGACAAATCAATTTCATATAGTGGAAAACTTGAATTATAGTATGTTGGGTCAGGTTTTACATGTCTTGGAGACGAAAAATATGGTATTCTAGAAGAGTAATGTTCTATGTATCAATAAACTTGATTTCTGCATGAGAATTCACCTTTTGCCAACATCACAGGGTCCTCAAGTGCACATCAAATCTCTTCGGTAGCCGGCAATGGGGCGCCCTTCAGTCAGGGTTATTGGGCCGTTTCCTCTGATGGGGCCCATATTGATTCTGGTGTAGGAGAAACTGATGACTGGAGTTCAGACTCGGCAAAAGGTGGTGGTCGTTTTCCAATTTTCTATTTACACATTTTGTGAAACTTTCGATCTTCAGCTAAATTTTGTTTCCATGATTAACAAGCACTTGAGTGTGATATACTCATTTCACGAGTGTATATACATCTGTTCCACAAACTGATAATGTAGTAATAAATATATCATCATCGTCTGGTGTAATCATGTCTAGAGATATGTTTTTCATTTTTTTGTGGGGAAAAGCAAATGTTTATGGTGGTTTTTGAGGTTTATATCTGAATTTGGTGTTTATCAAAAAGTGTGTTTATGATTTTAGCTTATCTAATATGAGTTCTGATTCTGTTTCGAGTCTGTGTGTTTGCTCCATCGATTTTATTCGGTTTGTTTATGCGTTGATGAATGATGGTTATTGTCTAGAGAAGCGTTTTTTAAAATTTCTGTTTTATTGGTTTCTAAACCTGCGTCGATCTGGCCTATGTTTTGGTGAATTTTTGCACGTCTGTTTCAAGTCCTATTGTTGGTCTTTCGATATTATTTTGATCTGTATATGGTGCGATATATGTGTTTCTTCTGTCATTCCTAATCCCTGATCGTCGATTAGAGAGAGATTATTGTGTAGAAAAGTGTGAAGAAGTTTATGTTCTTCTGCTAAAAAGGAAGAGACTGTTTACAAATTGTCTTATTTTCTTTTGGATATTATTATTACTCTATTGCGCTAATTACGTCATCTGTTCTTCTTGTTTGCGTTATTACTTTCTTTCTTATTTGCGTTTTTACTTTCTTTCTTCTTTGCGCGCGTACTTTTACTTTCTTTGGTTGCGCAAGAGTTGCGCAAATCCTGGACACCTTAATCAGTACGTGATACCTTTTCTTTGAGTACGTGAAGAAGAGGCGGAAGAACACACTGAGGCTGTGGATAATGCAGTTCTGGAACAGCCAGACAGTCTCTATAAGGAAGTCAAAGCACAGCAGGGCCTTGAGGAAAGAGAACAAAACGAAAGCTGGTGAAACCAGTAAAGCTCCTGCAGAAAAGAACAGAACTTCTGCTGCTAATGATGCAACTGGAGTGGATCATAGGTCTCCGTCTTGCACGAAGAGGCTGATTGAAGCAGTTTACCCCGTACTATCAGGGAAGTCAGGGCGCAGCAGGGCCTCTAGGAAAGAGAACAAAACGAAAGCTCGTGAAAACAATAAAGTTCCTGCAGAAAAGAACAGAACTGCTGCAGCTAATGATGCAACTGGAGAAAAGGGCCGTAGCAGGGTAGAGGGAGTGGATAGGTCTCCGTCTTGCACAAAGAGGCTGATTGAGGCAGTTCACCCCGTATTATCAGAAGATAGGTTTGAGGATGGAGGAAGACCAGAAGTCGTAGAGAAAACAGAAGAGGAGAAGGAGAATGCATGATTATTTGATGAAATGGACCTTGCATGGCAAATGGTCATGCCGCAGGCTTCTGAAACCTAACATGTAAGTCCAACAGGCCTTTGATTGACAACAGAGAAAATTTAATCTAATACGTTCAAGATCATGAAATTTAATTCTATGTTGCCTTTGATTATTTTTGTTTGTGGAACTATGAATTATAAACCAGAATGGGGCTAAAGTGTTATCAATCGCTGATACATATGAGTTGGTGCAGGTTGACCCTGAACCTGAACGCTCAGTTGCTGAAGAAACGCAAGAGGATCGATGTGCTAGAGGAGAGAATGATTATAGAACAAAAGATGATGAGGGTCAAGTATGTATTTACTGTTCTTTTGTGGGGCTTGGTCCAAGACACATGTTGCTCGAGTGGGTAAGCAGTTTACTGGGTTGATTACCACCCTAACCATGTCAATTACAGCAAGGTCGATCTAGGTTGAACAGTTCTTTTAGCTTCTGTGCTAATAATTATATTGTAATACTGACACTTCATGTCTTAATTAGGGGAAAAATAGTCGCCGTCGTCCATCTAAAAGGCCACCTTATCTTGCGGATCTCCGGAAATTCGAAGAGGAACCCCGGAAATTAAATTTGAAGAAGTACAGTTGAAATCTTTAGTGAAAAGAGATGCTTCTTTCAACATTAGTGACCAAGGAATTGTTTGGGATATCAAACCAGGTGTAAAACAACTTATGTACGAACATCAACTTTGAGTTCATGTGGCGAAACTTGGCTGGAAGTATTAATCTGTCCGAGCTGAAGAGTTACGGTTCGTTACGGCAAAGCATACTCATGGGATGACAATGTAAGCGTTTTGGGGATTAGCTATCACTTATTTGAGCTGCTGAGCAACGATGATAAAAGAATGCAAAAGAAGGAAAGCCGCCTAAAAAGTTTGATACATTTCTTAAGAAAATACTTCTTGAGAAACCAGGACTTGCTATTCTTGATGAAGGACATTATCCTCGTAACGACTCGAGCAAGATCTGGAATAGTTTTCTCGAACTCAAGGCAGAAAAGCGAGTGGTACTATCTGGAACTCCCTTTCAAAATAATCTCGTTGTGTTCTCTAATACACTGCGTTTGGTCAGACCTGTAGTTGCTAAAATGCTTAACGATGAAAAAACACTTGCCGGAATTTCCATGTCAAATGGTAAGAAGAATAACTGTGACGATTTAGAGAAGCTGAAATCTCCTATTTGCCCATTTGTCAGTGTGCATAAAGGCACCATACTTCGAGAGAGTCTCCGCGGTTTGAATGAAGTAGTTATCGTTGTGAAACCCTCATCATTACAGAAGCCATTGATTGAGAAATTGAAAGGGCTTAACACAATTGAGCATGAACATACGATTGCATTGCTATCTATTCATCCGTATCTTCAGCGGCACTGTAAAGCTGCAGATATAGAAAGACATAAAGTCATTCCAAGTTCAGTGAAACATTCGAAGCTAAATGCAAATGAGGGTGCCAAAGCAAAATTTATTTTTGAGCTTTTGCACCTTGCTGGGGCAGCAAAGGAAAAGGTCCTCATATTCAGCCAGTTTATTCACCCTCTGAACCTGCTAAAGGAGCAGTTAAAAAAGCATTTCAACTGGGTTCTTGACAGGGAGATTTTACTAACGAATGGTGAAACTACACTACCAAATCGGCAGTTCATGATAAACGGTTACAATGATCCCCACAATAGTACTAATTCACACGATTCCATTCGCATGGTACATTGATATAATCTTTACTACCGTGACGTGGCCAAGCTTGTATAACCACTACAAACATAGATAATATGAAATTAAAGCACAACGGAATATAAAGAAGAACCTGTGTTTGAAACTTTTCAAGCAGCTTTGTAAGCTTGCTTGATTCCCAGTCAAAGCAGAAAATCAACTAAGAAAGATCTTGTTCGTACAACGCTGCTGTGAATTCTCAATCTCTACCTTAGTAAAACAACACTAGTCACCTATGAGTAGAGGTGACCAGTGGGCCGGTCGTAGAACAGCCCGGCCCGGCCCGTTAAAAACCGGCCCAACACAGCCCATTAATATATTGGTCCGGCACAGCCCAAACCGTGTATTTTTAGGGGCCTATAGGGGCCAGATATTCTGGCCCAGCCCATCCCGGCCTGGCACGTTATAAACCCGCTGAACAGCCTAGCACGGCCCGGCCCAGGAAGCCCGTGAAATAATAATAATAGGTAAATTATGGTAATTAATCCAATACACTCAACACCTAACGGCTAAGTGGCTAATACTTAAATTAATCTAATATTCTAATGCATTAATTGCAGTTATCATTAAAAACTAATACTACCATAAAATAATAATTAATTAATAGTACTTATAATAATAATAGTAAAATAATGATCTATCCTTATCATCATCATCTTATTCTTGCTTTTCGTTTCACAATTCACATTTGTCTCCTTTTGACTCACAAAAGCTCCAACCAGCAGTACCATCCAGGAGTCCCAGATCCAGAAACGAAAAAAAAAATTAATCCCGTGTTCTATCTTCACTAATTCACTAAATAAAAACGGCTAATAAGTGCTTTGTTTCTACGATCCAGGAATTGAGTGAACCTATAGGTGAACACCTATGTCAACACCCTTGAAACAGTGACACTTACAATCTCCCCCTTTTTGCCTATTCTACACATCACCAAACCTGCACAGTTAGATCAATAACATAACATATGCACACAACTAACTATAGCTTAGGTCTTAAACACATGCAGAAAACTACTTAGATTAGGATTAAAACTAATTGTTATAATATTATAAGCAATTAAAAGACTTCAAGTAACATACTCCTTGGCAATAGAAAGATTGTTCAGAAGAAAAACCAAAAGAAATGAAATCGAAAGGTTAGATTCCAAATCTTAAATTCATCAAAATTGCGCCTGCATTTCGTCATATAATCGAGTCCTGGCAGCGTACTTTTTATTTTGTTAATTGCGTCCCATCCTTGTCGTCTATGCTTCGGATTCAGTGTCAGTGTTTTAAAAACGATTGACGCATACTTGTACTCTAGATGGTTTGATATTTTTGTGGGCACCTCTTCAAAAAGATGTTCGCTTCTTTAATTTCCAGGTTTTGGGTGTCGAAGTAGTTGGCCTGAAATTTTATTAGATATAATTTTAACGTAGTGGCACAAAAATATATGTACTCAATTGTTATAATATTTATATTAATGAAGTTTTATATAGTAATTTTCTTACCACCAATGTCCTGTGGTGACACTCTCGATTTCCAGTTGTTTGACATTTATCGATGAATTCTTGTTCCCATGGTGTTGGGGTTTTACAATTATTTCTTGCAATTCTAAACATGTTTACTTTCATGTAGAATCCTAGTTCTTGATGTATGCCCTTGTACCTCTTCAGCCTATAATATTTGGAATTCAGCATTAGTGTTTCGATTTATTTGTAGAGTGTGGTCTTATTAATTAATTGCAAATGAATAACTTACGTGAGGGGTACACTTCCACAATCATGCACACAGTGAGTAGTTGTAATGAACATTATATTGGTTTGGATGTCGTATGGTAGTCTTGTGAAGGATTCGAATTCAGATGTCTCCAGCGTCCTTTGTTTCTTTTGTGTCAGAGAAATTTTGTAATTAGCATGATGATGTGTGCCACTGCACCATGTGTCTGGTATTCCGAAGAGCAAAATAAATATGACTGTTTTACTTTAAGTAAGTAAAGGATGTAATTTACTCTTATTCTTGTGCTCCAAGATTTGGAGGACCTTTTTTTATCCAGTCTTATCTTTAGGAAGTCTAATCTTCGTTTCATCCAGAGCCTTCGCTCTTTGATTCTTTGACATGTTATCATCAGTCTTCATCTTTCCTTGCATAAATATCGCTAGAACAAGATTCTAAGTAATGTTAATGATAAAGATTCTAAGTAATCAAACTCTGTCTTCCAGTTTATTACTGTTCGTTTAAGTTTTAGATGTCTCCGTCCCTGACTCCATGTCTCGAAACTCCATCCAGTTCTCGATTCAATCTAGGGAAACGTGTAACACGCTACGCGTGTGTTATTGCATCCTATGTTCACGTAATTATTATTTTAATTAATTATGTTCTTCAATTTGCAAAAATGACATACTTATTAGTTATTACGTCTTATTGAACAGTCTTGTTTGTAATATTAATACTTTGTTGTTTCTAAGCATATAGGTCAAGGCAGTACAGTAGCAAAATTTGACACAGATATAACACAAGTGAAAGATATGGACTCAGAAAGTAAATGTAAATATAGAAGAGTAGGACAAACTACTGCGCTATCTACATGCTCTGATTGTTAACAAAGCTTATCAGTCACCTCCTTACAGCTGTCACCTTCCAAATAGATTTTCAGCCAGGTGTATGATAACGCAAGAACAAACCCATCTTCATGGTTTATACAGACCAAGATGAAAGATGACAAGTATAACTCCGTATGGGGAAATTGCATTTTTGTCCCTTCAGTGGCAGTTCCCCGCGATTTTGGTCCCAAGTCAATTTTTTTTTGCAATTTTGGTCATTTCGTATAAATACTAGATTTGTACACACCATTTTAGTCCCTTCGTATCTAATACGGTCCCAGGACCAAATGTGCAAAAAATTTTTGACTTGGGACCAAAATCGACTACCACTTAAGGGACCAAAAATGCAATTTTCCAAAATATGCCAAGATTACTCTGAATGTGTGGAATGCAAAAAATAACTTATTAATAACGAAACTAAATAGTTGATCAAGAAATACAAATATTTTACGAGAACATTGTATATTAGCTATATTACGAGTGCTTAAGAGTTAAGATGCTGGTAAACAATGTTGGAGTTTTTGCCGTAGAAATTGATGATGGAGACAGCTTAAAAACTTTGAATCTTGATTAATACAACCTATGAGACAGAAAAAGAATGAAGAATGCCTAGATACAAATTATATGGTGTTAGGAATGTTAGTGAAGGCCTTCTTCCTTCTCTACGGCTATCCACGTTTGGAGCAAGAATCGTGAATGTCTCTTCGCTAAGGAGTGAATTACAGTTGAAAAAATTGCATTTTTGGTCCCTTAAGTGGTAGTCCCCATGCGATTTTGGTCCCAAGTCAATTTGTTTTTTGCACTTTTGGTCCTTTTCTTATAAATACGAGATTTGTACACACGATTTTAGTCCCTTCGTATAAATACAGTATGTAATACGGTCACAGGATCAAAAGTGCAAAAAAAAAAATGACTTGGGACCAAAATCTATCGCGGGGGACTGCCAGGGACCAAAAATGCAATTTCCCCTCCGTATGTATCGGATCACTCCCACTCCTGCATCTCATGTGTTAAAATAAAGATTGAAACATAAGTAAGTTGAATTATGAAGACGGTGTACATGAACCGAACCGAGAAGAGATTGAAGAAAAGAAATGGCAAGCAAGGAGTGGACGGAGTACCTAGTCCCTAGCACACTAGATTGCTTCTTTTGATATATCACTATCTTGTAAAGAATATTCTTTTTAGTATTTTTTTGTTTATACGTTGTATATTTTAGTCATTTATTTGCCTATATATATAGTGGTTTCATAGTAGATGTAAAAACAAGTTAGAGATTTCATATGAAATACAAAGTTTATTCAACTTTTCTCTCTTTGCAATCTTCTTGTTCAAGCATAATATGTTATCTCTAGCTTCAATCACAAATTGTGATATCATGTATTCAACTGCATTGATGCATCAAAACAGGAACACACATGTAAAAAATAATACCAGCAGCATTTCTGCAAAATCAGGGATGTGCTTGTGAAAGCTATGTCATTAAAGGCCTCTCAGCGTTTAAAATACAGCGCTGGCATATCATGTAACCTTCTGTTGCATTTCTGAAACGCATGTAAATCTTATAAAATGCAGTACCTAGGGTTCAGGGTTAAATGTTGTTTGTACTGTTTACCTGCGTTTTACCAAGAAAGCTGGAATATTGATAATCCATTTTCCTGCATTTTATAAATGTAGGTAAATCTGTTGCATTGGAGCTATGGTACTCTAATGTCCTTGAAACTATTAACACACATGAGAACCGAGATAAAAGTATAGAACCAAAACTGAGCTAATACAGTGACACCATGAGAAACCTTTAACTGTAAAAAACATCTGATAGCTCACTCCCTAATCAACTTGAAGAGAACTCGTAACGCATAACTCTAACAGAAATAACCATTTTTACCTTGAAATGGAAGCATATGTTCCAATAGATCAAATTCAAAAGACCAACTTGCGAAGAACACTGAGATTAGCACACACAACTTGTGTATTAACTCATTTAGACTACCAAGTTATCAGCCAACAAACCAGACTCAGTTACAAGTGCCTATCACTCCACAACTACTTGAGAACGAAAACAAACATGTTTTAACATGTAAATCTACTTAAGATGAGTAGACTAATCACTAAACACTTAATTGGGTGTTGCGAGAATCGAACTCGCGGCATCTCACACGAAGTGAGCATCATGCCTCTCAATCAAACACCCATATAATAATAATGAGATAATAAAAGAGGACCACAGGTATGATAGAAAAAGAGAAATGAACATAATAAGTTTGATTCATCTTTACAAGATAGTTACAGAAAGTGAGAGCTAATAATAACATTGGAGTTGGAACTACGTGGCCATGCACAGACATAGCAACAGAGAAAAAAGGGAAATAAAGTTCTCCGCTATGCATAAAGTTGGAAACTTAAAAGCGTAAGAGATTCCTTACCACAGGAGCAGGCTCTTCGAGTTTCGGAGAATCATATGCCTTCTCCTGATTACACACTTCTACTTGCACCCTGAACCATTGTAAATAAGATCAATTAATCAAATAAAAAGAAGTTCAGCTAAAGTAGTAGACATGAATTCATAACCGTAGATCCAAATCTTGCCATTACTAATTTATCCAACAGTAACTTACTATAATAAGTTAACAACTACCAAGAGGCCGGCAAGAACACAGTACCATTTGTTTGCATCTTGGTTCACATTAGTGATCCTATCAGGCATGGACGGCCCAACAAGAGATATAATACTATCCAACGTCTTCTTCTGTCTCAGTGCCGCCACTATTAATTTCTGCAATTCAAACAATAAATCAATTCATCTACGGCTCTAAAAACATTTGCTATTATATAGAATCATAGACAACAGACTAACTTGAGATCTTTAGCACACGAGACAGGATAGATGAAAACTTTTGTAGTCTATTTGCAGCATCAGACAGGTTCATATACTCACTCATCTTAATATCCAATGTTCAGGCATAGCATATGGTAGAAACTTCTAAGTTCCAGCCAATATTATCACCATTACAAACAATATGAAACATAAGGCAACATAAACCTCTGCAAACAGTATAACCTCCGCGCAAAATTCCATAGCAAGTGAAGGATCGATGCAGTATCGTATCCCAGCTACTCCTCTTTCCAGGACGACAGAGGTGGCGTTTCTGAGTTTTGCTAGATCGATGGCCGTGGAATTAACCCTTTCTCCATTAACAGCACCAGCAGAAGCATAGGATTCAAGTTCACTCATCTCATCTGGAGTTAAGTCCACGGAAGGAGCTCTAACATTGTCATTAAAGTCCATTATCTTTGTTGTACCAGGTATTGGGCACACATCATCTCATTGCTGATGAACCCAAGCTAATGCTAGTTGGGAAGTGGTGCAACCTTTCCTTTCAGCCATTTCAGTAATCTGCTCGAATATTATTACTGTGTTATGCTCCAGATTTTCTCCTTGGAACCGCGGTAGGCTCTACAAAACATGATATAGTTGTATCAGGACACAAAAGAGGCCTTTGTCTTGTTATTGTCAGGAAAAAAGAAACAGAATTGCTGCTGTAAATTTTTCAAGTTCGATGTGGTTTTATTTAAAACCATTAATTTCTTCTTACAGAATACAGATTTGCACTAACCTTACGGAAGTCACCATTCTCGCCATTACAAACGAAATGAAACAAAAGTCAACAGAAACCTTTGTAATGCATAAACAGTGAAAGTAGCGTAAACCTTAGCACGGAAATTCATAGCAAATGAAGGATGCAGTATTGAACCCCAGCTACTCCTCTTTCCAGGAGGACAAAGGTGGAGTTTCGGAATTCTTCCAGATGGCCATGGAACTACATCAGCCGAAGCATAGGATTCAACTTCACTCATCTCTTCTGGAGTTAACTTCACAGAAAGAGCTCTAATATTGTCATAAAAGTTTGCTATCTTTGTTGTGCCAGGTATTGGGCACACATCATCTCCCTGCTGATGAACCCAAGATAATGCTAGTTGGGACAGCGTAAAACCTTTTCTTTTAGCCATTTCAGCAATCCATTCGTAGATGACCGTGTTATGTTCTAGATTTTCTCATTGGAACCTCGGTATGGTCTACAAAATATGATATAGTTGTCTTAGGATACAAGAGAGGAACTTCATGTTCACAGTAAATTAGCATAGCAGCTGCACAAATTCAAAGTTGGGGGGGGGGGGAGGAGGAGGAGCTGGAGGCCGAATTAAATCCAGTGGTCCATTGCTACTATGAGTAATTTTTCGTTTGAACATTAATTTGTTCTTACGTTGTTTTCCACTAACCTTGTGATAGTCACCTTCAATTAAATTTAGGATCAACTTGGGACCTGATGAGAAGAATCCACGCCCAAGTGGACTATATGGAACAATCCCAATACCAAGTTCTCTGTATTTCATAAGATGAACTGATTTCAGAACGGTTTTTATCTCAAGGTCTAGAATATAGGTGATACCCCTTACCTGCATGTAGGAACAACATCCTCTTCCAAGTCTTTTGACCACAATGACCATTCCATCTGATCGGTGGTTATTGGATGAACAGCATGCGCCCTTCTGATTGCTGAGGCACAAGCCTCTGAGAGGCCAATGTATTTTATTTTCCTTTCTTCAACCAACTTTTTGACTTTTCTTATCAGTAAAACACATGGTAAATAATCGATAAGAGGAATTAGAGAAGACTAAAGAGATAACGAAGATAATGTTGCATGCATCACTGGTCCTACTCCTTGATTCTTTTAGTTCATAGCTGCATTATATTTCCAAGCTCAATTAATGCTAGTGAGTTGATTAATTGTATCAATAAAACTAAGGCAACATTAGAGGTTTTACTGTTAAGCAAGCACAATCTAAAAGCTAGTTATCAGACTGTACACCATGCCCATCACTCACATTGGTCATGATGAGGCCACAAAAGCGAGAGGAAGAGATAATGGGAGAGCACCGACTGGAGATTAACAAATGCCAAGATCTCGAGACACATTTTAGCCTAATAAGGTGCTTGCATTCCAAACAACATAAGATCTCAACTTTCAGATCATCCGGTAACATCGACCAATAAAGGAAGCCCGGTGTTTGTTCTACATCACTTGTGCGTCTACGTTTTATTGAAGAAAGCATTGACGAAACTCTGTGGGAAAAAAGAAAAAAAAAGAATGTACGTAGAGTCAGCAAGAGCAAGGATGATCACAGAATGCATTAAACATTCAAAAGTAAGTAAATACACTAAAAACATAGACATAGACAACCAAATTCATAGCCTATATCGACTCGTACAGTTATGTTTCTCCAGATACTTGTTTAGTAACTATTCAAATACGTAGTTCAGCACACAAGGAAACAATCAAACATAGAAGTAGGGGAAAGCTAGATATGCTTAGGCCTTTGGTATTTTAACATGAATTCAAGTAAGCAAACAAGAAAGAAAAAAAGGTAATGCTAGGACATGTAAAGAGAACTATGGTTCTGTTTAAAGCCTAACATATCCAAAAATTGAAACAGCTACTGTTAGTTTGTTACACTATCTGATACTGAAACACAAAGCAAAATTTGAACTTTTCAGAACACTATTCTAAGCAAGGAACTCGGTAAAGATCCAAAATCTAGAACAGTAGCAGCTGCTTGAGGAACAGAGCTACGAGAGATGTAGTAGTAGAATTGAATAAAAATCCAAGAAGCCAACAAAAGGCACAAAATACAGGTCTGAGGGCAATAAATTAATAGAGGAATTGAATTGAATTGAATTGAGTTGATTCCCTACGAAGCTCGACATCACTAACCTTTTATCTCAATCCAACAACGAAGAAACAAAACTAAAGTAGATGGTTATTCATTATTGCCTTATTGGAACAGTACTCACTAACCGTGCCTTACAGGTCTGATAGGTAAAGTAGTCTAAAACAAAACAACAAACAGAAACATATTGTAGTAGTGTAAATATATATACCTAATTATTCGTGAGTAATGTATAACTACTAGAGTTATATTACAAAACTAAGATCAGAAGTTGGACAAATTCATAACTCTAGAGTAGGGAAATACTGTATAATAATTCTCGAGCTTAAAATTTTTTTCAGGTCTGATTTGAGTTCTAATACAACTCACTTAATAAAGAATAAATCTAATACAACTCAAATATAAATATATGTATGTAGATCGGCCAGCAAACCAAATATTGGTCTCCATAGTGATTTAAAAAAAACGGATCTCCTTAAGGGTTCAGTGAGTTCAGGTATCACAAATTTTCCTTCTTGGGTTTAGAAAAATTATCTTATCAGTTAGACAGATCCACCACTCTACTTCTCCACCATTTTCTTCTTCAAGGCCCACATCCAATCGATCCATCGCCGATATCTCCGCATCTAGGATTTTGAGAGCTCCGTGTAAGAATCATTAAAGGGGATATTGATTCTGAACTGAAGA
The DNA here is from genome assembly GCA_028274465.1 of Plantago ovata. Lineage (NCBI taxonomy): Eukaryota > Viridiplantae > Streptophyta > Magnoliopsida > Lamiales > Plantaginaceae > Plantago > Plantago ovata. Next base: position 4,580,663 of record CM051458.1, read on the forward strand.
AGAAGAAAGAGGGCAAACAGAGAAAAGGAACTAAGGAAAGAGAAAAAAAAAAAACAGAGTTATAACCCAAAGACTATATTTGTACATAACATGTTACATTTTTAAAAGTGGCATCGAATTTTTTAAAATAATCTTTTTTTTCCTATCTGGGAGTTTTAGCAACGAATAAGTTATCCATCAGTAAACTGAATTTTTTAAATATCCAGTATTAAATAAAAATGCCATGTGTAAGTTGTTAATCGGTCAACTATCAAAAACAAAAGTTGTTAATCCGTCGCAGACAAATTATTTGTCTCTAAATTCAAATGTCAAGAGCTATCACGCTCAACGAATTATCCGTCGCCAACTCGATGCTAAATAGCGACAAATAAATCATCCGTTGCTAAAATTGTTTGTGACGCCCATTTTGACGACGACTTATCTAGCAGCGGATTATTTGACCCTAACTTGAATCGCGACCGATCGACATTCTATAGGATAGTGCTGAAGGTCGGTTGTACCATAATGCTTCTAAGAAATGTAGACCAATGTTTGAAGTTGTGCAATGGCACTAGATTAATCATTACGGGATCTGGCAATCGTTATATCCTATGAAGCACAGAAACTTCAAATGACCCGACGTTTGCTTAGGAAACATTTCCTTGCTGGAAACTTATGGACTACTTTTTTGTTCATTTGATAATTTTTTTATTTAATTAATTTTGTCCACAATATGTTTTATATGTTGTCTAATGCATGTGAGGAAGTATATTTTGTTAATTACTCATACGTCACCTTAGAAATACGTACATCATACATATTTCATCTTATTATCTTATTATATATGTACTCATCTGTTTTTTAAGATTCTTTACGTTTGCTTTTGGAACGGGTTTTTAGGAGGTTGGTATGATGAGTGTAGTGTTTGGTTTAGTGGCAGGACCCACAATAAAGTTGTGAGATAGAAAACTGCCAAAAATGAAAACGTAAAGAATCTAAAAAAACGGAAGAAAAAGAAATACGTAAAGAATCTAAAAAAAAAAAACAGATGAGTACTTTTTAGTTTGATTTGACTAATTTTTCTATTCAAATATATTTTATTTGGTTGTTTAGTATTCATACGTTCATTATAAGCGGAGTCATAAGGTGGTGCAGCGGTAAGGAGTTCGGCTAGGGAAGGAGGGGTGAAGAGTTTGATCATCGGCGATGGCGGAGTTATAAGGTTGGTTTAGGTGTGGAGAAATAAGGTGGTTTAGGAAATTTGTAAAAGCATTAGTGTAGGAGTAGCTTTAATATTTGTCGTTTAAAAAAAATACGTTCATTATAAGCTTATAAATATTATTTTACATATTAACTATATATTTAAATATATAAAAAATCAAATATTTTCTACACGTTTCCATTTTCTACTTTTTTTAATTTTGACGTTTCTACGTTTCCGTTTCGTTTTCATGCTTCCTATGTGAATGACCCTATCGGATGACCAAGTTCCCAATATAGTTTGAGAGGCGGAAGTTCTCTATTTTTGTTTGCTTGACAATGGCCATTAACAAACGCCAAGTACAATCATTACGCACATAAGAACCTAGCCCACCCTAGTTTTCAGTCACGGACAGTTGTTTGTTGGGTATGAACCCCGACAATGATATAAGGTGATATAGATTAATTTATTTGAAGTTATAATGTTTTTGGAGTTATAATGTAATAAAATAGTAGTTTAGGCGTAGGAGTATGATAGGGTAGATTGGACTTTTTTTCAAAAAAAGAGACAGAATAGGAAAATACACTAATCTTATTTTGTCCATTGGCTTATAAGTCCATGAATAAGAAGACATCGAGGATGGTGGAAAAATAAAAATAACCCTCAAATGATAAAAAACGACACAACGAAGGAAGGCAAGAACCCATGCGAGAAGCAGTGTGAGGAGCGGTGGAGCTGCCACCCCCATCTAGCAGTGTGCCACCACATGAAAAGGGATCAACCCGTCGAGTAACGTCTCCTAAAAGATTTTTTTTTTAATCGGCTAAAATTGTATTAATAAAAAGAGAGCATAAGAAATGCTTGGTGACAACGTAAAGAAAGCATAAACCAAAGGGGTGGGATACAAGCGGTGATGGAACACCGAAATCGCAAACAGGTAGTAGCTAACCAAAAACTAGTGCCTTTACAACCAAAAAATCAGAGGCCAAGAAAAGAAATCATCCAGGAGGAAAACAGTAAGCAAAACCAAAGATGTTACACAGCAAACACCCCAAGGACCCGCTACCAGCAGTAAACAAAACTTTTTTCGAATTACCTTTTATCTTTTGACACAGAAGCAAGAACTCAAGATGTTACACTGTTAGATCCAAACACACAAATGCTAGTATAAGAAATGTATTAGGTTATACCCAAAAATGTTAAATGTTTTGCAAAAAGTGAATTATTGTAGTTTCATGAAAAACATGCTAATTAATTTCATATTCACCCTAACCAAATCGAATACTACAAGTCCTAGTAGTGCAGAATCCAAACCAAGGAGCAAGAGGGTAAAGTAAAAAATCTGATAATCTATATCACAGTCGCAGGAAAAATTCAAAACAACGTAAGGAAATCCCCTATTACAAAGATAAAACTCATTGAAATTATCCAAATCACAAAAAACATCAAATTCAAAGGCAGAAATTACAAGAAACATAAATTGTTCTTTTAATGCTGTGAACTTTAAAAATAATTCTGCATGAGAAAATCCCAAATAAAATCTTGTTCGATCCGCTCCATAGAAGGTCTCTTCCAAAGCTACTACAATTTTGTGACAGTACAACCAAATCCTGGATAATAAAAGAAGAGAACTGGTCTAGTAAGCTGAGAATAAAAGTATATAAGCTCTGCATAAACACTTCGCACCAGATGACTAGGAACTATACTACACCTGGATTTTGAACTAACAACAAATGTGCATATTTAGACATTACAACATGCACGAATCTTCGTGGCACAACAGTAAATTGGTACGACTAGAATGTTCACTGTTTCGGGTCACATGATCAGCAGTCAACACTCTATCAAAGTAATCAATAGGTTCGATATTCTTTATAATATACTAGTAAATGTACAAGTAAAATCTGTGAACAAATGCTGCAGGACTAAACGAAAATGGAGTAAAAGCCAGATCATGAGACATAAATATGGGAATGGGATGGTAATACGATTAACACCAAGTGTCTATCAAGGTACAGACTTAAAGAAAAATATTCCAGAGACGGACGCTTGAAGGAGAATAGAAGTAGTGCATGCATACCTTGCAGGAAACTTAGGATTACTGATGACGAATATCAACCAACTCCGCCACTGTTGGCTGATTAAGAACCTTTAGAAACGTATCAGCTGAGTTTAACTTCTCAACCATATTGTCTAGTATGTGATCCTCAACATCAACTGCCCGACTCTTCATTTCATCAGGCTCATCTGTTGTGGAAGAGAATACGAGGTCAGACAATCGCGACTTCTCTGTTTGGCAGGAGTATTTGTGTCCCTCATTCGTCCCAGAGGTCAGTAGGTGGTATGCGTAAACAAACTTCTTCTGACCGATTCTGTAGGCACGGGCTACAGCTTGCCTCGCCACTGAGGGATTCCAAACAACATCCAACAGAACCACCCTTGATGCCCCAACTAAACTAATACCTTCTTTACAGCATTTCGTTGAGGCAAGCAGGACTTTGGCTTCACTGTGAGGATCATTGTAACGGTTTATCATGGACTGCCGATTTGGCAGTGTAATTCCACCGTCCATTAGTAAAATCTCCCTGTCAAGAACCCAGTTGAAACGATCTTTTAACTGCTCCTTTAGCAGATTCAGAGGGTGAATAAACTGGCTGAATATGAGGACCTTTTCCTTTGCTGCCTCAGCAAGGCGCAAAAGCTCAAAAATAAATTTTGTTTTGGCACCCTCATTTGGATTTAGCTTCGAATCATTCACTGAACTTGGATTGACTTTAAGTCTTTCTATATCTGCAGCTTTACACTGCCGCAGAAGATACGGATGCACAGATATCAATGCAGTCGTATGTTCATGCTCAATTGAGTTCAGCCCTTTCAATTTCTCAATCAATGGCTTCTGTAGTGATGAGGGTTTCACAACGATAACCACTTCTTTCAAACCGGGGAGACTCTCTCGCAGTATGGTGCCTTTATGCACACTGACAAATGGGCTAATAGCAGATTTCAGCTTCTCTAAATCGTCAAAGTTATTCTTCTTACCATTTGACATGGAAATTCCGGCAAGTGTTTTTTCATTGCCAAGCATTTTAGCAACTACAGGTCTGACCAAACGCAGTGTATTAGAGAGCTCAACGAGATTATTTTGAAAGGGAGTTCCAGATAGTACCACTCTCTTTTCTGCCTTGAGTTCGAGAAAACTATTCCAGATCTTGGTCGAGTCGTTACGAGGATAATGTCCTTCATCAAGAATAGCAAGTCCTGGTTTCTCAAGAAGTATTTTCTTAAGAAATGTATCAAACTTTTTAGGCGGCTTTCCTTCTTTTGCATTCTTTTTATCATCGTTGGTCAACTGCTCAAATAAGTGATAGCTAATCCCCAAAACGCTTACATTGTCATCCCATGAGTATGCTTTGCCGTAACGAACCGTAACCATGGTTCGCATCCTACCTGTCACCTCTTTTAGAACAAACGGGCTCTCCTTTCCCGAAAACGTGGGGGTTTTGAGGTTATAGAATGGAAATGGAAAATTCCATTTCTCAAACTCTTCCTGCCATGTCAAGAGCATACCAGCAGGGGCAATAATGATAGGTTGGCATCTAGGGAACATTTTCAAGTATGTTTCCAGAAAAATAATCGTCAGACGGGTCTTTCCAGTCCCAGGAGCATGCGAAATTATGCAGCCACCCTCTTGACGAGGTTGAGAGCTCTTCAGCTCGGATAGATTAATACTTCCAGCCAATTTCGCCACATGAATTCAAAGCCTTCTTGCTGATGTTCATACATAAGTTGTCTTACACCAGGTTTGATATCCCAAACAGTTCCTTGGTCACTAATGTTGAAAGAAGCATCTCTTTTCACTAAAGATTTCAACCGAACTTCTTCAAATTTCCGGGGTTCCTCTTCGAATTTCAGGAGATCCACAAGATAAGGTGGCCTTTTAGATGGTCGACGGCGACTATTTTTCCCCTGATTAAGACATGAAGTGTTAGTATTACAATATAATTATTAGCGTAGAAGCTAAAAGAACTGTTCAACCTAGATCGACCTTGTTGTAATTGACATGGTTAGGGTGGTAATCAACCCAGTAAACTACTTACCCACTCGAGCAACACATCCCTTGGACCAAGCCCCACAAAAGAACAGTAAATACATACTTGACCCTCATCATCTTTTGTTGTATACTCATGCTCTCCTCTAGCACATCGATCCTCTTGCGTTTCTTCAGCAACTGAGCGTTTAGGTTCAGGATCAATCTGCACCAATTCATATGTATCAGCGATTGATAACACTTTAGCCCCATTCTGGTTTATAATTCATAGTTCTACAAACAAAAATAATCAAAGGCAACATAGAATTTAATTTCATGATCTCGAACGCATTAGAGTAAATTTTCTCTGTTGTCAATCCTGTTGAACTTACATTTTGGGTTTCAGAAGCCTGAGGCATGACCATTTGCCATGCAAGGTCCATTTCATCAAATAATCGTGCATTCTCCTTCTCCTCTTCTGTTGTCTCTACGACTTCTGGTCTTCCTCCATCCTCAAACCTGAACTTCGATGGAACAGTATTTTGGGTATCAGTTGTGGGTGCCTCAGCCTGATTATCTTCATTATTACATTCCACATCTTCCACCGGTGGACCAGTTCCAAATATGGCATTTACAAGGAATGTACGCATTTCAGGAGCCGAAGTCGGTTTCTTTCTTGTTTGCACTACAAGTGTTCTCTCAGAATTTCCATTGCCATCAATATCCAACCTGGTTGTACTACCAACTTCTCTCTGCTCATCATTATCTTCTGATAATAAGGGGTGAACTGCCTCAATCCTCTTTGTGCAAGACGGCGACCTATCTACTCCCTCTACCCTGCTAGAGCCCTTTTCTGCAGGAACTTTATTGTTTTCACCTGATTTCTTTTTCTTCTCTTTCCTAGAGTCCCTGTTGCGCCCTAACTTCGCTGAAAATACGGGGTGAACTGCCTCAATCCTCATTGTGCAAGACGGAGACCTATCGATTCCCTCTACCCTGCTACAGCCGTTTTCTCCAGTTGCATCATTAGCAGCAGCAGCTTTCGTTTTGTCCTCTTTCCTCAAGGCCCTGCTGCGCTTTGACATCCCCAGATGGACTTTCTGTTTCTCGAAAGCTTCTTCATTACATTGCACCTGATAACCCTGTTCTTCCGCCTCTTCTTCACTAAGAACTCTGTTTGAGGCCCTGGTGCACCTTGACTTCCCTAAAGGAACTTTCTGTTTTGCAAAAGAACCTTCATTAGATTGCGCCTGATGTCCCCGTTCCACTATTGCACCATCAGCCTCATTACGTTGTTCAGTCGCCTCTTCTGCATTAGAAAGCTCTTGAATGTGTTCAACAGAATTTTCATCTCTTTTACTGTAATCTCCGGTCTCTTCAGTTGAAACATATGTCTTTTGCACTTCATTATCCTCTTGATACAAGGACAATGACACCACACCATCTGAAGAACGAGAGCTTGTCACTTCAACGCCATCATCTCCAGGACACTGGCTTCCCCATTCAGAAGACGATGATATATTTATTACTAGATTATCAGTTTGTGGAGCCCTTTTCTTGTCTTCTGTCCTTGACTGAGTCCGAATTGACATGCGCAGGTATTCACACTGACTGGCGTCATTATGCTTATTCCTGTGCTCATCTTCCTCAATTATATATCCCTCCGCATCCTGAACATTCCCTGTAGAAATACAAGGAAGCTATTATAAAGTAGCTGGAACAGATTTATATACACTCAAGTGCTTGTTAAAAATGGAAACAAAATTTAGCTGAAGATCCAAATGTGTAAATAGAAAATTGAAAAACAAAATTAATCATGAAATTGATTTGTCTGCACATTCCTCGTTAGAAAGAAGCACGAGGATCAGCTCCACCGGAAGATTGAATTAAGTGTTTAATGTTTTTATTTCTGAATACGTCAGTCTGGAATTTCGTACAACACAGAACAACACAAATGAAAATTTTTCTTAAGTTCATCCTACCAGTACCAAGGATACATACATCCCTTACATTATTGTATTGCTTCATGACGAGGCAACTTTAAATCTATATATCCAAAGTAAGGATCAAGAGATGGGGAGAGAGCGAGAAAGGAGTGTCTTTCAGTTTTTAGTCTTCCAAGTTCAGTTATTCTTAATAATACTTTCTTGATATATCTTTCAGAAAAAACATATACTCGTACTTAGTATATATACAGTATAAAGAAAGCATCGACCCATGTGGTTACCCTTTTGTAGAAATGAACCTGACAGATTTAGCGGTCCACGATCAGAACGACGGCCGTACTCTTGGTTGGCAAGGTACATATTTTGGGTTTTACGACCAACATTCTTTCTAGAAAGGGCCGTAGCATTTACATCCCGCTTTGATGAGGACTCGGTCATATTCCTGGACACTATTTCATTGGTTTCAGTGACCTCCTTTTCCTTAGACGAGTCATGTTCTACAAAAAATAATGGACAATGAGAACCATAATATTTAAACTGTTGCAGAACAATTCAGAAAAGAAGCTTTTTTTTTTTTTTTAATCCTTCTTTTGTTTAATGAAAAATCCAGGAAAAAGGATGAATGGGAGACTGAGGTCTGGATCTATACCATATTTTATATTGTGATGATAGAATATTTTAGAACCATCGTTAGAATATACATGGAAGTGACTACAGAGGATTTAATGGTTTTTGGTGATTTTGACACACTATCTATGTAAATCTAATGAGGGGCAATATATGAATTACACAAAGTCATGGAAGTTAACAGTATTGGGAGGACTCTTAGGTGGCATGTGGGAAGGAAAAATGGATTATTTTCATTCCATGCTTTATGTGGAAGAACTTGCTGCCATATTATGGATTTGCTTTTCACCTGGCAAAATAATAGCTACAAAGTGGCCTCATGACAGGCAGCCATTTTCCCAGAAAAGCTACCAAACATGGCATGGAAAAAAGAAAGAAGAAGAGCCTATCAAACTGTACTTTAAGCCGGGACGCATGAAGTATTATTCAAGTGGGTACCGGTAGTTATAAGGTGGTCGAGTGGATGTAAGGGAGTTGGATTGGTGAAGGAGAGGTGCAGAGTTCAATCTTTAGTGGAGACATAAGGCGGTTTAAATGTGTAGATATAAGGTGGTTTAGAATGTTGTATAGCAGTAGTGTAGAAGTAGTTATAATATTTGCCGTTACAAAAAAAATATTATTCAAGTGGGTACCAAGTGATTTTTAAACTCCTCCGGAATAGGAAGGAAGAGGCAACACAATTGAAGTCATAATGAGTCCTTTTCCAGGATATCTAGGGTGAGAAGAGCTGATAAGCTGACTATGTCCAATCATAAGAGATTAGAATTTGATTCGAATACACAGCTTTAATAGAAACTCTGGAAGGAGAAATTCATAGCAGTTTTCCATTTACTGGAAGAATTCTTGTAATCAATTATACTAATTAGAGGCTTAGAGCATATACACCAATGGCACTTAAGTGTGTGTTTACAAGAAATATATATTAAAAGACTTCAAGCACTCCATCAACAAAATAGATACTAGTATATTACAAAAGCATCAAAACTTTATTACGAGAGCATAGATCAAGAGTGAATGTGAAATGTATATGGTGTAAAGATGTAGTGTAGGAGTAGTGTATTTAGATTTTCCCTTAAAAAAAAAAAAAAAGAGTGAACATGTCATGCTTAAATTAAATAATTTACTTTCTTTATTGTAACATTTAAGTTTTAATAAGTAGTTCTCTAACATACTCTTTCCCTCCACATTTCAAAAAGTGAAAGTACAGTTCACAAATTTATATGAGACCATGAAAAATTTCTGTAGACTTTATTCCTAGGTGTAGTTTTTATGTGAAAGAAATACCTCTTGTTGGCATAGAACATATCATCCTTTTGAACTCAGCTTCATCAACTGCCACAACTTCATCTTCATCGTCATTCTCTGCACAATGAATTATTAACATGAGACCACAACTACTACGTTTGCCAACTTATACTACAGGCAATCTCACCATTGCACTTGTAAATTAAAAAGATCCACATAGTTTTGGAAGAGTTGAACAATAAGATGTTCACTTGGGCTCAACGGAACACCTTGGAGGAAATCTCAAGTACAACATAGTTTGAAACATCATGGAGAGAGAAGGGTTAAAACTTTAAAGTTAAATAAACAAAACTTGTTGAGCAATAGAATGAAGAAATATAGATTTCCTGTGTCCAGTACAGCTCGGGCTTGTAACCAAACAGATTGAAGATATGAACAAAATAATGTATTTATCTCGTGGTAAAATTAAAATCAATTTAATTTTACCACAAGTTGTCATATAACTCTAAAGGAATTTCCTGAGTTTCATTCAGGAAGGTTCAAACACATTTTCTCATATTGGTCATGAACAATCACATGAAAACAAAAATTATCTTCATAAATTACCATGATTATCGCTGGGGGCACCAGCTCTCTGCATGAAGTAGTTTTGATTTCTCTTCCTTTTGTTTGATGTCCTCTGATCTGGTAAGGGTGATTCTCTTCCCCTCATCTGACCTAAATCCTCGGAACCCTGAGGCACAGACCTATGCACAGCCTCTGTCTGTCCCTTTCTACTACTACTTGCATCATTAGTTGCAATGTTCCTAATCTTATGACCACTCTTTTTCAGTCTCTTTCTACTGCTTTCATCATTAACTGCACTGTTACTACCAAAATGACCACTCTTTGTCGGTCTCTTTCGACTAGTTGCACCTTTACCCTTATGACTACTTGCATCATCACCTGCGCTGCCGCCACGAAAACGCGTTCTTTTATTTTTAACATATATGTAGTTCACTCCCTTATGTGTCAGTTTTGGAACCTTGGCCAGTGGTACTGCCATGGTCGCTTCAGAGCTAGTGTCTGACTCAGTATCACTCTGTGTCATCAAATGAAACAATAACATTATATAGACTTTAGTTTAGCGAATCAAAGGGTTGAAATTAAACTGAGCATCCCATCATTCTTTAAATATAGACTCAGATAACATAATAGACACCCTCCGTTTCTCTACAAATGTTAATGTACCCTTTCCATTATTTTTCGAAAGCAAAACACATCAATACAAGCTAGGATAATACACAAATCCAGCAATTAGGTTGTTTCTATACAGAACCCCCCCCCCCCCCCCCAATGAATTTAAAATGGCAACTAAACTCAAACATGCCATGTACATATATAAACTAACAACAAATTATCTGGTTATGAAGATTTCTACAAGAGATATAAACCATAAAAGCATCTAGTAATGCAATGGTGGTACTCGTAAAAATTGATCAGAGAACAACTAATTAGGTTTACTGATGTAAAAGAAAAGGTAAATCTCAGGAAACACAACAATCTCAGACTTCATGGTAACAGTCGTAGAGAGATAACGGCGGTAAAAGTGCAAGTATCCGAAAGAGACCGACTACGAGTGCTCTTCTCTTTCCCACACATTTGCACAAAATTCTAACCCACTGTTCAGCACTTACTTTCCCTTTCTAAAATTAGCAATATAGGGAGGTCACTTGATAGAGTTCTAAGGTGGTTTAGGTCTATTTAAAGTTATAAGGTTTGGTTTGGGGGTGAATTTGAACTTATAAGGTTATAAGGTGGTAAATGTGTATAGGAATAATGAGAATGATACTTAAATTTAATGTTTCAAAAAAAAAAAAAAAAAAAAGTTAAAAATCATATTTATCATTAAAGTTTTGTTAAATAGTAAAATATCTATCAAATTAACTTATTTTTCCCCTCTCTACTATTACTATTCACCGTTCACCCCCTCCTTAAATTAGTAATTCTAAAATGAGTACCAAACAGTCTTAAAACCATTCCTACACATTTGCACATTTGTTTTTCTGTTTAAAAGTTCATCCATACAAATTTCAAATTTAAAAGTTTTATTTTCGTAAAAAATTTAGAAAAGGTGACCATGAGAACAAAGTCTTCAATGCAATATGTTCGATATTGAATTATGTGTGAACATTATCATTTTATTTTAAGCATAAATTCATGATTTGTAAAAAAACATGCACAATAAAAATGTTTACAAAAAAGAACGTACCATTTTACATAAATCCGGGATGAGAGACTGTGGCGACCTCAATTATCTTCAGTGGCTAGCTTCGTTGAAACGAAAGAATTATAGTATTAGCTAAAACGAAGATAATATGACCATTAAATACATATACATATATAAAGTCTAAATTCTACAGTGGCAAGTATTTTGTGAACCGTAATACAGATTATTATTGCAAGTACAAGGTGGAGTTCCATAGAATAATATGCCTAAGTTGAGGATCTTGTAATGTATTTTAATGGGTGGCCATAATGTCAGTGGCATAGGGAGGGCATTGGACCGACCAAGTTTTGATATAGAATTCTGTTATTAGAAAATATAGATAAGCTTCATCATATCCGAGTGGAAAAAAGTATCATGTTAAGCATTTTTTTAAGATTAGGGTTCGACACTCATGGGTGGGTATTTTTAGTTCCATTGTAAATTATTTTATTTGTAAACATTCCTTCATTTTAAAGTTATTCGGATCAGAGTATTACTTCACTATTTAACAAATTACTGATTATTTATCTTTCAATTTTTTTCCATTTGTTAATAACACTTATTACAATACAATATAGTTTGTTTGAAATGTCAAACACAAAATTTTATTGGCCTTTTGAACTTGTGAATTTATGAGGTGGTAATTAACAAAAAAAAGGTAAGTTACATTATGTTCAAAATACATCATATATATACACTATCACAATAGATACTTATAGTGTGCAAGTGATTAAAGATCATAATTTGCATTTTCTTTTTCTTATATTACTATTCAAAAAATCATTTATAATAATTTAGAAAATTTTCAAAACTAAAATGAATGATTAAATTTTGAACCCCTAAAATTTGGTATTATAATCATTCACCACTACATAAGGTGGTATAGTAGAAAAATTGAAATACATGTCACCAATTCGTAATGAAATTAGCTATTGGTTGTGTAAAGAGTGTCTATAATATCACTAAGTCACGGTCATCTAAATATCATTGTTGTATATATTAATTTAATTTCAATTAATAATATAATGTAGTAAAAATGCAATTATTTATATGTGAAGTAAAACTAATAATGGTAACATCAAAACGTATACATTGATAATGGAATGGGAATCAACGGTTGTAAAAACATCACACCAATAACCTCATATCTCAACTAATGTTGACAATTTAGAAATGTAAATTACCTTTATGGCTTCTTGGATTTCAAGTATAATAGTAATTAATGGCTTCTTCCAAATATTGTGAGAAAGTAGGAAACAAATTTCCTGAGGAAGAAAAATAATGTGATCAATGTATGATATGCATACATTAGACTATTTGTTCCTATTTACAACCAAAATTAAAGGATTTTATTCATTTCTATTTCTTCATCTTTCTTGTATATTGAAAGGATTATGTGAATCTCGTGATAAGTATGTGTTTGGTTTTATTATGCATAAAACTATATGTTAAAACATTTATAATGGCGCAAGAAAAATACTCTACATATATAAGTAGCACGAAACAATGCAAGAACAAATAGACAATATAGGAAATATAGGATACATCAAACATATAATAAAACGACTAATCTACCCAAAACAATTCATGAGATTTGAATAGGTTTAATGCACACCACACATGTTTTAAAAATGAGAAAGTGGGGTTTGCACTAGTAAATCTACATTGAATCAAAAAACAAAATAATAATAATAATAATAATAATAATAATAATAATATATTATTATTATTATTATTATTATTATTATTATTATTATTATTATTATTATTATTATAATAATAACATTCGTTGTTTTTGATTTATTGAATTTCTTTTTAAAAATAATAATAATAATAATAATAATAATAATAATAATAATAATAATAACAATAATAATAATAATAATAATAATAATAACAATAAATGAAACTACAAAAATAAACATTTTAATTAAATGAATATTTTAATAAAAAGTATTTAATTGACCTAAAACACCAATTTAATCGGGTTCTAATAGAATCTCCATTACAATTGTAGGTATAATCATACATTTTTATACAGTAATAGTTTACATCCACTGCAGAGCATAAATGCATATCCATTTGTTTAATATTGATGTGACACAAAACAAATGTTTAAATGGGTACACAGATCCATCAACTTACATTTATAAATTTGATAAATATCTTCAGTAAAATTGAATATAACTGAACTATTGAATTATTTGACATAATATAATGGCACACAATGATCAATATCATTTCCTAAAACTCAATTTCCATTACGATATTATTCAATAGACATATTTCAACTATAATGTAGATTCACTCATCAATTTGGAAATCATGTAAAATAGAATGTGTTTCAACTGAAGAGAAGATCTACATGCCTATCAACAAATGTTTATAAAACATTAAGAAAAGAAAAAAAGAAAAGGACACTGTCTCAATTAGCATTGAATATAATAAAAATAGAATAAAAAAGTAAACTACATATCGCACATATAATTCAAAAGGGGTTCAACATTCAAGAAAAAATTTCCTTACAATTTTAAATCTTAGGATAATTGACTCGTATCAACCTTGAGTTCTTTGTCTGACACGCTAAAATTATCAAAAATTCTAACCAGCAAAAACGTACAACCCCAAGTTTTATATTGGAATTCATGAAATTTTATCCCTTTGAAGAAGGGTATAAAGTTCTAATTCTTTTGGGATTTCAACTTTTATTAGTTCCACATCGCCAGGCAAAAGATAAAGCCATTATACAAATATACAAGGGGAAACGCATATCAACTACAATGTAGATCCACAAATCAATTTCAGAATCATTGTAAAATAGCGAAGATGTTTGAACTCAAGAACAGATCTAAAGATCCATCGACGTATGTTTATAAAATATAAATAACCATCTCGATAAGCATTGAATTTTTTTTTTAAAAAATAGGTTTGGAAACTAATATACATATTACACTTATAATTCAAAAGGGTATCAACATTAAAGAAAAGATTTTCTTACAACTTCAAGATCGAAGGATACTTGATCCAGTATAAAGCTTGAGGTTCTTTGCCTTAAATCCTGAATTTGTTAGATTCTCACCTGCAAAAATATACAAGTTAAAGTTTTAGATCTGGATTCCTGAAGTTTTCTCTCTCCAAATGGTATAAAGTTCTAATTATTTTAGGTTTTCGCCTTTCATTAGATTTACTCATGTGTAGATCTACAGAACTATTGACATAAATTTGTAAAGCATAAAGTGTACCGTCTCCATTAGCATTGAGTATAATAAAAATAGATCAAAAAACTAATCAACATATCACACTTGTAATTTCAAAAGGGGATCAAGACATAATTTTCTTACAATTTCAAGATCGGGGGAAACTTTGTCCGATTGAGTTCCTTGTTTTGATGTCCCGAGCTTTCCAGACTCTCACTTGCAAGAATGAACGGCTCAAAATTTTAGTTCGGAATTTCAAGATCGAAGGAAAATGTATTTGATTGGGCTCTTTGTTTTGATGTACTGAGCTTTCCAGAATCTCACCTGCAAAAATGAACAGCTCAAAACTTTAGATCCAAATTAATTTCAAGATCGGAGGAAAACTTATTCGATTGGGTTCTTTGTTTTGATGTTCTGAGCTTTCCGAACTCTCACCTGCAAAAATGAATGGCAAAAAATATTTAGATCGGAAATCACGAAGTTTTCTCCCTTTGAATGCGGCGTATGTTCTATGATGTGTAGGTTTTTCACCATTTTATAGCTGCCCAGCATCCTATATCACGTGCTACAATGCATTTCAATGAAACGCGCACATATTATGAAAGTCAGGCAAAAGTAGTAATTTGCGTAATAAAATTAGAAATTAATATACTAATTTAGATATAGGTGAAAAGATTAACTATTGTTTCAACATTGATGATGATATTAAAATATGTACAACCCGTCCTAGTGCATACATGCTCGAACTACGGCGATCTTTGTCCATAATCACTAGGGTTCGTGAAGGTCACATCTACAGACAGGCCACACCTCCAAATTCTAATAATGAAGGATCACAGAAGAAAGAACATGAAAATTATAAAGGCCCGACAACCATAGGCATGAGAAGACCTATGAGTCTTCACCTCAGAGACAACATCATGGTCATATATCCGTAATACAAACCTTGGATCATAATTCTTCATTACCACTCATGTCAAAGGGAGTGTAGTTTGAAGAAGAGGTAGACACCCTCCACGACAGACTAACCACAGAAGCATACAATATGAAGTGTTCCGAGAGAGACATCATATATTTGGTTCTGAATAAGAACAAAGATTCACCCTTAGCTGATTATGGGCCAAGCCCATTACTGTCAATATCATGTCTACCAACCACCAGCTGGAAGGACACATGGCATCATCTCATTGAATCGACCAGGGATTTTCCAACATCAATCCCAAAGAAAAAGGGGGCTAGAATTTTGAGGAGCAGACCAACACACATTGTATTTTATTTCACAAACATAGCAACCACGACCTCATTTGGGTAATCCAAACATCGTTTAGACCTCAACGCCGACCAGATATAACACACTAAACCCCTCTCCCCCCTTCAACACTTAGTATTGACCGGTAAGGCTTGCCCGAAAAGCTATCTCGGAGCTCATTCCAATACAGCACAAGTTCCGTTGAAGGTCACTGAGTAGAGCTTCCATTGTTCTTCTTCATGCGCGTCGACAAATCTCAAAGGATATATCACCCCTCTGGCGCTGTGATGAGTGAAAAATGTCGTGTCTAATCAAACATCAAATCATATTTATAATCTGCCAAGCTAACTCTATATCACACAAAACTTAGTGTAATGGTAAGCTAACTCGAGTGTCGGTCATCTCTAAGGATTTAACTAAGTTGTCACTAACTTACTTCTACTTAACTCAATCGAATGAAAATAGTTGTTGGAATAGTTGGTGGAAAATAATGTGGTTGCATTAGTAAACACTAACAATAAACGATAGAGATAAATACGATGAGATTCAAATATATCAGATAAGCGGTTGATAGTAGATAGTAGGCATATATATTAACATGGCTTCTTCATATGTTAGCAAGTGATAGGCGTAGGTTTTCACGCCGTTTGTAGACACATATCACCAATAACATGTATAATGAAGCATACAATATCATTGAAGGCAATTACAATGCACTATTACTTAGAAATCTCAAGCATACATGGAGCTACTCAACACATACTAAATTTCCAGCATTACATACATGTAGTTTAGGCTTATGTAATCGTCTTTAAGGGACCTAGGATATGTAACTATCCTATTCGAAGGTTTGTTATTAGCAAACGATTGTTTGTAGTCTTTAATTGATATAGGATACTATCACTATCCTAATTCGGAGGTTTTGGTGTTACCAAACTATAAACTTACATAGATCAGGGCATAAACATACATATCTGCATCCCTTTCAAAGCCTCATGCTAACATAATCATAATCCATATTAATACAACCTACATCCTAAAATCAACACGTACCCATTAGCTACTCATAACGAATATAACAACATCCATATTCATAATCATAACCATAGCAATAGAAAACATAGTAAATCCGGAAAAGAAATAGAAACTGATAACGAAAATACTCAATGGCACGGTTGAGAAATAGCAATCCAATGTCGAATTCAAACAAATCAATAAAATCTAGCGACGGTAGCCAATCCTATAGTGAAAATCGAAGGTTTTGGAGGCTAAGATATGCCCCCCCCCCCCCCCCCAAAGGTAGAATATTGAAAAGTAGGCACAAAAACGTGTCAATGGGTTTTTACGGAAGTGAAATCCAATATATAATGAAGGAGAAACGGCCTTGTAAGTAAAAGCCTAGAATCTGCGATATCGTAAGGTGGTGGGGCGCCAAGACACCTGGCGGGGCGCAAAACAGCTTCAGAGAATTTTGTCGATTCTGGTCTTTACTAAATGTCAATTACGAGCGCATATCTTATTGGATCAGGGCGTGTGACCTATCGTTGGAAAGAACTTTGAGTTAGCTATGCATGGGAGATGGTTTTAAGTCAATCGGACATCATATGAATGACAGGTGATCAAAATGGACAGACTGCGCAACTTTTCACACTTGAATGACTACGAAATCTTCACCCAAACTACGAATTCACCACCGTCTCGCCTCGTACAAGCTATTCTCAACATTTTATTTGTTATTAATTGACACCAAGACTCCTTTACGACTATAGTTTGTACTCCTCGAGCCTCGGGGACCTCCGGTTACTCCATGGAAAAGTCAAGTCTCAAATTAAGCTCAAATTGCACTAAAATAAGTTTATTTTACGTTATTTTCACCAAAGTGCATCCGGGTACCCTATGACACAAAACATATCAAAAATAACTAATTCTAACTAAATATAAAGTAAAAGAACAATAAAAGGTCGAAATAAAGCCTTGATGACGGGTACTAATTTATCGCCATCACGCTGTCTGTGGGAAGTGATACAAAAATCTATTTTCCAGGTTCAAATTAAACAAAAAGTGGTAGGAGATTGCATCGGTCCCAGAAGCTAGGCAAGCCATATTATCAAATGTTGGTCCCTTTAGACAACAAGTAAAGACTAGAGGGGGGTGAATAGTATTTACAACATTTTGTGCCTAAAAACTTTCTCAACAAGCACTTATTACTTTTCAATAATCAGGTTGCTGATACTTAACAGTCAAAATGTGAAAGTCTTTTTACAATTAATTGTTTAGCAAAAACAGTTTATCACTAAGTAGAGTGAAAAACACAATTAAAACAGAGGTAGCTTACTTAAGGTAACTTGCTGAAAAATGTAAATCACACAAACACTTTTATAGTGGCATCTGAGTGTGGCATAATCCCTCAACTAATCCACTTTGTCCAATCCTGGACTGAATTCACTACGATAGAAGATGATTTTCCTTACAACTCCTAACAACTATAATTTCATAATCCAAAGCACACTTGCTTCGTTTCCAACTAAACCTGAGAACTAAAATCTTGTTCTCTACCAAACTTGGGACACTAACTTAACTCAACTTGTTAAGTAGTTCCCCTTGAAAAACACTTCTGAAAGGTGGTTTTTATTTGAAAGGTGGTTTTTATCAGTTAGAGAGGTTTGGGTAGAGATTACTGAAATTAACTTTTAAGTTAATACAAGTAATCTAAGAAACTCAACTTGATGATACTTCACAGTAAGCAAGTACTATATATTAGGGAATATTACATCTACCTCCCTCACTGGAAGCTCTAATCACAAATGTTCCCTCGCTAGTTCAACAATTACATCCAACCCCTTTTTCATCCTTAACCGTTGACCAGCTCATTCATTTCTCTCCAAATTTAACAAAACAAACAAGCCCTTAATTTTACAAATTATTTTCCCCTATTTCATTTTTTTTTTTTTCCTTCTTCTTCATCTTCTTCCGGTGACCGGAATCCGATTGCAGCCCGACCGGAGCTGCAAGCAACTCTGATTTGGAGTTGCAACAGCTCCCGGACAGAGCTGTTTGCAGCTCCGATTCGGAGATGCAAATAGCTCTCGACCGGAGCTGCAACAGCTCCCGATCGGAGCTGTTTGCAGCTCCGATCTGGAGCTGTTTGCAGCTCCTATTTGGAGCTACATACAGCTCCCGACCGGAGCTGCAACAGCTCCCGACCGGAGCTACAACATCTCCTGATCGGAGCTGTTTGCAGCTCCGATTTGGAGCTACATACAGCTCCCGACCGTAGCTGTTGCAGCTCCGGTCTGGAGCTGTTTGCGACTCCGATTTGGAGCTGCTTGCAGCTCCGATTTGGAGCGGAAATAGCTCCTGATCGGAGCTGTTGCAGCTCCGATTCAGAGCGGAAAACAGCTCTAGATCGGAGCTGTTGCAGCTCCAGATCGGAGCTTTTGCAGCTCCGATCGGGCTGTTATCGGAATCCGATGGTAGCTAGAAGAAGAAGAAAAAAAATTGTAAAAAAAAAAAAAACACGTGTCGTGCACGTGCAAAGGAAGCTTGTTTGGATGTTGAGAAAATCATATTTCGGAAGGAGCCTTAATTCGGAGAAAGTCAAGAGCGTGGGGCTTAATGTAATTGATTTGATCTAAGGAGGGAACATATGTAATTGTTAATCTAATGAGGGAAGATATGTAATAAGCTAATCTAACGAGGGAGGTGGATGTAATTCGCCCTATATATTATTTCTGGTGTCAAGACTATTCCTTGTTTAGAGGAAAGAACACTTAACCAAATTGATAAGGTTAGTATTCTACTTCTTCACAATTAGCTTCTGTTTCAAGTTTAAGTCTTGGAACGGATCAGTAGGCAATTTGAATATGGAGAAGAATTTGAAGGTTGTAAGCACAAGTGAAGGTTTGATCACGTTGTTGACACACCTTTCTCCAGAGCCTAAGGACCTCTATTTATAATGTCTCAATGGTGTCGTTTAAATTTGAATTCTCGGACTTAGCCATGAGATGTCACTATCTTGTTGTGTTGTCACTATCAGCAATGTGTCTCCTTTTCTCCAGTCTTCAGAACGGCATGATGTGCATTAAATGCTCATGAATTTAAAACTAGAAAACTTGGAGCGCAAATGCTAGTAAATCAGCAAAGCAGGTCACATGTATTGACAGTCAGCAAGCAGTCTCAGTTCAGCAAGCTCAACCTACTCTGTCATTTAGATTTTCACTTAAGCAAACTGGTTGCTGAGCTACTTAGCTTTCTGACCAATATGTGCCTTTGTAGAGACCAAGTCTCAGAATCTTCTAAGTCTTCAATACTTGTAGTCTTCGTCTTCTGAGTGGTTCTAGGTCTTCAATAGATTGTTGTTGAACAAAGTACATCATCAGCAAGCATAAGAACCTAACTAGTACCTATAGTAAGTCTTTCAGCAAACGTTCCTCTTTTACAATGTCTTTTAAATTCTGAATTCTTATGGACCATAAGAGTACTTGTTATTGGACATTAACTTAATTTAGCTTGGTAAATTGCTCGTCAAAATTACAAGTTTCCTAACACCAAACCTTCAGGTGAAGAACAAAGAGAACAACCACCTAAGAAGCATGCCTATGCAAGAACCATTAGAAATTTGAGCATTGGAAAAAGATGTGAGTATGAAGTCGAACAGGGAGTAAGCCATTCAATGTTAGACCCTCAGGGATATGGAGAATTTTATTATGGAAGCCATGAGTGTTAGGACCTAGTATTAGATGAACAAATACATAAGTTGCTATTTAGTACGGAATGGCTTGCTAAAGAACTCTTTAAGTCCTAATTTGGACACTTGTAAAAGAGACAACTAGCTAGTTATCTGTTAGACTTAGTGATTCGTGTAGGATGTTAGGATATTCCTTGTAATTTTTATTTATGAAGATCTTTCAACAAGGAGCCTCCACCGATCAGCAAGGTGGTCAAGATTGAAGACAAGATCAAGCTGCAAGAAGTCAACTAAAAGTCTTGAATTATTAAAAAAACAATATCTCAGAAATAACCAGAAAGGACTTACTTTGATATATCTATGAACAAGAAAAACCTAATAAAAGGGTTTCTGAAGATAAGACCTCAGAATACGAGAATGAGAATTTCTCCATATAGCTCTCGGAATGATAACATATCCTAAAATGTTGAGTATATTAGACCTTCTAAGCAGCTCATGTAAGAAATATGGTCAAAATTAACCTTAGGGTTGAGCAGCGGAATTTCAAAATTTTCTTAACATGAATGCTAATTGATTATCTATGCTACATATATTCTTAAACACATCAGAGTTAACAAACTTACAGTTGTTCGAAGGCTAGCACATCAAACGATTTCTCAGCAGGATGATCCTTGATCAAATCCTCGTAGTAATCAGCAAAGTCTTCTCCTTCGGTAAAGTCGAAGATATCTAACTGTTCAAAACCTGCAAGATAATCGTTAGTATCCAGCTTCGATTATTCTCAACCTTAGTATCTACGGGCAGAAGGGCTTATCAGATTGCTAGGAAATCTCGGAACAATTCCTCTGGTATCAATGGTGGTGGCGACGGCACACATGAGGAGAGTTATTTTCCTGTCTAACAGAAAATAGAATGATTAAAATCAAAAGTATATTTTTCTCTAACCGTCCCTCAAATATATACTAGAAGAATTTTCCTCTTTTGGAAAGTCTGATTAGTATTAGGAATGCAATCCAAAAAGGAATAAGAATTCCAATCTAATTGAATGTTGATGCCCAAGTAATATTAATGTGTGAATGCAATTCCAAATCTAAGTTGTGTTCACACATACATACCAATTCATATCAGGAAAGGAGGTCTCCTTCCCCCCCCCCCCCCCAAGGTTCGGCGCGTGTGGGGCTTGTGCTCCCAAGCTGTGGCTTGGACCCACACGCATATATGGAGGATTAAATCTAATTTAAATCCTACGCAGATGAATATATTTAATCTAATTAATATTTTCTTTTAAATTAAATCAATTCAATACTTCTAAACTATTTATAATACTTCTAATGTATTATTGCCACCTAATTAAATTATAATAAATCTAATTAATCATAATTTAAATCATTGAACCTTCAATACGCCAGTCCACCTGTAAGTGTGACCCATAAGGCCTCATGTACTAAGCACAACGCTATGTTATGTCCATCATGAAATTCCTAGACTGTTTCACTTAGCAATTTTAATACATGAGGACGTTTGAGAGGATTCTCAAAGCCACCTGTTGGTTGTGAAGCATATCGTACTATACGGCGATGGTAAGGTCCTTTCACGCTAGAAAGCTCGAGTACATCTGGAACATGCATGATGATGTGTCTATTCCATTAACATACCCATGCATAGTGTTTTAACCCGATGATTGATTTTGTGATATCATTCGAGGATATCCTGAACATATCAATGCGTTGGCAAAACGAGTTCAATCAATCAACCATGAGAACTTGAGCGATCAAAACTTCATTACTATATGCGAGGAGTGAATCCTTTTGCGGCACCATCTACCATCAACATATAATGCACCCAGCTGAACCGTATCTACCTCGTACTCGGGTGCAAACATTGGTTTCAACCAAAGTGCATTACTCAATATATGTGATGACAATGTCCCAAAATTCTAAGGACTATTTCACATCACTTCAACAACCTCCGCTACTCTCATAGACACTTGGTATAGTTCATACATCAAATGAGCTTCACGGTGGGTGTGTACCAATGCATTGGCGCCTCCATGCATCCTTGCGTCCATTTACGGAGGACCTAGTCATCGCACAGTGGTGGGTCCACCATACTCAACCGAATGAGTGTCATGTACAATGCATGCTAATCTCGATTGCGACATTTGTACCCCTATCCAAATGACCATCGACTAAGGCGCTTTCAGGATATACGATTAGTCACACGAGTTCCCACTTACTCAAGTGTGATAGACATAAATCCTTGGGGACATGTTTGATATCCATACAAACAAACAACCAGATACAGATATGACATGTGCTAATGCCTGGTGCAATGTACATATATAAGTAAACATAAACATGAATAAGCAAACATATATAAATTATGACTGATTGTGATCAAGTACATTTGTCCCTGAAATGTGGTTGTCGCTAGGACATACATACATTCAGCTCACTGAACAAGTGATGCTTACTAAAGCTTTCTAGCCGTTTGTCTATATGATAAGATAAACATGGAGAAGTCACCTAATAGTACGATGCATTTAATGCATCTGAGCTTTCAAACTTGATTTTTTAGAAGCAAACAAGAAATACTCAAGAAACTATTACAAGGTGAAAGTGACATGCCAAGAATTTGAATTCTCAATCTAACGGATTCAAAATTCAAACGGCACAATATGCCACTATAAATATAAGGACTTAGCACTTGAAGAAGACACCAACCACCGAACAAGAACTCATTCTTATCTTCAAATCTTCAAGTTCAAGCTTTGAGAAAGCCTATTTTAGTTGCAACCAAACAACTCTCTAATCTAATTAAGTTTTGGATGCCACACTTAACACTCTTGTGAAGTAGTTGAACAACTGAACTGAAGTTGCGACCACAATCATTGTTCATTCTCCAAAACATGTAAAGTCTTGTTGCCAAAAAGATCATACCTACTCTGCATAAGAGTAGCAGAGTTGATCATTCCACCATTTCACAAGAAACTTCGGAGTCTCTAAGTGTAGAAAATAACTCATAACACCTACCTTTAACTGACTCCCGTCGTGTAACAAATGATAAGGAAGATTCCAAAGCTTGGATTAATATTACCAAAGGAAATATATTTTGGGGTGGAACTACTTAATCTGGAACATTAAGGTAAACCCTAGTTTGTTACAGGTTGGGAAGATTTGTGGTTAGGAGATTCAGCTCAAGATAGAAGTTTGTAATCGAGATCAAATCCTTGATAGTGAATTTCAGTCCTCAGAGAGGACAAGTTTATTAGTTGAGGGATTACCCACCCTCAAATACCACTATAAATTGGTGTCAAGAAATGGCCAACCTTTACACCCCATTGAACTTGTTAATTAGCACTATTTTTCTTGTATAGCTAGTTAGGTTGAACTTGAAGTTTCTTTAAATCCATTGGACTTGGTTTATCTTTATATTTGATTTGTAATCGTACAACCTTTTTCGTCCATTAATAAAATTTATTTATTTTCGTTTCATTTTGGGTGTTATCACCATTTATATTTGTACATAACAGATTACATTTGTAGAAGTGGCATCGCATTTTTTAAAATAATTCTTTTTTCCTATCTGGTAGTTTTAGCAACGAATAAATTATCAGTCACTAAACTTAATTTTTAAAATATCCAGAATTAAATAAAAATTCCATGTGTAAGTTGGTAATCCGTCGATGCAGATAAATTATTTTTCTCTAAATTCAAATGTCAAGAGCTATCACGCCAGACAAATTATCCGTCGCCAACCTGACGCTAAATAGTGACAAATAAATCATTTGTTGCTAAAATTGTTTGCATGTGACGCCCATTTTGACGACGACTTATCTAGTAACGGATTATCCATCCCCAACTTGAATAGCGACGGATCGACATTCTATAGCAACAGATAAATCCGTCGTTAAAGCCTCTTTTTTTGGAGTGTCATAGGATTGTGCTGAACGTCAATTGTACCATAATGCTTCTAAGAAATATAGACCAATGTTTGAAGTTGTGCAATGGCACTAGATTAATCATTACAGGATTTGTCAATCATGTTATAGAGGCGAAAATGATATCGGATTTCATTATATCCCAAGAATGTGGATGACCGTACCCTATCAGATGACCAGGTTCCCAATAGAGTTTGAGAGACGACAATTCTATATTTATGTTTGCTTGGCATTGGCTATTAACAAAAGCGCGCCAAGGACAGTCACTACGCACATAAGACCCTAGCCCACCCTGATTTTCAGCCACGGACAATTGTATTTTGGGTAATGAGTAGGAAGAGGCTCAATGTCTTAATATGTGACAATATAATGGAAAAATCTATGATGCTACAACAAGCATAGTATTTAAAGAAGCCTTCAATAACTTGTGAGGTAATATGCTTCAATTTTTTGGATGACAGAATATGTTGATTTTAGTTAATATGTTTTTAACATTATGAATTTTACATTGATAATATAATTTATAATTTGTACAGGTAGAGGTGAAACATTAGGCTACGAGGCGATATTCAATAAAGTAATAATACATGCGATTTGTATCAAGCGTACTGTAATATATTTATAACATATTTACACTCCAATAGTTTACTAATTTATTCATTCCCCGACAAATTCCAATGGGTCATTCGCAAGTTTGATTCGAAACTTAAAATTATTTTTGACCAAACAGATCACAAACCGCACTATAGTGATCACACTAGCTAATGACTCGTTAAAACTCAACGGGAAATAAAAAATAAGGGCAATTTTCATCTATATATACCTTTTTAAGATACCCAAATAATAATTTAGTCTTCAATTATTCATATATTACAATGAAGGACAAATTTTGAACTGCAAAAAATTTATATTTACAACGAAGGACAAAAGTCAACTTGGTAGATGATGTTACAGGATAGAGGGTGTTATTATTCAAATTCTGCCCTTTTATTTTTACTTGTTTTTTTTTTCATCTAGTAACAAGAAAATTTGAAATAAAAAACTTGGTAGATGAAAAAAATTGGACGGAGTAAAAATCTCCAGCCATGTTCCGTTTTTTTCCTTTATTATTTCAAGATAATTATTTAAAATAAAAAATTCAAATTCAAATCTGAGCTTTCTTAATTAATTAGTCCAAATTTTGAGGTTCGTTTTGTGAAAAAATGGGACGGAGCTTTGAGTTTCTTTTTTAGTATGTTTTTTAGATTTTTATTTTAAATAAAAATTACAATTCTTTATGGAAAAAATTTATTAAGATAAATAGAAGGGTATTATTGTCATTTTACCACAAGTAAAGGGCAGCTAAATTTTGTCGTCCATTCTAAATTTTCTAATATTTGAAATATCATGGATTTAGTTGTTCATAATACATTTTAAAAGATAATTGTATGTAAATTTGTCTAAAAAAAGAAATAAGCGATTGCAATGTTTAAACTTTAAAGTTAAGTGGGAGAAACAAACAAGTGATATAGCCAACAAAATCCACGGCTATCAATCATCAATCCATCCAGATAGTACGTACTGTACTTATATAAAATGTGATTCATCCTCACTAAACTTTAAAAGAATTCTAATTCAATTTTTTTAGCTTTATAATATCTAATTTGACTTCAAATTAATCATAATTTATTATGAAAAAAATTACTCCTTTCGTCTCACAAAACATTACCCATTAGGATTAGCACACAGTTTAATAAAAACAATAAATTAGTATAAAGTTAGTGGGTATATATGTTAATTTTTTAATTGAAGTGGAGTTGTTAAAGTATTTAGTAGTGACAAACAAAATAATATTTTTAATGTGTGTGACTAATTCCATTTTAGGAAATGGGTAATATTTTGTGGGACACCTATAAATGGAAAATGGGTAAAGTTTTGTGACACGGAGAGAGTAAGAATTATATTACGAAAGTATATTTTTTATATTTTTATGATATAACTTTTAAAATTATTTTTCGTAATAAATTATAATTGATTTGATAACAAAATTAACAAAATAAATTACACTTTTTAAAATTTAGCGAGGAACTATGAACTAACAAACAAACCAACACTAATAAATTACGATGCACTGACGTATTATTACTTTGAACGCGCGCCATCTTACCGCGAATTCATCACAATCGAAGATTCAAATCAAGCATTTCTGAATCATCATCAACATCAGCCCTAAAGCTTCCAGGCCAGTTCGCCTCATTCAAGTCGGGAAACCTATATTGCGACGACTCGTAAGGACTGAATTTAGCCTTAGTAGTATCCGGAACCGGCGATGCATGTGTACCAACAAGCCCTAGAGAATGTGATTTCTTCTTGTCTTTATGATTGTTACACGGCCTCTTGTAAGAGGCTCTAGCCTCTTTGCGATGAGCGTTCATGTGACCACCCAGTGCCTGTGAGCTGAAGAAAACTCGGCTGCAACTCCTGCACCCAAAAAGCTGCTTATCGAAAGCATTAGCAGTACTGTGCCGCCTGAGTTGATTTGGTTGCATGTTGAGGCTCAAGTTTAGGTGTGGTACTTGGAAATCTTGTTGATTAGCTTCACCTCCTTGATAATAATAATTATAATAATGGTGCTGGTTGTTTATTGTATTATCCATTCTAGCTGCCTAGTATTTTTTTTTTTTTTGGGGGGGGGGGGTTGTTCTTGATAAGAATAAGGGTGAGAAAGTTGAATAACTGGCGTACGAACAAGTTCTTATATAACTAGAAGTATATGAAGGGACATTAATGCACATGTCGGAATCGAACCCACCTTTAGGAAAAAACAAGGACGACAAAACACTCCTGTTGTGAAATTATTTCAAATTTTTGGGTGAACCGGCCCATCCAACCATTGATCTCCCTGTTCCTAGACGGTAATAAAAAGTTACTTCATTCATCATCAAACACTCACTACAAACGAGTTTAATCAACATTAGAAATCCATGATGTGGTGGTATTGATTCTGTTGAATAGTATCCCTAAAATGAGTACCGTGGGGTTTGATTTTAATTTTTGTGGTTGGTAGGAAAAATATCAAATGGTACTTCTAGTGATTTTTATTTTCGGTCTTTTTTTTTTTTGGTGTTAGTTAGTTGTTTGGTAGAAAAAATTAAAGGATGTAATACTAAAATAGTGGCATTATGTGTAAATACGTATGAATAGTGAGTATAACGTTATAAATCTAAGCATTGGAGGAAGTGAGACGGTAATCCGAGATTTTTTTTTCACACTTCAAGAAAAGAATGAATTATAACGGTGGCCGAGTGGTAAGGGTGCTGGAGTAGCAAGGAGAGGTCGGGGGTTCGAACCGTGACAGAGATATAAAGTAGTTTATGATATTTGAACTTATAAGGTGGTTAAGGACCGGAGTAGTGTAGGAGTATGAGTAAAGTAGGTTAGATTTGCAGTTAAGAAAAAAGAAGCCTTCAATGAAAGAAAGAAGGGAGGGTTCACTTTGAGAGGTTTGGAGGGGGGGGGGGGTAGCATTGATGAAGGATGAGGGTCTTTCTAGAGAGACCGTTTAATGAATTAAGAAGAGATTAAATTGGCCGTGTGGGATTGTTGAACGATAAGAGTTCGAATATAGATGTCTTTAATGGTTTGGTTCTTTAAAGTGTGTTAGGAGACTATTCAGGGTGGCCTTATTCAAGTGTTCAAGGGGTTTCACATGAACATAAGGCTTTTTAAAGGTGTTAGTAGCACTTTCATTACTGTCGACCAATCTCTCTAGTCAATAGCTTGTACAAGATCATTGTTAAGGTCTTGGCAAAGTGTTTCGGGGAAGTGTTAGAGAGCGTAATCTCAGAAATTCAAACGGCGTTTAGAGGGGAAACAAACATTTTTCATTGTATCTTAATAACCAACGAGGTCATCATGATACTAAAAGGAGTAAGACGAAGCCGTTCTTGTTTAAGATCGATTTTGCTAAGGCATATGATTCGCTAAGTTGGACTTCCCTTTTTCGGAATGTTGAAAGAGTTGGGCTTACACTACAAGAAAAGTGAGTATTAGGGAGCACATATCAAATGGATAAAGGAATGTGTGACTATCGTTTCTATGTCGATCTCAATAAATGGGACTCTACGCAGGAGTTTAAAATTCATAGAGGTTAGAGACAAGGAGATCCCCTTTCCCCGTTCTAGTATTTGATTGTGGCGGAGAGGGCTTGAGTCGAATGTGTTTGAAAGCTTGTCTAGGAGGGATATTTGAGTCGGTGTTTGCAACTGCTCTAGATCGGAGTTTGCAGCAGCTCCAGATCTAGAGCTGATGTTGCTCAGATCGGAGCTTGCAACAGCTCCGATCGGGAGCTACTACTGGTCCGATCGGAGCTGCAATCCGGTACCGAAATCCGGTCTCCAGTACCGGAGGTTGAAAGTAGTTGAAGAAGAAATGAAAAAGAAAAAAAAAGAAAAAAAAAGAAAACAAAAAATAATTTGCAAAGACTAAAGGCATGTTTGGTTAGTAAATTAGAATAAGTTGGTGAACATGAAGTGCTTGAAGGCGCTACATGTAATGTAATTGTTACTCTCTAAGAGGAAAAGAAACATAGTTATGGTTTCCAAAAGGGGGTGTGTAAGTAATAAATCATAAATAAATAAATAAGGTTATGTTCTTTTGATTTGAAAATTGATTATTTTAAGTTCAGTTCAGTTCAGATCAGTTCAAATGCATTAACTCAGTTCAGCTCAAATTTGCCTAATATTATTTTGTACTACAAATAAGTTCAGTTCAGTTCAATTCAGATCCATTCAGTTCAGTTCATATCAGTTCAGTTCTGTTCAGACGAAAACATAGCCTAAATACTTATAATCTATACAAAGGCACAAGGGGCCTGAAGTGTTGCCCCGGAATTTTGTATGTTAGTATGCCATTATAACCTTTTAATATAGTTGAAATAACAACTTTCATCATAGATAGTAATTAATCAAATACTCTTAGTCTGGTGGATTTGGATATGGCATGGTGCCAAAGGGGGATGTTTCTTCATTGGTTGTTCGACAGCCACTGGTTCCTGGGATAGAAAATCCACACCGTGGTTCCTGGTTTCCATTCTTTCCTTTTACTTCATTTTGGTATATTCTTCGTTTCAACTTTCCCTTCACCTTTCCATTTTCTCTCCTAGTAAGTTGTAGTGTTATATTTTTATATTTTCTTCTTTTTAAACTTTCTATTTTATTCACTTTGTTTTTTCCTTGCAACATTTTTCCCTTCAAATTGGGTGTATATACTTTTTTTAAAAACATATCTAACTTTTATATTTAGTTTCTACATTTTGACATGTTTTTTTAGCATAAACATTTAAAAGTGAAAAATAAGATAACTTTAAGAGATACTGACTTCACATAAGACTTATAAACGTAAAATTTTAAAATTCAATTGTAAATAAATTTAATTATTTTTTATTGTTATATTTTAGAAAAATGTTACATATATTAATTTTGTTTGCTACCTCTGACTCAAATCTTACTCTCGCGATTTGCTTGTAAGGAAAGCTGACCTAAGCTTGCATGGAAACAAAATCAAAATACCGAAAAAGGATTTTGATAGTTACGTTTTATAGTTATTAAAATAGCATTTTATGTTAGTTGTACTGTTAACTTAGTGAGTTGTACAATTAGAAGTTAGTTAGTTAGATTCAGTATAAATAGGATTAAGAGAAGCAGAGCACAGCTCACTACTCTTTCTTCTTCGTTCACTCAATTTATCTCCAGTCCACTGTAACCTAAATTCTTCTGATATAATTCTTCTATTCATCAATGAAGATTCAGTTCATTTTTCATTCTATGCTTCATTTCTGAAGTAATTCACACTCATTGTGCAATTCACTACTTAATTATGAATAAAGTTTGATTTGTTGAAGAACAAATTTGGTTTTAATTTTCCATTGATGGTGGTCCGGTCGGTGAAGAAAAGAGATTTAGTATTTTTGGTCTATAATTTGGTGTTTCTCCGCCTTGTAATTAAGGATTTAAGTAATTGTTAAATTTTACGTTAAGGGCAATATGGGAGTACACAAATTGCTTCGGAAGGAGCACCGTAGCTTAATTTGGCACCTACTTTATCACTATTTTATACAATTTTTCTTATACATTTTTATATATGTATTTACGACTTTATCAATATAATATATCAAATAAACTAATACTATATTATTATTTTTTTTGGAAGAAGCAAAAATTTTATTAACTTGAAAATCAAAATTACAAAATCACCTATCACGAAAGGTGCACAAGACTTGCACCTTCGAGTCCTCAACCAAACAATTACAACCGAAACCAAGATAATACTTACAAACTAAAATGGATACCCCACTAGATTCGACGCTATCCATATACTGTTATGGACGGAGTAAATCTTAACCACTCATATCGTCTAGTACGTCATAATCATGAGCAATTATGGCAAGAGTCCATGATTGACGAAGTGTAAATAGATCAAGGAGTGATTCCACAACGTCCAAGTAAGGAACAAAAGAGCCGTTTTATAGATACCCCATTTAGGACCCAGAAACCAATCACAGATTTAGATTTAGGAACCAGAAACCAATCACAAACTAAATAGAGAACCCAAAAGGATAATAACAATGAGAAGAATTCAATCCCAACAAAGTAAAAACAAACTAATACTTATTATTTATCACATTATATTATTATTATTTATTTTATTTTTTTTTAAACGGCAAATATTACAACTACTCCTACATTAATGATATACAAATTTCCTCATAAACCACCTAAACCAACCTTATAAATTCACCACCGTTGGAGATCGAACCTCGCACCTCTTCTTCAGTAACTCAACTTATTACCGCTGCACCATCTTATAACTCTCATATTATTATTATTTATTAATTCGAGAGAAATACACTTTGATTGATTGTATTGTGGGAAGATGATCGAGTTAGGTAGGTGCAATAAAATTTCCATGTGCTAATTATTAGGAGTCTGAATTCGTAGCAAATGACAAATGACATGTAGTTGAAGGCCCGCAGGCCGCAATAATTTTTTTTTTTTTTTTTTTTTTTTTAATTTAGTTTTCTTGAGTTAACCCCGCAAAACCATTGAAGAAGTTTAACAGATAATCAGAGACGGCTGGTACATGTGATAAAATAGGCACGTGTTATTAATAGTACGCCCGCATGCAGCGGTTTCTATGTTTAATATGCTGGGGTTGGCGCTGATCGATTATAAGTTACGTGTACTGTAGTAAATAGAGTACTAATCCTTCCGGTTTTTATTTTCGTTTGAACTCTAAATTCTAAATCATATTTAGAAGATAATTAATAAAATTATTTAGTCTTGTTATGTTGTTGACTGTCTGAACAGGAGGACGACTCCAAGCTGGAGGCATCTCCGGCTGTTGAACCAAATTTGGCATCTCCTTAGCAAACTAGAGGTTCAACATCTATCTTTTGTCTACCATCCATACAATAGTATTGCAGATGTTTTGGCCAAGTTGGGTAGTGGTGTACTAAAACTTTTTCAGGGATGAGATTGTATCTATACTAGTTTAAGATGTCCCATGCAGGACTAGTTTTAGAATTTGGGATGTATATCTGTAGAGGTGAAATTCTAGTAAGATTACAAACGCTCTTAAATTACAAACTTATCGAACTATAAAGAACTACCAAACTCTCTAAGTCACCATAATTTGACACAACACACGAGTCCTTGTTCAATGCGAGCACCCAAATCTTCTAGTTCTCTCTATGTCCAGTTCAGCACCTGAGATTAGAAAGGCGCGTGTGGATGTGTGTTTATCTTCGGCTTGCCTAAGTCAAGCCGGTGCGAGACTTTACTTGAAGGAGCTTGAGGGTTCTCCTTGTCCGAGAGTAATAAATGTACTTAATTAAGACCAGTTACCTTTTTCTTTGGAAATGGTGCCCTTATATAGTTGATGGCAAACCCTAGGTCCGCCCAATCTCCCGCTTCCACCTGTCAGCTTCATATTCGTCCACCTATGTTGAGTAGGCCCAACGTTGACCTTTATGGGCTTGGCCCAGGCCCATTTGCGTACATCTTCTTGTGCTATCTAGAAGATTCCACACTTCTCTTGTCCTTTCTCTCTATGTCGTTGTGATGCGAACCTTGTCCTGATCCAATTGTAAGACAATACAAACAAGTATTTAAGCTTCGTAATAAATGAGCTTCGTATACTCTAACCTGTTAAGTGTTTGTGTAATGTTCCTTGTCTCTCTGACCATTGTTCCGGACCTCCAAATCTCTCCCTCTCTAAAAGGGGTTATTTTAATGAATTAGGCACATTTGTAAAAATGCCCTAGAGGTTCACATAATTCAAGGTTCGGATCCTCTAGGTTCGCGGCCTTTCACAGACGCTTGTACTTGCGAAGCCTCTTAGTTCGTGGTGAAACGCACGGTACGAACTAGACATATTTTCCTTATCAACATATGTCCCCGTAGTTTCGGAGTATCTTAGTAGAAGATAGTGTGAAACTATATTTTAAGTAGTTATGAACGACTTTGTCTCCCTCTCTGAACGGGGACTTGTTTTAGTCCGTACCTCCAAAAGGTGATATTTTTTGGACGTCGTGTCCGTATCACTTGTACTCCGCACCTGTGACATTACTTCACTAGACGTCGTGTCCGTTTTTCATTAGGTGATGTTTTGGACGACGTGTCCGTATCTCTTGTACTCCGCACCTGTTACATTACTTCACTAGACGTCGTGTCCGTTTTTCATGAGGTGATGTTTTGGACGACGTATCCGTATCTCTTGTACTCAGCACCTGTGTTAGTTGATTCTTCGTCGTTATCCAAATAATCAAGGTCCGAATCGTCATTTTAATGCAAAGATGATGAATGTTGTGCATACTATCCGTGTCTACATGCTGTTAAGCCTAAATGCGCGCGTATACCAGATATCCGTGTCTAAGTGTATGTTATGATAAAATTTTCAATTTAAAAATGATTTTCGGACCTTGCCATCTGGATAAAAATCTTGAGCCTTCCGTATCTTTCGCTCTACGTAGGTCAAGGTTTTCGAGGGTTTGAACAGTAACTTTTATGAGTTGTCCTCATCTCGTCCGTTGATTTGAATTTTTTGTACGGTCCAGATCAAATGTCAACGGTCGCGTCAATTGGTCTTCCCGATTTTGTCCCTTCCTATAAATAGCTGGTCAACCTTTTCCATTTTCTTTACTTTACTCACAATTCTAGAAAGAGAATTTTTCGCCTTCCGAATCTGAGCCCCGGAACTTGCTTTGCTTTAGTGAATTCGCCCAAGTTTGTGAAGCTTCGGAGACTTTTCCTTCCTCACAGTTTCTATCTTCCAGGTAACTTTTCTCTTTATTTTGCTTATTTTGCTTTTCGATTTTTCTTCTGTAGAGTTTAATAAGTAGTATACTTATCTTCTTCTTCTTCTTTTTCGGAAAAACAAATAAACTAACCCTCGGACTATCACTTAATCTTGCCCTTCTCTCTGTCGCTTTTTAGGATGTCCGAGGTTAACCCTAAGATCGTAGATCTTACCGATCTTCCATCTTCTTCCGAATCATCGTCCATGAGCAGCAGCTCTTCTTCGTCAGATTCGGGTTCCTCTTCCGAATCTTCGTTTGACATAGGGGCGGAAATCAAGCTCCCCCAACCTCTCTGGTAGAGAGGAATGAAGCTGGTCCGAGTACCTCAGGCCGCCAGCTTTCCGTATATCAGCCTCCGCGCCGTAAGGTAGAACTTCCCTCACCTCTTCGGCTTCTTTGTAGATACGGAGGGTACAAATATAGATGTACCTCCGACCCTGACTTAGAAGCTGATTTAGAACCTGTTTATGCCCATCCCCAGTTAACATTCGGAGAAACGGAGACCTCCAATCATTCGCGGGTACATGAGGTTGCGCCTCTTAGAGAGGTTCGTGCTATTGCCGCTCCTGCAGAAGTCGGAGATGATGTAGCTCAAGAATCATCCTCCGAGGATGATGAAGCTAATGGAAATGAGGCCAACACTGGGGAGGACGGACAACCCTTAGAGGGTGAAGTACGAGAGTTTCGTGGGGCCCTTTTTCCCCTTCCGGATCATTTGGAACCAGCCCTCCGTAAACGTTATGAGAGGCTACGAGATGACATTCATCTCTTTAGCTTAACCCGAGAGACCAATGCGGACGGATGGATACCGACCGTCGAATCTAAGGTGACGGAGGATCAGCTTCCGCTTCTTCGCCATAAATTTTCTATCCCCGACGATATCGAACTTATTGCTCCAGGTCCGGACGATGCTGTATATAACTGCCCCGAGGGAGCTCTGTCGTGCTTCGTAGTTTCTTTAGAACTCGGATGGAGGATCCCATTTGTTGAAGAATTTGCTTCCATCTTCCGGTCCTTAGACATTACTCCAATGCAAGTTATGCCAATCTCTCTGGCTAACTTGATATGCTTCGGAGTTCTCATGAAGATGAAGAACGAGCCTATCACGTTCTCGAACTTTACGCAGGCTTTCACCGTCTCGCTCTCTGGGACTTGTTTTTACTGGCAATTCAAACCTCGCCAGTATTTCTATTTTATCCTAGAGGGTCCGAACTCTCTAGGTTCCGCATGGTGGTCAAAATATTTCTACTTCCGGTACAAGCTGAAGGACGGAGCCCCAGAAAGTGAGCGAAAGTATTTTAACGTCCGGTATGATTTTAATAGAGAGTCTCCGGCAGACTATCGTCCGGTACGCAATCACTGGAGTCCGTGGGCTGCTGCAATGCGTGAGAAGAGCATAGCTAAGAAGCCGGAAAAGTATTTCTTCTGTGTACTTACGATGCAGCCTCTTCCGGCTCTTGCAAACCTTACGGACCCTGTAGACTTGGGTCCATATCCAAATGATACTTTTGGTAAAAATATTTTCAAGTCTTCCGTTCTTGTCATTTATCGGATGTTTCGCATCTTGCATATTTTTCCGCATCTTTCTTAATTTCCTTTGATTATCCGCATGTGTAACCCTTCTCCTTTTTCTTTATTTTGCAGAAAATTGGCTTGACTATCTGATGGCTGAAGCACGGAGACTACAGGCTGCTATCGCCGCGAAGATGGCTGAAGAGAAGCGGAAAAAATTAAGGGCCGGAACCACCAACCAGCTCACTACTTTTCCCCAAGAGCATCCGAAGGACGGGGTTAAATGGCGTCAAGAGGAGGACCGACGGAAAACTGCCAATCTTCCTCCTCAGGAGATGGAATCGAGCCGGAAAGGCTTAGTTCCGGAGGAGGCCAAACGCCGTTCAGACGAGCGGAAGGCCGAGAAAAAGGGGGATAAAGACGCTGCTAAGCCGCAACCGAAGCAACCCCGGAAGCCTAAAAACCCAGGAGCCACGGGTGCTGATGCTATGGACGTTGATGTTCCTGCCCCGTTGCCTACTGCCACCGGCTCTTCTGTTCCGGCCCCTCCCAAGAAACTTATGGGAGATGCTTTCAAGGCCTCCAGGCCCGGAGTTGGTACCTCTTCCGCTGCTGCTCCGGTGGTTGACCCGTCAGGGAAAAACAAGCAAGTGGGCCAAGCTCCGGTAAAATCCAAGAAGCGGAGGGGTGCCGGTCCCGCGATCTATGCGGACGACGCTGAGTTCGATCGTGAAACGAAAATTGTCCGTATTGCTTCTTTGGAGCAGTCGGAGCGCATCCGTTTGTTAGAGGAGTCTTTCTCTCAGGTATTCTTCTTTTTCATATATTTTCTTCTCCGACTCTCCCCTTTGGTTTATTTCCGTACCTCATCTCACTTGTTTTCATTTGCAGCTCGGTCTTGCGGTTCGTGCTGTCTCCGTCGCTGCTAGCAATGAAAAGTCTACTCTGGAAGGTAATCTTCATGCCTCCGAGCTTGAGAGGGTCGCTTTATCTGAGAAGCTCGCCACTGTCCGAGTGAGCCTAGCTGAGGCGGAAGCCAAACTTCTAAGGATGGCCGAGCTAGAAAGCGAAGTGTCGGACCTCCGGAAACAGGTTGTAGAGACCTCCAAGCTCCGGGAAGAGTTGTCCAAGCTGTAGATTGCTTACGATAAGCAGCGGAAGGAAGTCGAAGGGTGCTTAGCCCTTATCCGGGACCAGCAAGAGACTCATGCTTGCTATATGAATATGCTGGGGCACTTCCATGATGCTCTAATGATCGGATTCGTAGGCTCCCGGAAGGATACAGTCCAAGACTTCCTCAAGAGCATCTCCTTCCAGTATGCTAAGGCCATGGGATATGATCAGGCTCGGGTAGATGGATTCAATGCCTGCATCGGACAACTTGAACTTGCGGGGCTCATTCCTACGGACCTTGATTGGGAAGCTAATAAGCTTGATATCTTCAAAGGGCCGGATGGTAGGGAGGATCTTCAGATTCCGAACATATCCAATGAGGATCTTGGCAAGGACGAATTCGTAAGTCTCGTAGCCGCGGAAGGTAGCGATTTAAAGTTCTCAAAC
Organism: Plantago ovata; assembly: GCA_028274465.1. Lineage (NCBI taxonomy): Eukaryota > Viridiplantae > Streptophyta > Magnoliopsida > Lamiales > Plantaginaceae > Plantago > Plantago ovata. The sequence continues at coordinate 4,617,418 of CM051458.1, forward strand.
CAAGATCCGCGTCTTCCTGGGTTCGTACCGGACGTTCTCCGATACTGGTATCTGATGCCCTTTGAAAAGTATGAGGAGGAGAATCGGGCTTGGTTAAACCTTCCGCACCCTGTGATCGGACGACCAGCGGATTATAGCCTCTTTGAGGAAGTTAAAACCTTATGCAAGGAGTGGGAGAAGACCCGGGAGGAAGAAGAGATTCGGAGGCGAGATGCAGACCCGGAGGCTTGGGCGGCCGGAAATGTTGAAAGTTCTTTTAAGAACAACTTTTACATCCCGCCCTTTCCGACAGTTACAGAGCTAAACACAAACCCTTACGCTCCCTTGCCTTGGCTTAGCTGGAAGTTACATTTGGAGGACTTGGACCGAGCTGCTAAGGAGGCTGAAGAGGCGGAGCTGTTGGCCCGGATGACCCAAGAAGCCGCGGAACGGGATGCTCCGGAACAAGTTGATGAAAATGAAGAATCTTCCAAATTCTCACAGTCTCGGACTCGAGATGAATAGAGGCTTATGTTCCGGGGTATGCCCCGAAGTAAACTGTAATTGAAACAAGTCTCCAAGATTCGGAACTTATTTATTTGCGGAGGTATACCTCCTTGCCTGTGTAATTTGAACAAGTCCTCAAGTTTCGGACCTTTTGCTTCTTTACTTTATTATTATTGATAAATAATAACTCTGTTTCAAACATCTATTTAAGATGCGGGACCTCTGCTCGTTTGATTCACTGTTTGTTTAAATAATGATTCAATTTCAGTCCAAGTCTTTGAGTTACGGAACCTCTGCTTGTTTATTTCACTAATGCTAGATAATAATCCTGTTTCCAACAAGGCCTTGAGATTCGGATCTTCTTAACAAACTTGCTCTTTGCTCCAATAATCATCCGTATGTGTCACGGTTCCGATATTCTTCTTACATGGAGGTTCGGATGTCAAATCAAAGAAGGTTCTTATTTCAGTTTAGTAACCAATTTGAGAATCGGAACTATCCGTGATTCGGACACCTGTGCTGCTTAACAAATCTGACGTAGATTATTTTCAAGTCATAGGGGTACGGAGTTTTTGTGTCAAAGTTTCCATCGGACTCAAAATTGTCAACAATTTCTTCCGTTCCTCTGTCGTTGTCCGACACTCTTTTTGACGTAAAATATGCGAAGCTCTCACGGTACTTATTTTAATAAGTTAAGACCTAAAAATTTTCCCGGTGAAAATTTTTCGTCTCGGTCCACCTCCTCATCCGACGCTCATTTTGACGTAAAATATGCGAAGCTCTCACGGTACTTATTTTAATAAGTTAAGACCTAAAAATTTTCCCGGTGAAAATTTTTCGTCTCGAGTCTCTCTAACTTGTTTACCGATTAGCCTCGATAAATACTCTCTCTTTCTCCTCATCCTCTTTTGGTTGTTTATCTCTTAATAACAATTTCCTCTGTGTAAAATTGCTATCTTAATAAGTATTTGACGGACATCTAAAATGTTAAGGCCGTAACAAGCTTGCATCAAACTGAATTGTTCATAAGTAGCTGTTAATGAATTTGACGGAAATCATTACAACTCTTTAGGTAAATAAAAAGGTTCAAAAAGGAAAATAAAACAAACTATCAAAGTTCCTAGGTGGTTTTCTACTCTCCCATCTTTGTTCTTCTTTCCTCAAGTGTAGAATTTCCTCAGGTTCTTGATGTTCCATGGTCTCTTCCATCCTTTGTCTTCTTCATCTGCTAGCTCGTAGCTGCCATTTGCTCCTGCTTTGGTGATTTTGTACGGCCCTTTCCATTTTGGCTCAAGTTTGCCTGTTCCATCTTGCTGTGTTGCTTTCCTTAGTACCAGATCTCCCACTTGCAGCTCTCTGTTCTTCACATTCTTGTTGTAGCTTCTTGCCACTCTGTTCTGGTAGTTTATGATCCTCACTAGAGCAGTACTCCTTAGTTCCTCCAATGTGTCTAGGTCCATAACTCTTGCCTCATGATTGTCTCCAGGTTCGTAACCTTGTATCCTCAGGGTCTCTACCACTGCCTCAGCCGGTATCACAGCTTCTGATCCATAGACCAAGTGAAATGGTGTTTCTTGAGTCGCTGTTCTTGAGGTAGTTCTGTATGCCCATAGGACTCCATCTAGCTCATCTACCCAATCTCCTTGGCATGCCTTAAGTCTCTTCTCAATAAGTTCCACCAACGTCCTGTTAGTTCTCTCCACTTGACCATTTGATTGGGGATAGTAAACTGATGTGAACCTTTGCTCTATCTTCATCTTTTTGCACCACTCTTTGAGCTTCTTTCCAGAGAATTGTGTTCCATTGTCCGAGACTATAGCTCTTGGTAGCCCGAACCGACACACTATACTCTTCCAAATGAAGTCCAGCACCTTGTTCTCTGAGATTGTGGATACTGCCTCCGCCTCGACCCATTTGGAGAAATATTCGACTGCTACAATTAGGAACTTCTTCTGCCCCGTTCCTTTTGGTAACGGCCCTACTATATCAATTCCCCATCTGTCAAACGGGCATGTGATTATAGTTTGCTTGATCTCTCTGGCTGGCTTTGTGCTTTGCTTGGCATATTTCTGACACTCCGTGCATGCTTTTGCATATCGAATAGAATCTGCAATGATCTTCGGCCAATAGTATCCTTGTCTCAAAATTTTCTGAGCTAATGACCTTCCTCCAGAGTGATTTCCACAACTTCCTTCATGTACTTCTGCCAAAATCTGTTTTGCTTCCAAATTTGTCAAGCATCTCAAGTGAGTACCTGCAAATGATCTCCGGTACAAGTCATTCCCAATCATCAAGTATCTTAGTGATCTTGCAACCACTCTCCTTGCATGGTCCTTAATAACCGGGAGCGTTCCCCTAGTCAAGTATCTCCTGATCTCTTGCATCCAATTATCATCTTCCTCGATGTTCAAGATGAGCTGTTCTTCTACCGTGACGGACGGTTTGGTTTGTTCCATCAGCATTATCCTCTTTGTGTCTATTGCTCCTGAGGTAGATGCATATTTGGCTAACACATCGGCTCTATCATTTTCTTTTCGGGGGATCAACTTCAGCTGGAACTCTTTGAACTCTTCCGCTTCCTCTTTCAGCAAGTTTAGATAGCTTCTCATACTAGGGTGTGTTGCCTCAAATTGTCCCCGAAATTGATATTCTACTAGCTGCGAATCTGTGTATGCCTCCAAATATTCTACTCCCACGGCCTTTGCTATTTTTATCCCATTCAAAAGAGCTTCATATTCTGCCTCATTGTTTGTGATCCTGAAAGGTAGTGTGATAGCGAATTCTAGTTCTGCTCCCCTTGGTCCAACTAGATACACTCCTGCTCCTCCCACATTTGTCAAAGAAGATCCATCTACTCTTAACTCCCAGCATTCTTTGCTCTCCTGCTTTTGAACCCTCTCTTTCTCCTTCACCACTTCATCTTCCGCTTTATTTTCTTGGTCATTTGCAGGGTTCTCAATTAAAGACATGACGGATGCCTTTTTACTTTCTTCTTCTTCTGTAACCATGTGTTGTGGTCTTGTTGGGAACTCTACGATGAAGTCTGCGATCACTTGAGCTTTCCTTGCTGACGGAGCTTGGAAATCTATATCATGCTCACTTAACTCAATAGCCCACTTGGCTAACCTTCCTGAATGTTCTGGTCTCCCTAACACTTGCTTCAGGGGTTCGTGTGTAAGTACAATGACCTTATGAGCTCGAAAATATGGTTTCAGCTTCCTTGTGGTGTGAAGTAGGGCATAAGCTAGCTTTTCCACGTCCAAATATCTTGTTTCTGCCGCCGCCAATGCCTTACTGACGTAGTAAATGGGCAGGCATTCACTACCTTGCATCCTTACCAAAACGGAGCTGATAGCTTCGTATGTATAGGCTAAGTACAAGTATAGTGGCTCTCCTTCTAATGCTTTTGCGAGTAGTGGCGGCGATTGTAGGTAGCTCTTGAGGTCTTCCAGTGCTTGTTTGCACTCATCATCCCACACAAAATTTTCATTCTTCTTTTTATCTTTCTCTGATTTCCTCAGTATCTTGAAAAAAGGAAGGTTCTTCTCTGCTGACCTTGAGATGAACCGACTCAGCGCAATGACCTTCCCTACTAACTGCTGTACCTCATTGTGTGTTCTCGGATGCAGTAGGTCTTGTATTGCTCGGATCTTTTCTGGATTTGCTTCTATCCCTCTCTCGGTGACCATGTATCCCAAAAATTTTCCTCCTTTCACTCCGAAAGTGCATTTTGCAGGGTTGAGTTTCATCCCATACTTTCTCAAGATAGCAAAACACTTGTTCAAATGTGCTATATGGTCAATTTCCTTCTTGCTCTTTACCAGCATGTCATCCACATAAACCTCCATTGTTTTACCTATCTCCTCCTTGAACATTTGGTTCACGAGCCTTTGGTAAGTTGCTCCTGCATTTTTCAAGCCGAAGGGCATGACTTTAAAGCAATAAACACCTCCAGCTGCAAAAAATGCTGTTCTTGCGACATCCTCTTTTGCCATCTTGATTTGGTAAAAGCCTTGATACGCATCCATGAAGCTTAACAAGGCACATCCCGCTGTTGAATCCACTAGCTGATCTATCCTTGGGAGAGGGTAGGGATCCTTTGGGCAGAATTTGTTAAGTCGTGTAAAGTTATTACACATCCTCCACTTGCCAGTCCCTGGCTTTTCTACCAACACTACATTGCACACCCAGTTCGAATAGCGGACTTCCTCAATGTGTCCGGCTTTTAGGAGTCTCTCCACCTCTGCAGCTATAATCGCTTCTTGCTTTGGTCCAAAGTTAGTTCTCTTTTGCCTTATGTGTGTGACTTTGGGGTCCATGTTCAGCCTGTGGACTGCTATGGACGGATCGATCCCTACCAAGTCGTTTGTGCTCCAAGCAAACACATCGGCATTCTCCTTGAGACACGCTATTAACTTGCATTCCACTTCCCAATCCATCTCTGTTCCTATCCTTGTTGTTTTCTCCGGTTCTCCGTCTATGATCTGCACTTCTCTGATCGTCTCTTTGGGTTGTATCTTGTTTTGCTGTAAGAATCTTTTCTTAGGAGTTGGAGCGACGGGCTCCTCTGGGATGACCTTGTACTCCTCTGGGTGGATCTCTTCCTCATTGAGTTCTTCTCTTGCTTTTAAAGCTTCTCCTCTTCTTTGGTCTTTAGTAAGTGACGGACTTACTTTTCGCTTCTTTGTGGGTGCTTCTTTGATAACAAACATTTCTCTTTCCTCTCTCGTCCTCCGATCTCTTGCCTCTTCTTTCGAAAGTGAGTTTCTCCTGACTGAGAGAGTGTAGCACTCCCAAGCTTGATTTATGTTTCCCACTTCTTGTCCTATTCCTGCCGGCGTAGGAAACTTTACTCTATTGTGTAGAGTTGATGCCACTGCGTGAAAGATCCGAAGTGCTGGTCTTCCTAGCACCACTTGGTAAGAAAACTCAATGTCCACCACTAGGAACGGTATATGTCGTGTCACTCTTTGTGGTTTTGTACCCAAGGAGACTTTTAAGTACACTCTCCCCAACGGGTAAATTTGCTCACCTCCAAAACCAACTAAGGAGCTTCCGACCTTTTCCATTTCTCTGAGATCAACCCTCATTCTCTTCAACGTTCTTAGCAATATAACATTGACCGAGCTTCCCGTGTCCACTAGAACCTTCCTTACCGTATAGGCCGCGATGTCCGCTGAAACTACCAATGGCACATCCGGCTCTTCGGTATCTCCATCACATGGGCTCTGGTTTGGGATCTCGCTGTCGTCGAATGTTATCTTGTTCTCCGCTGAACCTTTTGTACATGGATCTCCATATGCATCAGCGACCTCTCTCAGATACGAGGCTGTTTTCTCTCTAGCCTTCCTTGTGTCTCCCCCTGCCGGTCCTCCAGATATGGTGATGACTCCAAACCTAGGCAAGTTATCATCATCCTCGTCTTCATCCCTTTGTCTTTCTTTGTTCCTTCGATGATGATCTTGTTCTCTGGCTTTGCCTTTGTCCTCGTACCTCCCCTCTCTATCCTCTTCTCTTCTTTCTTTTCTCTGTCGATCTCTTCTCTCATGTCTTGATTGTTCCTCTTTGGTTTCAAACCTTCTCAAGTAACCATCTCTTACTAATCCCTCTATCTCCGTCTTTAGCCACATACAATCTTCAGTGTCATGACCTTTCCCTCTATGAAATTTGCAATAAAGTCTAGAGTTTTCAGATCTCTCTGAAGGTTGTATAGGCTTTGGCCACTTTATGTTTATCTTCTGCTCAACTATCGATGCCAAGATGTCGGATCTTGGTCGATTTAGAGCTGTGTAGTATGTGTATCTCTTGGGTGGAGTTCTCTCCCTGGGGAAATGATTTCTCCCGTCTTTCCCCCCTCTTTGATCTGGCTTTTTAAACTTCGAGGAATTGTTTGGATTGTTTGGCTTGATTGGTTCCTTATCTTTCTTGTACCCCGCTCTGATCTGCGCATTTTCTCTAAAATCTTCGGAGTTCTTGAAGCTAGAGCACATTTCATCAAAATCTTCATCTGTCTCCAGATTTTGCCCATTTGTGGCTATCACATCTCTGAGTCTCTGATTGGTTGTATTCTCATACAGGTATATGGCCCTTTGTTTGACATTATGGGGTTCAACTTCCATGGCTACCTCATTGAATCTCACGAGAAAGTGACGTACATTCTCTTGAGGATCTTGGATGATCTTTTTGAGGTCAGTAGACGGTTTTTTCATCTTCCTCATTCTGTCAAACTTATGCACAAACTCGTTCTTGAGCTGCTCATAGCTCTTTATTGACCCGTGCGCTAATCGTCCCCACCAGTCCATAGCGTCGTCAAAGAGAGTGGTTGGAAATGTTAGAGCACACATGTTTTCGTTGTGTCCATACGCTTCCATCCTGCTCTCAAATCTACTGATAAATCCGTATGGACATGATTTTCCATAATACTGCTCCAATGATGGTATGGTGGTGTCAGGCTTCTTTTGCTCCTTTCTGATTTCCAAACTCAATGGGTTCTTGATTTGGACTTTCTCCTTCTCTTTAGACGATATCTGCTTGCTTAAGTCATTCATCTTTTTGAGAAGTTCTCTCTGCTCTTTTGCTATCTCTTCCGGTGTTAATTGTTTCTCCATCTCTTGTCTTGTTTGTCCACCTCGTGGTTGAGTTTCCTTGCATGCTCCTGGGATCGATGAACAGTGGTAACCATCGCATCTTGAGTTGGAATTAGTTGGGTCATGCTTATCCCTGAGGTGGGTATCACTCTCGCGTTTTCCGCTTGAATATCCGACCTTCTTTGGAGCATTTGCCTTAAATCTTCTGACCTTGTAACGTCTTGTGCTTGACCTTGAGTAGTCCTCGTCTCCCATGGAAAAGTAAGTCTATCTTGAACTGGTCTACTTGATGTCCCACCCAAGTCCAAGTTCAGTGGACGTGTCGGAGCAGGAGGATTAACATGACGGATGTTATCCTGCAAGTTCAAGAGGTCATTGTTGGTTAGATCTACTACGCTTCTCATAGGTTGAGTAGCCAAGGGCAAAGTAACATGTCGGATGTTTTCTCTTGTTGTGGCTACCTGAGCATGCGATGGTGCTAACAAAGAGGTCGGAATCTCAGTGGTACCTCCTAACTCAAATTGAAACAAGTCGTGAAGTCGACTTAGTTGCTCATTTGTCAAACCAAAGAGTGCGTGATTGTCCAACACATGTCCATTTGGCAACACAAAATTCCTTTCCTGAGCTTGTGAATCTTGAACCGGGATAGCTGTCGTAACTACCCCCTCTGTCGAGCCAGGGACGAATGGTGGTGCTAATGGGTTCAACGGTTGAGATCCTTGAAGTGTGGTCTCAATTGTGGGATTTACTACCACCGGACACACCGTCCTTGCTAGATTGTCCTGCACAAGATTTCTTCTGGCATCTTCTAGTTGACGTAACTCTTCCTCTGCCACTCTCCTTCGGTGTTCCAAGTTGTTTATCTCTGCTCTTTGAATAGCCAATCTCCTCTCTCTCTCTTGCTCATTGCCCAGTGAATTTGTAGCTGAGTTGCTAGCAGTGTCTCCATCTTGCTGTTCATTTCTTCTCCCTACATTTACATTTCTACTGACTCCACTATTTCCCCATCCTCCTCTTGACTTTCCCCTTCCTCGGCCTGGTGGTCTTCCTCTTCCTCTTCCTTGGTTTCGAGTTGAATAATTATGTCCTACCATCTCTTCTCAGTGGAGTCCTGGAAATCTTTTAGTAAAGATTCCCACAGACGGCGCCAAAATGTAGAGGTGAAATTCTAGTAAGATTACAAACGCTCTTAAATTACAAACTTCTCGAACTATAAAGAACTACCAAACTCTCTAAGTCACCATAATTTGACACAACACACGAGTCCTTGTTCAATGCGAGCACCCAAATCTTCTAGTTCTCTCTATGTCCAGTTCAGCACCTGAGATTAGAAAGGCGCGTGTGGATGTGTGTTTATCTTCGGCTTGCCTAAGTCAAGCCGGTGCGAGACTTTACTTGAAGGAGCTTGAGGGTTCTCCTTGTCCGAGAGTAATAAATGTACTTAATTAAGACCAGTTACCTTTTTCTTTGGAAATGGTGCCCTTATATAGTTGATGGCAAACCCTAGGTCCGCCCAATCTCCCGCTTCCACCTGTCAGCTTCATATTCGTCCACCTATGTTGAGTAGGCCCAACGTTGACCTTTATGGGCTTGGCCCAGGCCCATTTGCGTACATCTTCTTGTGCTATCTAGAAGATTCCACACTTCTCTTGTCCTTTCTCTCTATGTCGTTGTGATGCGAACCTTGTCCTGATCCAATTGTAAGACAATACAAACAAGTATTTAAGCTTCGTAATAAATGAGCTTCGTATACTCTAACCTGTTAAGTGTTTGTGTAATGTTCCTTGTCTCTCTGACCATTGTTCCGGACCTCCAAATCTCTCCCTCTCTAAAAGGGGTTATTTTAATGAATTAGGCACATTTGTAAAAATGCCCTAGAGGTTCACATAATTCAAGGTTCGGATCCTCTAGGTTCGCGGCCTTTCACAGACGCTTGTACTTGCGAAGCCTCTTAGTTCGTGGTGAAACGCACGGTACGAACTAGACATATTTTCCTTATCAACAATATCCCTCCTGTATATATTGCTGCAAAACTATGTAAATAAATGATATCTTCGCATCATAACATGCTAGGATAACCTAGAAGTTGTAATTCCTCTTGCTTAATTTATGGAATTTTTGGTTTGCTTACAAAATATATATAGAGAGAGATACTATATTTACATAATGAAATTTATATCATATTACCTTATTAGATAGTCACTTTCATTCATTGAGGTTCATACTATTTCAAGTATTACATTTATGGCCATATTTTCTAATTTTAGTTTACTATATATAACAATGAGTAGTAAACAGACTTTTACCCTATCATTTAAACTACTTTTTAATAATAATAATAAGATCATACAATTTTTTTTTAAACGATAAATCTACCTATTATGTTCCTACTCATACACTACTCTTTTACCACCTTATAACTCCTAACAAGATTATACACTTATAAAACTTAATTATATCTAATAAAAATACAAATTATAATTTTTGCTATCCGCTTTATAAAAGAGAATAATATTACACGAAAAATATAAAACTATTTAATTTTCGCATCTAAAGTGCTTAAATATTTTTTTTGGCACAAATAATACTAATCTATCTAACTAAAATCTCTTTTTCTCGATCGGTCCAGTGCACCAGTCTTGATTCTTCATAAACTGGACGCTCTTCTGCATGTTTCTCTTATTTAATTATAAGGAATGAACAATGAAAATAATTTTCGAATTGAAAAAACAAAAAAAAACAAAGAGAGAGGGGAAAAAATGAAAACAATTTTCGACTATAATTCAAATGTTGGTTTAGACCTTTTTAACTCTTGACAAGCTCTCAAAACTAAACATCTAGACGATGGGATGGTAAAAATTAAACTTCGTCCTTAAACGTTTACGCAAGTGGAAATAGAACATGGGTGGAGGTGTTGTTATATCATTTTTTGAAGTGGTAAGTTGTGAAGTTGTATTTTCAAGTGTACGACTTATACACTTCTTAATTATTTTTTTGAAATAGTAAAAAACACTTTTATTGACAGAGAAACATAAAAAATGCTTCGGAATCAACTTACAATCGAAATACTCGGAACAAACCTCCGAAAAATTACACACCCAAATACACCTAATGTCTATCACAGTACTAGCCAAGACACAAGTACACAAATAACTATTTGCACTATTAATTGTCGTTGGATTCTGATGGACCCCCAAAAGCCTAATACTATCAGAATAGCTAAAAGACCCAAGAAGTTCAAAACTCTACTCATATTCACATACAATAAACAAATAAACAGAACAATAAAGCACAAATACCCACTAAGGCCTACTACAAAAGAATAGCAATAACCTGACGTGGTCGAACACTCAGCTGGATCACCAACTAAGGCCCTAGTCGATTCCTCCTGTGCACAAGAACACCTCGAAACCCTGGATACTTTAACGTCAAACGCGACGTGCCTAACGAGACAAACTAGAGCCCGATGGGGCCGGTTCCACCGAACTCTTTAACTAACTACTGTTCCATTGCATAATAAAAGTGAATGAAGTACAATGCTTAAATAGTAAAAAACTGACTTGCTACCTAAGAAAAGACTAACAGGCCTTATTACTAACTATGGGCTAAGCCCGTCTAACGGAGTGTTCTAGAAGAAAAAGTCCACTTAAACCCTAACTTAATGGCCAAGACTCGACTAAATAATTAAACTACTAATTAAATAACAAAATAGAAAGATGACGAGCTCGAGATTCCATCAGATTCTCCCACCCCCTGGATACTTAAGTGTTAATACAGACGGCTCTAGTCTTTCCAACCGGCACTACAAGGATCAGGCCATTTAGCGACGGATCCATCCGTCGCTAAATGATGCCGATTGGTCGCTAAAACTCGCTAGCGACCGATCGGTGTTTTTAGCGACGGATGAAATCATCATCGCTAAACCGTTAGTCGCTAGCGATTTAACGACCGATGAGTTATCCGTCGCTAATTAGCGACGGATTTAGCGACGGATTAGCGACGGATAAGGAGGTTGACTTTTAGCAACCGATGACTTATCCGTCGCAAAAGACCCCGGAGATCCAGCGACGGATTGCTCATCCGTTGCTGGATCTCCGGAGAGATTTGCGACGGATAACTTATCCGTCGCTGGAGCTCTGGAGCTCCTAGCGACGGATAAAGTCATCGGTTGCTAATTATTATTTTTTTTTTTAATTTTTTAGATATAATAATGAGAACCAAAATAAAATGCAACCTGTTCAATTAAGCAACATGTTACAGAAATTCTTATAGACCAAATAAACCAAAAAATAATCCAAAAAAATCATAATAAATGTACCAAAACCCTCCATACATATAATAATAATCATACGTACACAATACTAATCCAAAATAATATCATAGTGTACACAATATTCATGTAGAAAATAGTAAATAGAGTCGAAAAGGATAGGGGATCATGGAGAGGTAGGTGGATCCATCTCCAGCTTCGCATACAGCTCAGCAAACATAGTACCATATTTAGCCTGCTGCGCAGCTAGCCTCTTCACCTCCTCATCCTTCTCCTGCAACTTAAGTAAGAGGGCCTGCTTTCGAGCGGAAGCTGCTGCTGCTGAAGATGATGAAGATGTACTGGCACGGGAACGACGAGTCGGCCTCGAGTCCAATTCAGGGACGGCTGCTGCACTCCCCAGTCCCAAGCGACGGCCCTTCTCGTCTGGAGGATTCACCTCGAGGAAAATGGCATTCATTTCCTCAACAGTGAGATCCTGATCACGAATCCTGTCCTCGTAGGCCGTCTGAAATTATAAATCAAGAGTATAAGGTGTTAGTTATGTTGTTAATTAGTTATGAAATTATCAGTATTTAATAAACACATGTATTGTTGAACTTACCGCAATTGTTGTGGCGTCGTCACACAACCACTGTCCGTCCTTGGCCTTCTGAGATCTCGAGAACAAGGTGAATAGGAGACTCTCCTTATCCTTCAACTGAATGACACATGAAAGCATCATATACTTAGTTTGAAAGTTCGAAATGCAATTAAATAACAAGTATAAGAATGATGAATTCACAAAGTTAATACACTTACCTTCTGTCTCACATGTGCTGTAGCGATCGACTTAGAGCCAAAACGGTGTGTCACCAGGGTACGGCTCCCATCATTCGGCTGCTTCTTCCTGTTATCAGTGTTCTGGTCAGCCTGCGCCTGGACTCTCTCGTTAGTCCAATACACCTTCCACGCCTCCCAAATTTCATCTCCGGGCCAATCACCGGTACGTGGACGGTTATGTGTCCACAGTTTCTTCATGTTATGAACCATGCACTTGTAAAGGGCACTACCGTGAGAGTTGAAGCTCCACCAGAGATCCATCAGCAATGCTTTCGGAAGGAAGAAATCTTTCTACACAATTACAAATAAACATCGAAATACATACGTTGGTGAATACTTAAAAACATTCAAGTATAACAAGGGGAAATAACATGTATCAAATATATAACAAGGGGAAACAACATCTATTCAAGTATATCGGTGACTAACATATCACCCAAGTTCAGTGGCTAACATACCACTCAAATATAGTGGCTACCATACCACTCACATTGTCCTATATTTCACTAAAACAATGGTGACTAACATATCACCCAAGTACAGTGGCTAACATACCACTCACACAAAGTGGCTAACATACCACTCACAACACAAACAATTAGGTAACTAATGTACGATTATTAACTCACCCTCAGCTCCTCGAACAGCTCTCCCTTAATTTGGTCCGGGATGCCATGCCACTGGCTGCCACCCTCTTGCGGTGGGATCATCATGTTCCGTATTATCCCACTGAGTACTTTAGCAGCGCCCTCCCCATACAACCTGTGAAGAACAGGTAAGTCAATAGTGAGAAGGTTAGTTTGGTATATATATATATATTAAAAGTTCGTAAATCAGTTAATGCCTAATACTTACTTCTCTCCATTGGGGTAAAGGACAGGGTGACCATTCCACATCAGACCATCTTCCGGCCTTTGAAAGGGACAACCGTCGTCTGGAACGTGGGCCCACGGGTCGTGGAGGGAGGAATGAGGAGTCGATCCCCTACTCGACCCAGGTGGAGTCCCAAAAACAGTAGGGGAGCCCGGCTGTGAGCCCTGCCCGGTGTCCTCTCCGTCGGTATCTGACCTCTGGGACTGCGGGGTCATGTATCGTGGCCTTCTGGGTCGTGGCATCTGCAATAAAAAGATCCGTGTTAGTACATACACAATTGAATATAAAACATGTAAAGTCATTAAGAGATAAAGTAAGGAACGACGCTGGACATTTGGGTGGTCACGCCAGTAGGCCTGCCAATACTCATGAAGGGGAGCTGGCATCCATTCCGAAGGCGGAACTCCCAACAGCCAGTTGGCTTTCCAAGCCTCAAGTAGCATATCCCCCAACGTAGGAACTGACATCTAATAATAATCAACCTATTATATAAGATGTAAAATCAGAGATATAGTAAAGAACATTTTTTTATTATATGCCTAATAGATAAGTCTAAGCTAAGTCTAATCTAACTACCTAGTACTAATTCACGTACCCTCTATAATCTACTCTGGTTGTAAGTCAATGAAAACATCATCATGCAGCTGAATAACTTCTACTGTAGCCTGTACAGGTTTTCTAGCCTGACCATCGACATCTTCTTCTTGGTACGAGTTGTTAATTGACTCGTCCTTCTCCACATACTCAACTTTGGATCGAGCATTTATAGGTACAACAACTAACCAATCGCCCTTATCCTTTTTCAAGGTAGGAAACTGAAGAAATACAGCTTGAAGTGCTTGACTTGCCAAGATAAATGGTTCGTACACTTTGTACTTCTTCTTATAGTTTATCTCCACCATATCATACTCCTCAAGCCTTCTGGTGCCTACATCAGTGGGATCATACCAATCAACATCAAACAACATTGTTCTTTTCAAAGGTACTCCGGGATATTCAAGGCGAATAATACGCCTAAGCTTCCCATAGTAATCGTAGACATCATCACCTATGTCTTTCCCCAAGACACGAACCCCACCATTAACTGTAGCATCTGTCGATCCACACTCACTACTGTTGAACCTAAGTCCATTTACAATGTAAGATGGGAAGGAGGAGTATCTTCTCCCAGGTCCACTTGCTAGTGCTCTTAAGTAAGGACATGTTATTTTGTTGGCCGGATTCTGTACATGCTCTTTGAACCCTGTTGCAAATTCGGAGACTAGGGCCTCCCTAAGCATGTCCTCAATTGTGTCATCTGCCACTATAGGATTTTGCTCTACACAACGGGCGCTGAAGAAACTGCACATGATGCGTATATTTGGTTTAATACTACCATTTTCTCTAAAATAAGATTTTAATTCAATCGTAAAACGTAAGAAGGCATTTCAACAAACCTTCATCCTCCCCCAATAGAACATACACATACCCGGGCAGCAATCTATTTTCTCCATAGGCAATCCCATCGCCTTCATCTTCTTCTGCGCTTGGTAATAGTTTGTTGGAACTAGGCTTCCTTCAGGCGCAATATCCGTGATCAAACTCAACCAATCGTTGCAGCTGTTTTCTGAATTCCCACCACCCTCCTTGTTGCTCATAATTCTAGACAAGCAGGACAATTCATTCATCCTGCACCCCGGGTAGAGTGGCATCTTGGACGCTTCCAACAAGTCAAAGAACTATTGTGACTCAGCATTCGGAGGCTCCTCATTAACAACACCCTCGTGAATTCTTGACCCGCAGCGTTATGGGCCATCTCTTCCATCCGGTCCCCTGTGGCATCATCATGAGTACAGGCACCTGGTGTAGCACTACTCTCCTGCCTTTTCCTACGCTTCCCCGACAACATGGAATAATCCCCCAACAAATGAACTTCCTCACCATGATGATTCCACACCTCATATTTAGGGACAAAACCATTACGCTTCAAATGGTCTACAACCACCGTAGAGGGTAAGTACTTACGGTTCCTACATTTCTTATGGTTGCAAAGACACTTCATCATCCCAGTACTCAAACACTCGGGTTTTGACAATGCAAATTCGACAAATGCATTGACCCCTTGTACAAACGTAGGCAAAAGTATTCCATCTGCAATCCTACTGTACATCCAAGTACGATTGGAATTCATAATTGAATGCTAAACCTGTCCAATAGAAGTTTAGTACATTGCGGCGGCTAACGTATCTTTTCATCGATTATTCATTTTAATTATCAGTTTTTTACATTGCATTATATATACTCCCAATATTTTCTAATTTAAATTTACCTATGATCGAGTTATTTCCTTCATACTTACGTTTTTTAAAACAATAATTATTTATATTTATCTATATTTTATACAATTTTTATTATAATAACTACTTACAATATACTATAATTACATATATTTATCTATACTTCCATTATAATTATACAATTTCCATTATTATAACTACTTACAATACACAATAATTTACTCATATTTCCATTATACTTATACAATTTCCAAATCTGATTAGTAATTAGTATATCCGAAACAAAACTACACTAATTGAACAAAACTAACTACGTAATCCAACTCAATTCAAATACCAAACATAATCGAACTCAACTATAAAATACTCAATTCATCCCAAATCTATCAATTCACCAACTAAAACTTGTGCATCCCCCCTAATTTGAGCTACACAACATAATAGATACTAGTAGAATGCATACAATTCAATGAATTGAAAAAAAAATGAAGAATACTAAAATTTAGACAAGTTAGGGTTCGAAATATATACCTTTGATTGTGGAAGAAATGGGGAAATAATCACGCAATTGAATAGCTACACTTGTTCCTTGATGGAAGAGCTTCGAAATGACTATAAGATTGATTGAAATGGTGAAGAAATGAAGAAAATAGGGGATGAGAGATTGGAGCCGCGAGAGAGAAATGGGTGTGGGTGTGTGTGTTCTGTCCGTCGTCTGCCGATGACGACGATGGTATTAGTAACAGTTAGCGACGGATGGCGAATCCGTCGCTAACAGCGATCGGTCGCTATTTAGCGACCGATTAGCTAATCCGTCGCAACATATAATTTATTTATTTTTTAAATATAGCGTAGCAACCGATGGAACCATCGGTCGCTAAGCATGTTGACCAGAAAATAATAAAAGAAAAATAAATTAAAAGGCTGCGACGGATGCGAGCGGTCGCAAATTTAGCAACGGATGGGTCCATCCGTCGCTAAATAGCGACCGATGTATGATCCGTCGCTAAACGCTGTACGCTCTAAGGGTTTACGGCGTCGCTAAAGGCCTCTTATCCGTCGCTAAATGACCGATCGGGTCGCTAATTTTAACAACCGATCGATCCGTCGCTAAAAGTGGTTGCTAAAACCTTTATTTCTTGTAGTGAGGGACATTCTGGGATAGGATGTTTGTTTAGGGACCAATACAGTAACTTTGTTCTGGCTAGCTCTACTTATATTGGCTTAACAGATAACATTACTGCTGAATTTGGTGCTTTAAACATGCTTTATTGCTAGTTGTTTCTCATGAATATAAGAAACTCGTTGTTTATACTGACACTACTCTACTTGCCGCTTCCTTTAACAGGCTCCAGGAACTGGGACTTCGACAACAGCTTCTGCTGCAGGACATTAGGCTACTAGCAGCAAGACTTGAAGATGTACGGGTGCAGTTTACTTATCGCGAGGCTAATCAATGTGCAGACCTTTTGGCCAACTATGGCAGCAACGAATCCAATTTCAGAACATCTTTTGTGCAAGATCTTAGTAATCAACCAGCTAGGAAGATTAGTAAGACTTGGATGGTTTGCCCGGGGTGGTTAAACCAAGCTGTAATAAGAGATAGGACGTTGCAATATCCTCGTACAATTTTTGTGTAACAAAGACTGTACCTCTGCATCTTTAAGTAATATAATGTTCATGGTTTCCTAAAAAAAAAAAAAAAAAGTACACAAATAACTACACGGATAAACTCCAAGTAGCTTCGTTGCTCCTTCTGCCAATACTCAGCCACCAAAAATAAATTGACGTAAAAAAATATAAATTAAATTGATATTTCCTTGGATAGAACATGTCTTTCTTGCTTGGAATCTTTACCAATTAATGTTTGCTACCAAAACCTGAAACTTCACCGGGAGAGAAGTTTGCTCTGGAAAATTAAATATGTTGTTGTGAGCACCTTCACCATTTGTTTTTAAAGTTTTTTTAGTTTCTTGAGGTACTAATCGATTGGGAAAGGGGAGCTAAAGGCCTATGATCAAATTCATTTGTGGTTTGGGGAGCCTCGTCTTTGTTTGAATTTGTAAGTGTAGAGGAGGTGTGGCCGAGGTTGGGGGGAGCTTTTTGGCCCCTTGTCTTTTTTCTAACTGTTTTTACTACCTTTTCTCGTGCTTTGTGTGTAGGTGGCCACAGTTCTTGCAGTACCTTGGCTCGTAGGATAAGTCTCAAGTGGGGTTGATTTATCAACGCCATATCGGGTTTTAATCCAAGTGGTTGAACTTTCGGGTTTGGCTTGTTGTTATTTGGAGGACTTAAGGTCTACTTGAGTAGGGGATCCCTTTGGGTCTATAAATTCCTATTTATAGTCCTAACTACTCTTGTCTACCTCTTTGTTCACGTCTTACATTACTTGCCACTTGTTGGTAGATGAGCATAGGGTTGAGAGTTAGGTAGGAACCAATTGGAACCATCCTGCAGTTATAAGGATGGACCTTGACGTTTGATGGAAAAATGGTTGTTCCTACCTCAACAAACTCGCCAAATACTCTTTTATTGGCATAGGGCCGAAGAATGTGACCATTGGGGTTTTCAGTTTGTAGGTTGTTCATGTGGTTGTGCTTTGCCTTCTTCATCTTGTCTCGCAACTTGTAGCCTTCGGGTTGCGTTATTGCTTTGGGTGTTTCTTACTCTTGGGTGTGCTTTTGGCTCCTTTGTTACGGTTTGCTTCTTGTGGGTGGATTTCATAGTCCGTGGTACTCCGCTTTAAGCTTTATTGTGGCCTTTTCGATCCTTACCTTTCTTGGCGTTTGAAGTTGAAGCTAGAAGTGTTCGTGGTACTTTGCCCTTTTTTTTTTGTTTGTTTGTTTGTTTGTTGGAGTCCTTTTTCGTGATTGTCTCAGGACCCTTAGGAGAAAAATCACCTTCTGTTTCTTGCTAAGTCCTCTAAACTTGCATCGGAAGGTATGCACACTCCTTTGGACTTGACTAGGAGTTGGTGGTACAACTTGCAAACTCCCCGGATCTCGGCATCTTGCTAGTCTCGGTCGTAACTGTATTGGGTACTCCTTTCCGGTTGTATTGGTTGCTTTTGTTTCAGTGTGCATTCCTTATGCACCTTGTCCCTGTTTTTGTAATTTTAAGACCTTGGTCATCAATAAAAATTTAGCCGTTAAAAAAAAATCGATTCTTATCTACCTATACTGAATACTCAATTGTAATTTTGATGGCCTTCGTGCCAAGCTGCAACTTTTAGATTGATCTTAGTCCATGCAACATCACACCCTCTTGTTTTTGTCAATAAAATAGTTTAGTATATTAGATGCAAAAAAATTGGAAAATTTAGATAGTTCAGTATTGTTTGTGTAAAAAAAAAAAAAAAAAAAGTTTAGCACACACTTAAAATTAAGATGCAAAAATTTGAATAGTTTAGTATTGTTTCTGTAATATTCTCTAAAACATATAAGATTATTTATACTTTTTTCTTCTCATTAATACACTTCTTCAACATATTTATCCTTTTTTATTTTCAAAATTGAACTTGAAGTTAGATAGGTAACTTTTAATTCTGTTTAATAATGTCGGTGTGGCCATCCATCCATCCATCCATTAATATATATGAAAATTAAGTTTTTATTTGAGCAAAGAACACATTTAGAAGTGTGTTCACACTATGTGACATTTTGGCCAAATAAACGTTTTATACATTATTTTTATTGCATTTTCAATTATTTTTCATTTTCAATAAATATACATATTTAATGTATTCGGTAACCCCCTTATTTATTTAAAATTTGACCACACATTGTGATTTTTAAGAATAAAAACAATCTCTTCAAAAAGGGAGTTCAATTTAAATGGATAACTTCGGTCCATTCAACCGGTCATGTGTTAATCTTCCATATATACCAACTGCTCTCCGGTCAGTATATTTAATTTTTACAATTTTACAAGTATGTTTTTATAGCTTTAACGATAATGTTTGGAATCATCGATTAATTTATTAGCTTCAATGTTAATATTAATCTTTGTTTCTAATTACAGTGCACTTATAGATGTCTAATACATTTATTTTTCCTAATATGTCACCAATACCAACATATTTGATGTAATTATTCCACCGACATTTTCATAGATAGAAATTAAAAAAAAAAAAAGAAATTCATATGATGTGCATATAAATGATTTCTTTATTAAAAAATAGAAGGCAAAACCATAATGAGAATAAAAAGTTGGACTTTTTTTATTCTATTTTATTTTAGTAAAGTAAGGAAGAAAGCAAATATCAAAATAACACACTAAGTCTTGTCCCATTCAATAACGAAAACACAAAAGTAGTGGGTTTGTAAGAAACAAGAATAAGAGGAATTGACCCAATAATTGGTTGTAAAGAAGATAAAGGGACAACAAAAACACTTAGGTCATGATGAACGAATTCAGTCAATCCTCAGACGGAATAATCCATCGCATGGAACATTGGTGCATGTGAGCCATGCACAACAGATCAAGAATGCGAGGTGGAAGGTTTGAATTTCGTCGAATAGCCACTTGCGTCACACCAAAATAAGAACTGTATTAGGTGCATAATGAGAATAAAAAAGTTGGACATATTTTATTAAAGAGAACAACAATCAAGAATCAAAAGAATTGATCCAAGAGTTAATTTTGAAGAAAATGAAGGAACTGCAGAACATTCAAGTCATGAAGAACGGATCAGTCAAATCTCGATCGAACGAGATAATTCGGCAGATGGAACGTCGGTGCATGTGAGCCATGCACAATAGTGTAAAGTTTAATTTGTTTCCTTATACAATTTAGGATTAGTGTAAAGTTTAAATTATTTTCCTTATACAATTTAGATTAATTTGAGGTAAAGTCGGATCTCGAAAACATCAACAAAACAAAATATTAAACTTAAATTATGGCGGAGGAAGTAGTAAAGTACAATAATATCACTCTCCAATTTAGTATTCCTTCTATCATTAATTTTTATACTTACCTTTATTTTACTCGGTCGGACTCATCGCTGTACGAGGTTGAAAATAGGGAAAATTTCAAGCCAGGCATATTAGAGTATGTTCGTGTCAAATTTGAGAGACACAAAATGCAATTTCAAAAATCCATTGTTTATAACATGTGGTACTAAAATGGTTATAATAATTTGTCGTCATGCATATGAATAAAGAATCGTAACTCAAATTCTATGTCACCCTTTCAAAATATGAAAGATGATCTATGTTTTGTTTAATTGGTATTTTCAATACATATATAGCTATTATCATTCCTATAAACGAGGTGGTTCAACATATCAAATATTACGTTATGTTGTTGTTGCCCCTATGATTCTATGTACGTAGTAGTTGAATTTAGATAGCATCCACCGTAATTGTTGCGTCGGTTGAGAGAGAGTGGGATACTGTATAAGTAGATATGCAAACTGATATATATGGTTTGAGCCATTTTGAGTTATTTGAAAAGCAAGTTTGTGTCTTCTAAGTGGACAATATTATGTATGGCGTAGTTGCGAGTAATGTACCAACCCAAGGTTCTATCTTGATCAAATTTTTGTTCGGTCTTTACTGATGAAATCGGAGTGGGATTGTCCGTAAACCCACAAGGCTTGCGGATTGTTGGTCCCCTGACATAGTTATCCCTGCCCAGAGGTTTGATGGGGATATATATTGAGAACTTAAAGGCATTTCACATCAGTTGGTGGCATAAAGTATATGTAAGTAGACATACAATTATACACTCTAAAATGGTATGAGGTTTTTGGATGATTTAAAAATTAAACCAGTGCTGGATCGGGTCAAAAACATATAATATCGTACAAGTGAGATGTATTGTATCTGACATAGTCATGAGCCCTTGCGAGTGATTCAAAAATCAAAATTGTGTAACTGTAATACCTCGCATCTCACATTGCTTATGAGTGAATGAGATAAAGGGTATATATGTTAGACCACCACTCTCACATGGTATTAGGTATTTTTGGTGATATAAAAAATAAATTTGCGGGCTCAAGTGCAAAGCGGACAATATCATACCATCAAGACATTTGTGGGTTCGTCAAGAGTAATCTCACCGGCCCAACGGGTCGGGGCTTGGCCATTAGTTGTTGGGTCGTTACAAGTGGTATCAGAGCTGGAAAATATGGAATAGCAAGAATTGAGTGCTATACGGGGCAAAGTGTTTCACCGTATGGCGGTGGGAGCCACCTCTTCAGTCCATAGGGGTCATCGATAGAAATCTGCACGAATGGTTGGTCCTGGGACGTCGAGAATTTAAGGGGATAGATTGTAATATCCCGCATCCCACATCGCTTATGAGTGAATGAGATAAAGGGTATATATGTTGACTACCACTCTCACATGGTATGAGCTCTTTTGGGTGATCTCAAAGGTATATTAGCTCATACAATGATCACTACTTTGTTAAGATTATTGTAAATAAAGATCTTCTTTTTGAGATTTCAGAATTTAGGATCTTCTTCGTCGAAAAGGCAGTAGAGTCCTGAGAGCTAAGTGCACTAATAGAAAATGCAAATGAAAACTAGATCGGAGACGAGGAAAGAAGGGCTAGTTAGATAAGAGATTCGGAAGTGGACTTCTTTGGATCGGATGTCCATTAGTGAATGGACTAGAAGACTTGGGATTGATAAAAATGGCTAGGCCCAAAAACCCGGTTCTGAGATCCCGTTAGTTCTCCACTTAAATTCATTTTCTAAGTGGACAATATCATAATACAATGATATGTGTACATGACTGATTTTAGATATACTCAAATAATCATCAAGTAATTTCTTCATCAAATAATTTCTTTATATTGTAATGTCATTTAGTAATCTAGACATTAGGAAAATTATACCGTGGCTGCCACGGGTTATTACTAGTACTTTATTGTTTATGATGAGTAATGCTGCACATACAGAGACACGACTGATATTATCGGGAAAAAAAGAATCATAAAATTAACTTGAGCAACAATATCACGTTACAATCACATTCCGAAAGTTGTGTTATGATTATCATCTTCATTATAAATTGACCATCCTAAGGAAATAATGGTAAACATATCATAATCAATACTTGTGAATTTTATCTCACATAAGTTCACGTATATTCTTAATACAAACGGATAATCCATCAAAACACCATAGATTACGATACTACTGCTGCCTGGTAAATTTCACAACATTGATAACCCAAAAGTCATGAGTAATTTCACTCATAAATACAAAAAATTTATACAAAGTGGATAGTGCTAAGCTTTAATAAACTGGGGCACGTGCTTAACTTGCGAAATTCTTCACGTTGTATCTTAAACATCACAGAGGACGGTAATAAATCATAAATGTAACTCCAAAAGACATACTTCCTCCGTCCCGGTGAGAAGCTTACGTTTGATTTTTGCACGGTTTTTAATAAGAGGTTTTGTTTGATAGTGATTTATGAATATAGAATTGGATGTGGGCCAATATATAAATGATATGTGGTAGGAAAAAGGATTAAAGTAAAGTGTGAAAGTAGTAGAGACGTAAACAATTGATTGTGACGTAAAATAAAAAATAAAAAAAAAAGAAAATAAAAAAATATATATATATATATATATATATATATATATATATATATATATATATATATATATATATATATATATATATATATATATAAAGAAATGAGTGGGACATAAAAGTATTAATCTTATGAATATTTTTCAAGTACCAAAGCATAAGTAGTACCAGCTAGTGCTTCATGAAAATAAACATGCCATCAAATCTCATTTACGGAACAAACATCATGCCTTTAGCAAACATGTAATCTATTTATTTAGACTCTGTTCTCTTCGTACGTATGAAAATTCATTAATTTAAATTCAGTTCAATTCATTAATTTAAATTCAGTTCAGTTCTGTTCAGTTATGTTCAAGTTTGCTTAGTTATATTTTATACTATAAATATATTCAGTTCAATTTTGTTTAGTTCAATTCAATTTTGTTCAATTCCGTTTAGTTATGTTCAGACGAAAATAACAATTTCTTAAACTTCTTATCTACAAATTAATTTGCCCCGGAAGGCAGGCAGCAACAAGACCTTCAAATTAAATTCTACAAGAAGCCATCATAATTTAGAAGAGTTATTATTATGGAAGGGTATCCTTATAACAACTAATAACATATTAATATCATTTAGTTCAACAATAACATTTTAGTACCTTTTTGGGTTGACTGCTCAATATTTACAACTTTGCCACCGAGAATTTCATGCCCAAACAAACTATGCCTTAGCTACAGTAGAAGACAAAATTATTTTCCTTTTTCTTTTTTAATTCTTTTATATTTTTTTCCTTTTTCTTTTTCTCTCCCTTTCTTTTATTGTTTATTTCTTTTTCTTTTTTACTCCCTTTCTTTTATATTTTTTTTCTTTTTCTTTTTTTTTCTCCATTTCTTCTTCACAACTCCGGTCACCGGAATAATTCCGGTGACCGGAGCTCTGCTCCCACCGGAAAGCTGCAAGCTCCAATCGGAGCATGTGCAGCTCCCAGATCGGAGCTTCTCCGGTCTGGGAGTTTTTCAAGTCAGTACCGGAATCCGGTACTAGACTTGAAGAAGAAGAAGGGAAAGAAAATCAAAAAGTAAAAGAAAAAAGAAAAAGGAAAAGAAAAAAGTAAAAAAGAAAAAAATAATAAAGAAAAGGCTAAAATTAGGTAAGGTAATTTTTTTTACTGTTTTTACATCTAAATTTCAATTACATTTTAGTCCTTAGGCTCAATCTTGTTTGGCTGACCAAAAATTTGATTTTGAAACAGTTCTTAGAGCGCCGGGTTGGTCAAATTCGACCCTAAAATGTTATTGTTTGTCTAATAGGGTACTAATATGTTATTAGGTGCTCTATCGATACCCTAAAATGATATGAACCTTATATAACTCTAATTTAGAAAATACGAACAGGAGTAACTCAGATGTAAATTAAACAATATCCAGTGAAGGGTTAAGTAACGCCCGAAACCATATTACCCAACATATTATTTCACCAAGCCAATAAAAACGTATTACGTAATTTTCTAAACTCTACAACCTAGCTTGAAAAATGATCAATTGTCTCAAAACTTGTACTTGAACCACTCAGTACGTAATGGCAGAGGCATAAAGATTTCAGCAGAAAAGATCATTGAAAGAATAGACTATCACATAATGGAATTGATCATGACATGCCTAAAACCAGTCATGCGTGTATACAGTCTTCATGTATCAGTCAAGTCCTATACTTAGAAATATTTTTGGCTCACCGAAAATCTTAAGAGTCATGACGTGCAATATATACAAAATAAACCTGGAGTAGTAAAAGCATTTAAACTGTTCAAGGAAGACATGTATTAATGTATATACGCACCAAGGAGCCATAAGTTGTAACATTATTAACACACCATAGATACTAATTAATGACAAACATGATGCATAGAGATAACATTAACTATTCGGAAAGGATCAAACCTCAAATGGAATGATTAATGATAAGAACTTCGAGACTTGCCCACCAATTAATCTACCGAGTAATACACCACAAGTATAATGAACTGCATTTGATTCCCGTCAAGGACTGATGCTGCTACCACCCCACACTACAATACTTTTATTTGTTTGCATCCAAGAAAATAATGGAGAATAATCCTTTAGATTGTTGGCAAAATCTGAAAAAAATGCAAACAGACGTTATGAAAATAATAGTGCAAGTCGTGAGTCGTGCGAAGCACTGTCCTAAAGGATTATTCGCCTAACGTTCGAATATCCTCCCAGAATTAAAGGCACTTTTCGGTTATGAATCGGGACAAGGAATCAGTAGAAAAAGTATATAGCCCAAGTGTTTATCACAAGTGAAGAGTTGTAGTGTTTAGAAGCCTTGGTTGAGGAAGATAGAAAAACACGTTATGTACTCCATGCTGAAAAACAACCAAATATATATAGTATTCACTCTTCGACGTTCAGAAAACAAATTCTACGACTAATCAAATGAACTAATTAGCTAACTTTTAGGAAACCACTTAAGTACACTTTGTAAGCTAAAAATTGAGAGTTGGAAGAGTACAAATAAGAAACGGCATAATTATTGTTGTAACTCTAAATTTGAAGAGTGCTAAAAATAAAATAGATTGTAGTAATATTAGTAAAAAGATATTTTGAAATATTCCAACAGTTTTAGCACATAAGGGTGTGTTTGTTCTTGATTTTAGTTCTTGGCTTGGTGCTTTCGTACGTACCTTGTGGCTGTAGCTTGGTTTTGGGTGTTAAGAGTATACATGAGCCACTTTTCATTTCCGTGATTGCTTCGTGGCCCAAAAGATATAATCACCTTTCGTATCTAGCTAAATTCCCTAGACTTGTTACGAAAGATATGCCTACTCCGTAGGACTTGACTAAGAGTTGGTGGGTATAACTTGTAAACTCTCTCGATCATGGACTTTTGCTAGTAGGATGAACATACTAGACGGGTCAAATAGAGTTACGGTCATAACGGCTATGGGGTGTGCTCTTATCTATTACTCTTTACTCGTTAGGTGTTTTACACTTTTGATGTTGTCTTTTGGTGTGCATCCCTGATGCATCTTTATGTACAAAACTCGTAGTTGGTTTCTTTTTTCTTTTTATTTTTTAACCGGCAAAGTGAGGATTAGTAATAGTTCTCCATTTACCCTCGTGGTGACTTGAACCCCGACCTATTGGTTGGAGGTGAAGCAACTTACCAACTGAGGTACGCTTTGTTGTCAACTCTTAGTTGGTGATTAATAATATTTTTAGTTGTTTCAAAAAAAAAAAAAGAAGAAGATAAAAAAAAAAAGGAAAATTATTGGTAAGGCCATGTTTGGAAGCAAAAAACAAAAAATGAGTTTTAAACTGGTCAAAAATTCTGGGAAAAATGAGACTAGATGTAATTGTTCAACCGAAAGGGGGAAATACGCAAAGTTGGTCAGCAACATGGGATGGCAATATATTTTTCCCTTAAATTTACCGAATTTTTGTTAAATTAATCAACATATTTTAAGTTAAAACTATGAAAACTTAAAGTTGATACCTGAGAGAGTTGTTTATTATTTTTTTTTTTAAGAAAACTTCATTAGATTATATAGAGTACCATACGGTAGGTAGCATACAGCACCTCACACAGCCAAAACATCACAGATTTACAAGTCTCGGATAGGATTTAGATAGATCATTATGTGCATAATGATGAGTTAACCAATTCAGGCATTGGTTCTAAATTTGAAAGTTACTTACATAACCCGCACCCAAATCCGCACCCAAAAGAGAAAATGTGGGATCAGTTGATTGGTGCTGGTACATACGGTATTATACAATTTCATATAGTTTCAAAGTGCCGAATACAAAAATCATTCCCCATGCATCTTTTTCATTCGTATGAGTTGTTATTTCAGCACACATATCTGTCAAAAAAATAGATTTTACTTTTTTTATAAACATATATCTGTCAAAATTGTGATTGAAACTAAAATCTTGGGGAAATTGTCGTCTAGCATGATGTGGTCCATACTGAACACCACACATATCCAAATGAGTCGACATGCAAGATCCACATCAAATCTATCTTCAACTTGTATACTTATCTGCTCGAAAATAATTCCTCCATCCCCTCTCAATTTTTGTGGACTTATTTTACACTCCATTTATTTCAAATTAATTAATTTACATGATAAAAGTAATTTTAAAATTTATATACTATTCCCTATTATATAAATACTACAAAAATATTATATATTCGCTTTTATAATATAAATTCAAATATTATTCAAATTTAAAGTGGAAAATAAATTTTAAAAAATTAACAAAATAAATGAGAAGTTTAGTTGGGAACGAGGGAGGAAGTAGTGCATAATTACATTGGCATGCATATTGTGATGTGAGCGGAAATGGGAGGTAGAGTTCGTAATCTAGTAAAGATGAAGGTAAAAATTGGTATTTTTTAATAAACTCATTTTATTAACAGCAATTTACTGAAAAATCTTAATAAAGGAGACATATATTTTTTATATAACATGTATGAATCATTTTTATATAATAATAAATTTTTTATTTTGAATAGAAAATTCGGTGAGAAAGTCCAAATCTAACACCAGAATTCACTCCTAAATAAACAGCACCCCCGTAATGCTCGAGGGAGGGAGGAAAAACAACAAAAGAAGGAAAAATCCATATTCAAAAATTGACAATTCAGTATTTTGTCATCTACGCTCGCTCATGTGGCAGGTAGGTTTGCGGTGGGGATCAAGTGACTTTGTTATCTTCTATTGGCTGAATCGTCAATTAATGGCCCTAGCTTGAAACATACCGTATATATAATTCATTAGTGAGTGCATGGCAGACTCAACGTTGCTTTCAAACAAAATATAATAATGGTCCAAACATTTATACTAGTACAGTAGTATTAATTACTCATTTGTTATACCGGAGCTTTCAACGCTCCGATCTGATGAAAAAACAAAAATTAAAAAGTAAAAAAATGTAATATTTTTTTGGAAACGGTAAAAGTATATTAATAATAATAATAATAATAGAAACAAAGGTACAACAAAGAAGTGCATAAAAAATGCACAAAGATACACACGGAATTGAAAATCTCAACCCAAACCTAGACGAGTATAAAAGCATGGACTAACCCCGTACCCGTTATGTCCGTACCAAAACTTGACCACCCCCTTCGTCTAGTATGTCTATCTTACTAGCAAGAAACCAAGATTTAGGGGGTGACAGAGTTGACAAACCAACTCTAGTCAAGTCTAACGTAGTGGAATACCTCTCGTTGCAAGTTCAGGAAACTTAGTAAGAAAACGAGAGATGATGAACTCCGTTAGAATATAAAACACTCACGAGGAAAAGGTAGACACATGATATCCCCATCTAGGACCAGGAAATAAAACAACTCTTGTCACTAATATGAAAGAAGAAAAACCAAAGAAATTTAAGGGCATGTTTAGTTTGTAGCGAGAGAAAGTGAGTTTATAAGTCGGTCAACGCTTTCACATTATTTTAGACCTCAATGTAATAAAGATAACGTGGTCACCCAAATTTGAAGCGTCTATCTAACAGGGAAGGCCAGCGTGATTAAGTCATATTATCGATAACCTTGCGGGTAATCGGAGTCATAAGGTGATGCAGCGGTAAGGTATTGGGCATGGGTTACTGAAGTAGAGTTGCACGGTTCGATTCCCAGCGGTGACGGAGTTATAAGGTTGGTATAGAGGTGGAGAAATAAGGTGGTTTTAAGAGGAAATTTGTATAATATTAGTGTAAGAGTAGTTGTAATATTTTCCGTTTCAAAAAAGATAACCTTGCGGGTAATCAAACTTCTTTTAGTTTTAATTAGTAGTATGTTATTGTCGTAAATAAAATCATTATAGAGTCGCCCTGGGTGCATGGTTTTGTGAGAATCAAATTTGCAGTCGGGCAAAAGGTTATTATTAACCAAGGACTATATGGACAATTTTGTAACAAATAAGAGGGGTTGAAAATGAATAAAGAAAAAGAAAGGAGTGTGTTTCTTCTGATAAAATTATTAGTTAGATCGATGGGGTTTAAACGCCTTGTCCTCTGGATTCTCATTTTAAGGGGTCAAATGATCTTAGTCTTGATGTGTCTGTACGAGTGGATGACCCAAATTTGTATTGTTTTCCATTTAAAAAGCCCGTGTAGCTTTGGCGAACTTATGAGGGTCTATGGTGATCTTTGGTTCCAAATATTGTGAATTGGTGGTTAATGGTTCTGATAATTAATGTCGATATCTACTGATACTCTTGGTGGGCATTGGGGTTATGTTGTTGTATTGGGGCTTCAAATAGTTTGGTTTGGTTTGGTTGCTGCTTGCTACTGGGAGCGTGAGTATTCTGATAAGGCTGGGCCAAATATTCTTTTCTCCTTGGTCACATAGTTTTGAGGTTTGCTAATTACGGTTGGTGTTTGTAATTGTTGGTTTAGTGAAATCATTTTGGTTGTTTCACAGGCTAAGATTCTGAATTGGAAGCTTTTGCTCTTATTCGGGGGGTTTGTCCCGTGTATTTCAGGTGTAGTGTTGTTCGAGCATTTCTTATGCTCCCCGATGAATAAAAAGTTTTTTGCCGTTTAAAAAAATAAAATAATAATAATAAAATTGTTAGTTAGATTCAGCACTGATAGTTCAAAATTGCAAACAAGCTCTGTAGCTTGTAGCTTGTACTTTCAGTTGTAATATATGTAGGAGTCTGATTAGACCCATTAGACGTCTAATGGTTCTCCATCCACAATCTCATGACTCTCATCATACCGGTAAAAAAGTTTGTTTGTTATCGGTTTGATGAGTTTAATAGCTATTTTTATTATTTTTTTATGTTTCTTTTTCTTTTTTCCTTCTCTTATTAAAGTGTGTTTTATTCTTTCCTTCAATCATTTTCTTTTTATCCCCTCATTTTCTTTATAATATTTATATAATATTTATAGTACATTATATAGAAATAGTAATTGTAAGCGTTTATAAATATTTTCAAATACAATAATAAAACACACTTGCATAAAATAAAAAGCATACAATACATTTTCTTAAACGAAAAACAAGTTCTTATTAATGATAGATTATAAGAAATGCTCCGTAGAAACTTACAATGAAAATACACGAAACAAACCTCCAGTTTACAAGGGCTTCAAACCATCACAATATGAAATCAAACTTTGTTTACTACCAAAAACCATAAATACTATATCAAGTATTTTAATTTCAATTAGTTTAATTTTTATTTCAAATATTTCAATTTAAAGTCAATTATTGTAATATTTTCAAATCAAGTATTGAATTTGCATGTTCATAATAATATGAAGGGCAAGAATAGCGTGGTATAAAAATAAAATAGAAAACAAAAAGTGTAGTTTAAAAAGAAATGAGAAAAGAAAATATGAGTTTGATAAATCTGAACTGATGGAGTGCAAAATATGATAGGGTCCGATGACTAATAAAATAATCTAAAATGCTGATGTGGCAGAGTTTGATGGGTATAAACGGTTAGAGATAGTCTAACTACTCATTCCTGTAGGGATCTAGCTTTTATAATAGTCTTTGACGAAAATTATGCCCCTCTGTCTCACTTATATAAATAAGAGCATAGCAAGGTTGTAGAAGTTTATCTGATTTTTTTCTGAAATTCATCTTGTACTTGAAATGAAATATTCAATTCAAATCATGATAGAATCCGCTTCAACGATTGTTGAAGTTTTCCAATTTAACATGGTATCAGAGCCTGGGTTGTATAAACTCAAGTTTTGTTTCGATCCATTGATATTGCTTCCGCGTTTGCCCTGTTTCACGATGTTTTCCGTGAGATCTTGTGTTTTTTGTTGTGTTCCTTGTTTGTTTTGAACATTGCTTCTACTTGATACAACTTTTTGTTGAAAACTAAAAGTGTAAACTTGTGGTATTATTCGTGGCTATGTATCAACCCTTTCGATTTAGGTGATTTAGACTATTGGTTAATTGCGTAACCAAATATCTCTTATGCTTTCTTTATAAATAATCTATAAAAAAATTAGCCGTTCCAGAAAAAATAAATAACAATTGCTTTATAATCTGTGTTATCAACATATTTCCCATTGTTTTTTCTTTCTAAAAAATCAGGCCGTTAATATATGGACTATAACTGTAACGACCCAACCCACTAATGGGCCGAGATCCAGCCCAACGGACCGACAAGGTTACTCATGGGCGCTCTTTGGGGTGATATACTGACCCCACAGACCAACACGTGTTCTAATCCGCGCACTTTGTCATCACTCGTGCGCGCACCAGGAACTTCACATTGGGTCACCCATCCTAAAATTGCTCCAGAGCAAGCACGCTTAACTATGAAGTTCATCTAGGTAAATTCCCAAAAAGAAAGGTGCACCTTGTTGGTATGAATAGCGTTCTCAATCCTTTTAAGCCTCTGAAATCAGGGGCGTTATAATCACCCTCTCTTAAATGGCGCAAAGTCCTCATTGCGCGTTGTCCCGAGACCAACCATCTGTGCAGGATTCTAGAGGTGGCCCCTCCATGCTCAAGAGGTGGCTCCCACCGTCAATACGGTGTAGCACTTTGCCCTGGATGGCACTTAGTTCCTGCAGTTCTGGATAGTCCCGCTCTGGTACCACTTGTAACGATCTGACCCACTAATGGATCGAGACCCAGCCCAACGGGCCGGCAAGGTTACTCATGGGTGCTCTTCGGCGTGATATGCTAGCCCCACAGACCAACACGTGTTCTATTCCGCGCACTTTATCCTCGCTCGTGTGCGCACCAGGAACTTCCCAGTGGGTCACCCATCCTAGAATTGCTCCAGAGCAAGCGCGCTTAACTCTGAAGTTCTTCTAGGTGAATTCCCGAAAAGAAAGGTGCACCTTGTTTGTATGAGTAGCGTTCTCAACCCTTTTAAACCTTTGAAATTTGGGACGTTACAATAACTCGGCTGTAAGCCTGTAACATATGATGAAATGGAGGCCATATTTCCCTCATATCTATAAACCTTTTCGGTTACGATCTCTTTTTTGACCAACTTTTTTTTTCCTGGGAGATTTTGACTTCTCGTGATCTACATGAGACTCTCCTGATTTGATGAACGGCTTCAGTGTTACATGTGTTCTGGGCGACCTAGTTGGCTTCTCCGGTCACCTTCTCCTATGTCTAGGACTATAGGTTAATAATTAATTGCCTCCTCCGCACCGAGGATCTCTCACTTATTGTTTGCTAATGATACACTCTTATTTTTCCAGGCTACTCCTTCTGCGGCGGTTGAAATTGGTGACATCCTCTACCAGTATAGCACCTCTACCGGTATAGCATTGCCTCAGGGCAAGAAATAAATCTGGAGAAATCAACGGTAGTGTTTAGTAGAAATGCGAAACCTGAAGTAGTGAAGGAAATAAGGGGAATTCTGCCGGTTAGAGTGGTCGAGAAGCATGAAAAATATTTGGGGTTAATTAACGACGGCAAGGGGGAGATCAAAGAGAGAGGTGTTTAGTTGGTTGAGGGGTAGGGTTTGGGAGAAAGTAGAAGGTTATGGGAATAGATTTCTTTCTAATTCAAGCCATTTTCCAACCTATGT
Source organism: Plantago ovata (assembly GCA_028274465.1). Lineage (NCBI taxonomy): Eukaryota > Viridiplantae > Streptophyta > Magnoliopsida > Lamiales > Plantaginaceae > Plantago > Plantago ovata. Next base: position 4,649,816 of record CM051458.1, read on the forward strand.
AATGTAATGACTTGTTTTAAACTACCCGATTATTTGCTCCAAGAAATTGATTCCATAATTGCTAGGTTTTGGTGGGGGAATGGTAAAGATAAAAAGATTCATTGGGTGAAATGGGATAGTCTTTGTGACTCGAAGAGGGGTGGTGGTTTGGGCTTTAGAGACCTACGTTCCTTCAATTTGGCTATGTTTGGTAAGCAACTTTGGAGGATTATTCATAATCCCAATTCCCTTCTAAGTAGAGTTTTTAAAGCTAAATATTTCCCAATTCGGATGTTTTAGACACCACCATGAAGAGTAATGAGTCGTTTACTTGGAGGAGTATTTGGGGAGCTGTAGAGGTAGTAAACATGGAGTTAGGTGGAGAGTTGGAAATGGGGGAACAGATTAGTGTATGGCGTGATCACTGGATTCCTAGAGAGTGTAATTTGAAACCAATAACTCCAGATTTATATGAGCTTGGAGATATTGTTGTTGCTAATTTGATTCATGAAGGTGCCTGGAATGAGGATATGGTTGGGCTTTTATTCTAGGAGGAAGACGCTGAGGACATTTTACGCATTCCTCTACCTGCTGGAAATATATCTGACGTTAGAGTGTGGAATGGGACTAAACATGGTCACTACACTGTGAGTTCGGCATATCATCGAGCACAAGAACTGAGAAGACAGAAACAACTGCAGACGCAGGGGAGTGGGAGGGTGGTGCAACAAGTTAATTGGGAGTGGCTTTGGAAGGTGAAGATTCCACCAAGATCAAAGTGTTTTGCTGGAGGGCCATTCGCAACTCGCTACCAGTCACATCAAATCTCAATAAGCGTGGAGTTGAAGTAGAGGACCAATCCCCGTCTGCAAAGCAAGTGCAGAGTCTGTTCAGCATACTTTAAGAGACTGCACCTATGCCCGTCTTTTCTGGGCTACTGCGTACTTCCCTACCACTTAGCATCCTCGAACACTAATACAGTTGCTAGTTGGTTCGAACAGGTGCATAAGGAAAGTTCATGGGATGAGTTGGCACTTTTATTTGTTCCCTGCTGGGTCCTTTGGAGTAATAGAAACAAAGTTATTCATGAACAGAAGTGTAATGACGCAATGGAAAGTATCCAGTTTGCACATGACTATTTGCTAAGATTTCGATCTGCACAGGGCTTGTTCACACATCCACGACCACCGGAAAATACAGGGCAACGGATACCACCTCAAGCTGGACGGCTCAAGGTGAATTTCGATGCAGCAGTTAGCAGTCGTCTGAATGGATTCAGTGCTGGGGTAGTGATTCAAAACTCTGAGGTACATGTTGTAACGACCCGACCAATCCGGTCGGCGCGGTTACTCCTGGACGGACCCAGACACGTCCCAACAGTATGATATTGTCCGCTTTGGGCATGAGCCCGCACGAATTTGCTTTTGGAATCACCCAAAATGCCTCATACCATGTGAGAGTGGTGGTCTAACATATAAACCCTTTATTCCACTCACTCTTAAGCGATGTGGGATGCGGAGCATTACAAACTACCCCCCTTAAAGCCTCGACGTCCTCGTCGAGCGCCTTAAGTGGGGGTGACAAACTGACAATACCTTTACCAACCGTCCACCCGGTGCGGGCTTTGTGTTGATTAAGGCTCTGATACCATTTGTAATGACCCGACCAATCTGGCCGGCGTGGTTACTCCTGGACGGACCCACACACGTCCCAACAGTATGATATTGTCCGCTTTGGGTCTGAGCCTGCACGGATTTGCTTTTGAAATCACCCAAAAGGTCTCATACCATGTTTGCACATGACTATTTGCTAAGATTTCGATCTACAGAGGGCTTGTTCACACATCCATGACCACCGGAAAATACAGGGCAATGGATACCACCTCAAGCTGGACGGCTCAAGGTGAATTTCGATGCAGCAGTTAGCAGTCGTCTGAATGGATCCAGTGTTGGGGTAGTGATTCAAAACTCTGAGGGACAGGTTGTAACGACCCGACCAATCCGGCCGGCGTGGTTACTCCGGGACGGACCCAGGCACGTCCCAACAATATGATATTGTCCGCTTTGGGCCTGAGCCGGCACGGATTCTGTAATGACCCTTATCCCACATCGCTTAAGAGTGAGTGGAATAAAGGGTATATATGTTAAACCACCACTCTCACACGGTATGAGGCCTTTTGTGTGATTCCAAAAGCAAATTCGTGCGGGCTTAGGCCCAAAGCGGACAATATCATATTGTTGGGACGTGTGTGGATCCGTGCAGGAGTAACCACGCCGGCCGAATTGGTTGGGTCGTTACAAATGGTATCAGAGCCTTGACCGACACAAAGCCCGCACCGGGTGGACTGTTGGTAAAGGTTATTGTCAGTTTGTCACCCCCACCACTTAAGGCGCTCGACGAGGACGTCGAGGCTTTAAGGGGGGTAGTTTGTAATTCCCCGCATCCCACATCACTTAAGAGTGAGTGGAATAAAGGGTATATATGTTAGACCACCACTCTCACATGGTATGAGGCCTTTTAGTTGATTCCAAAAGCAAATCCGTGCGGGCTTATGCCCAAAGCGGACAATATCATACTGTTGGGACGTGTGTGGGTCCGTCCAGGAGTAACCACGCCGGCCGAATTGGTCGGGTCGTTACAAGCCAGCACGGATTTACTTTTGGAATCACCCAAAAGGCCTCATAGTCCCTTTCAACATCGAGTCTATCTAATTGTAATTCTTGCGCAAACAGTACTGCTACTCTCGCTGCCAACGATTCTACAACTTCGAGATTGTTAATATATTTAAAGAATTGCTGCTTCCGGGCCAAAACCTGTGTAATACCCCGAATCCCACATCGCTTAGGAGTGAGTGGAATAAAATGGTATATATGTTAGACCACCACTCTCACATGGTATGAGTCCTTTTGGGTGATTCGAAAAGCAAATCCGTGCAGGCTTACGCCCAAAGCGGACAATATCATACTGTTGGGACGTGTGTGGGTTCGTCCAGGAGTAACCACGCCGGCCAGATTGGTCGGGTTGTTACAAATGGTATCAAGGCCTTGATCAACACAAAGCCCGCACCGGGTGGACGGTTGGTAAAGGTTATTGTCAGTTTGTCACCCCCACCAGCTCGACGAGGACGTCGAGGCTTTAAGGGGGTAGTTTGTAATGACCCACATCTCACATCGTTTAAGAGTGAGTGGAATAAAGGGTTTATATGTTAGACCACCACTCTCACATGGTATGAGGCCTTTTGGGTGATTCCAAAAGCAAATCTGTAATATGATTGTTATCTCCCAACTACAGCAGGCTGCCTTTCCTCTAGGACTAAGTGGAAACATTATGCTCGACATTAAACAGTTAGCAAGCTCTTTCAATTCTATTTCTTTCTCGTATGTTAGGAGAAACTGTAATGAGATTGCACATCTTCTAGCACGTAAGTGAGGATAGCGTTGGCTTCTCTTCGTTGCCTTTTGAGCATCCAAATATATGATCATTTTCACTGTGAAAAAAATTAATCAAAGGTCCATTTCTGGATCTTTTCATATTTCTTGTCTAATTGTGCAAGAAGTGATGAAATCTTGGATGGACCCGTGCTGACTGCTGAGTGGTATATCTTCAACGTGTAAAATCTAATGTTTGCATCAATCTCTCCACTCCTAAAATGCTAGCTCATGATTCATGCATAAGGAAAAATAAGGTGGTGCAGCGGTAACGACTTGGACTACTGAAAGAGAGATGCATGGTTCGATCCCCGGCGGTGACAGATTTATAAGGTTGGTTTAGGTGTGGAGAAATAAGGTGGTTTAATTAAATTTGTATAGCATTATTATAAGAGTATTTGTGTAATATTTCCCCTATAAAAAAAAATAGCTTTATGCGAAATTCATGTTAAATTCGTTCCATTGGCCGTGGAATAACTTTCTTAAGGTTCCTGAGGAATAAAGTGTGAACTGTTATTGTATTATTGAAGTTGAATGATTGAATTTACTGGTACAGTCATTAAGAGAAGAGGAAAGATTCAGAATGAAATGTAAATGTACAAGATGAAGTAGTACCTTCTCTAGGCCAAAGCCCAGTCACCTCTAGTAGAAAAAGAACCGCGAGGGCGCGCTATCTTGGATGCTGATTGCTCAAAGTGTTCAGTCTTCAATAGGAAAGACTTATTAGGTTTGAAGCCATTCGGACCCTAGACCCGTGAACTTTTTTTTTTCTTTTTTCTTAAAAAAAAAATATTTTTCGAACAAAAAAAATTTTAAAAAAAATGTTCGCGGGTCTAGTGTCCTAGGGTCCGGAACCTACCCAGACCCATCGGGTCTAAAGTTTAGTGTCCAAATGGGTCTTTTCTCATTTAGGGTAAGGTTCGGGTCTAAAATATAGAGTCTTTAAAAGGTATGGGTAATGATAGGGTCCGGACCCTACCATTGAGAAGCCTATTTTGCAGTGGAAATCTGACTTGAAATTAAGATCAAATAGATCTCCACCCATATGAAAGGATTTTTTATTCACTTTATGCCGCCACAGCTAGCAAGCAGAGCGAGTCTCGGGTATCACTTCGTGTTGATAGAGAGAACCCTAGGATATGGAATCGTGTCCTACGCAGTCCACTCCAATTCCGCGCTTCAGGAAGAGAAAATCAGAACTATAGCGGATTATTTCCAAGATTTCTATTCCATTCTTTATACGACGAATCAACATATATACAAAACCTGATCAAGAAACAACACTTGATGTTGAGGAAGCGACTCACGATCATAAGGATTATAGAATGAATGGACTGGAAGGATACTCGGGAGGGGATCATAACATCAGTTGAAACTCGAAGCAGATGAATACCGATGCATACTATCAAGTAGAGTCGCCAGATTGAGAAAGTTCGCATAAATCTTTATTGAATATTGAGTTAGAAATTATGCTTACAGTAGTTACACTTGCCTTATACTTCTACAGTGTGCAAGTTAACTGGAAAGACACTTGTTGATTCCGTTTAGTTGTCTATTTATCATCAGCAACAATCTTTCTTTTTTGTATTCTTTTAAGATTCAATACACTGATATCATCGTCTATCGATTACTCCGACTCCTCTGCTTTTTTGTTTTCTTTTTCTGAAACCATTTTCCCGAGGCTTAGAGTTACACATCAATGGCGACTAGGACAGTTCCAGCAGATTCTCCGGCTTGCTAGTATTACATCCACACCAGTGATTACACCGGCATGCCAATCATGTTTGGGATGGGCTCAAGTTGTTTGCTACGATGAAGATATACAAAAATGGTAGTCAGCCAGTAGCCGTTATCAGTTAACCTAATAGCTTACTTTCCCATTGGTATGCCCAATGCATGAGGGATTAAAACAAAGTATCTCCTCTCAACTGCAAAACTACAGATAATTATTAGCTACTTGATCAAATGTGTATACACCAAGGCTTCTTCAACGAGCTTCATTGACTGTTTGCTACAATGAAGATATACAAAAATGGTAGTCAGCCAGTAGCAGTTATCAGTTAACCTATTAGCTTACTTTCCCATTGGTATGCCTAATGCATGAGGGATTAAAACAAAGTATCTCCTCTCAACTGCGAAAACTACAGATAATTATTAGCTACTTGATCAAATGTGTATACACCAAGGCTTCTTCAACGAGCTTCATTGACTGTTTTCGGCTTGTATAACATCAAAAGGAATAAATTTGACAAACTGTAGATTGCAATATGCAACTTTTAAATGAACCATAACATGCTCTAAGAGATCAGCTCGATACTGTCTGTGGGATGTTAAATCAGTACCTTATGAGAAAAGAACGAGCGCACTATCTCCTGCTCTTTCCTGGCTTCAACCTCTTAATTGCCATAAAAGTTACTGCAGCTGAGAGAGAATACCTGCAAGGCACACCCATACGAGGAAGTGAATTGTTTGTTCCTATTTTTACAAATGAAGAGGGTGAAGTATGATTACAGAATTACATTCTTTCTCATCAGTACCCAAAATCATTGAATAAGATATCTTGGTTTATCTACTTCAAACAACAGCCATATATGCTAAGTGTTTCTAATTGATCGCCATGGAAAAGCCTTTTCTTTTGCAAGTACTACTGTATCTTCAGGAAACAGGAGTATATCTTTTCGGAAATAGGAGTGTACTAATTAGAAACTCATAAATCACTTTGGAATAAATAAAAACAAAGTAAATGTATATAATCTGTTGTTTAATGTGAACTCAAGCGTAATGTGTTGCTACATGATTACTAGTATTATCCTAGAAGAGATATTATGAGCTCAACATATTCTAACCTTGAAAATCATCACCGTGAGATCAATATATATATATATATATATATATATATATATATATATATATATATATATATATATATATATATATATATATATATATATATATATATATTCCATGGTAAATAAGCAATCTTCATTCTATGAACATCAGTATCAGGTGTCAGTGGAAGTAAATATGGAAATTGACGCTGTTCCACATTTCAAGGACAGGGGGGTTGAAATGTCGGCGTTGCTAATGGCAGGTGGTCTGAAAGTGAGAAACTAACTGCGAGTGGGTTATTCTGTAATTAGACAAGTACTAAGGAGGGGGTGTTGGTGTAAATGTCACTTTCAAAATGTTGGAAGGACCGGCTTTGAACTTTTGAAACTTAGGGCTCTCATGTAGCAACAAGGGCCATAGTTTAGGCACATAAACGTAATTATCATTTAACTCAATCTCTCTCTAAAGAGCAAGCTTGGCTTGAAGGAGAATAAAGGACACCACAGAAAAGTACATGCTTCGGGATTATAATAGCATAACGCAAATCTGGGCATGAGCATATGGCATTAAATCAATAATATCACAACATCTAATCATTGGCTTAACTCTATAATATCACAACACCGAATCCAACTAGGAGGCACCATTAACAAGGATTTTATGGAGGGATTATTTTAAGTTTTTACTTTTTAATCAAAAGCTAAACTTTATCTAGCAAACTACTAAAAGAAAATAAACCAACATCATGACAAGAGTTAGGCATCCATTCACAACAACATTGAACTAAAGGCAATCATTACAGAAAGAAAGGCCGTGGAAGTATAATTACCATGTAAGTGTATAGTTGAGATGATCCTGTGGCATAACTGAACTGCGAATAAGCGTATTCAAATCCTTTGGAATGGGATAAGGTCTACTTGGATTGATGTTATCATTTACGTCTTCAACATATATTGTTTCTTCGGGAAGTCCACAAGCACGAGCTATTGCAGGAACATCAACATAAAACCATTGACATGAAGAAGGATCATTTGCCGGAACAAATATGCTAGGCTTCTCACTGCCACGAGTAACTCCAATGACTTCTACTGGGGTTACAGCCGGAGCATGTTCCTGCAAGCATCCACACATTGTAAACAAATTTCAAATTATAAATCAAAGTACAAAACATCAAGGAACATAAGTTACAACCTCAATAACTTCTGGCTTCTTAGTCCAAAAGCGCCAACGAGAAACGTTTGCACTCTCTTCACTTGTGGTGGATGAGTTACTTGACTGTTCTTCATTTTCTGCAGCATCTAATGCTTTATCTCTCCAACTTCTAGGGACCCATCCTCTATTTACTAGTATAGGTGACTGCACCCTAAAGAAGCTTGATTTTATGTCCAATATAAGGAATTGCACAAAGCAAGTACATTAAACGGTATCTCAAATATTTTAGAGAAATATTAAGCTGGAACTAGGAGTTGCGTTATGAAGAATAAGGTAATGGAGTTTCGGGAAAAACATACTTGTGTCATGTTCTTAATCAAATGAATAAATGCCGAGCAGTTACTGATCTGAAATTTTGATTCAACTTTATCCTACCTATTATATTCTGTTCTATTCTAATAGTATTAATTATCAAAACTAATGCGCTACGAACAGAAAACAACCATGATATTCTAAGATGGAAGGGGAATGGAACCACTTAAGGGAAATCAGTAATATGCAGTTAACAAAATCACTTATAGTGATATGCAGTTAACAAAATTGTATTTTTTGGCAAGAACGATATCAGTAATTCTAGCAGAACACCTGATACTGTAACTACATTTCATCTTCCTTTTCTATCTATGGATGAAAAAAAGAACAGAATTACCTTTCAGGATCACTAGGGACTGGAATAAGTGGAGTTATTAGATAGTAACCATTTTCTGTCACTCCCGAAATGCTCCTCGAACGTGGTCCAATATATATCGACTTCTTGTCATCATATACTCCTTTACATCTTATTCTCCTGAACTCCAGATCCTCCAGGTTAGAAGCCAAAATCTGATTTCCCTTAAGTGGTTCCATTCCCAGCTTACTCTGTCTATACTCCAGCATTTTTATCTATTCAACCAAAACAAAAGCAATTCAACCAACTACATGTAACACAAAAACAATATGACATAGGCTCTGTTCTCTTCATCAGAATCTGAGCTGAGCTGAACTTATTGTAGTATAAAATACTATTAAGCAAATCAAAACTGTGAACTGTACTTAATTGCAATGCAATGCATGCATATGAACTGAAATAATCAATTTTCAGACCAAGATAACATAGCCTTACCGCCTAATTCAACCCTAGAGGAACAGCAACTAACAGAAGCATTATGCAAATTCGAGTCGTACTAATTGAATGAATGCAAATTCTAATCAACTAACACAGCAGTTAACTTCAAGTGCGAGTAAATCTTAGATCTTAAACTCCAATGCATAACAAACAAACACAAAAAAGATTTAATTTAACCTTATCTTGTCTTCTAACGATTTGCCAAGAGCCTAGGCCGAAAGTGATCGCCCCAGGTACGAAAAGAAACATCTTTGACCATGTTGACCTCCCCTCTTTCTCTGAGAATCGCAAAAACATACATTACAGAGTCAAATTGGAGAAAGAAAAGGTAAGAATCTGCAAATGGGGTAAGAATTATTAAACTACAATCGAACCTCCTTGTTGTTGTTGCTGAAGAGCAGCAGCAGCAGGGGCAGAAGTGGAGTAGGGAGATGGTTGTGGTGCACAAATGGGACGGATTCCGGTTCCGACGTAGCCCCGGAGACTCTTTCCGACGGCTCTAGAGATCGAAGCGGCGGTGGTCATTGTTTAGCTGCCAGTTGAAACGCCGTCGTTTTGCCAGGGCAATTGTTTGCGAGTGGTGGTGGGTTTTAAGTTTTAAAGGAGGGGTCTTGAAAGGGTTTTAATGAGTTTTAAAATACTCATTAAAATATAGATATTAAATTTATTTTTATAATATAATTTTATTAAATATTTTATAAAATTAACTTTATTTTATTTACTGGAATCACGTCACATGCGTGTGAACCGCTCTAGATCTCTAAAATGTTCGATGTAACCAGTACCAGTACATCTTTGATTCGGGAGTATCGAAACTACAAAAAGTTCTACCGGATTATTGGTTCTAGTTTTACCTTTTCTTTTTTTCAACTCGTGAGCATTATCAAGATCTTGAAAATCACTACTGTCTTGAACCAACCAACTTCTGGACTGGCCAAACATGACCTCTCCCAAAATTATGAACAAGTTGCACAACCACCGGAAAAATTTTAGCTCCCAACTTTATAGTGTTGCGTCACAACAAGTTGTGTTTTTATTATCTTGTACTACATCACAGTTCACAAGCATTTCATAGTGCATCTCCATCACCCTTTTTAGCTTTCTTTAATTCTTCAGTGGAAACTATTTATGTAATATGTACAACTCCTCATTCTCTAAATATCGTAGAGAGGCCGGTAGATCAATCAGGTACATAAATCATCTCATTCATGGCAATGTTATATTCTCACTTATGACCACTACTAAAAAAAATCCCCTAAGTAGACACATTTTATGGTGACACAATTGAATTTCGGTCAAAGTATCCAATCTAATATAACGCTCAAGCTAATGTCACAGTTTCAGAAATGGTAGCCGGAGAAGACGATGGGATTGAACAGGTTGATTTCTTATTTGCGAAGCAGAAGTAAAAAAAGAGTTGTGTATTGAATCTTCAGAAAAATGTACAGAAATGTTTCAAGAGACCCAGCTAGCTATTTATTTATACAATAGGGAAGAAAGAAGAAATAATTAAGCTACTCTAATCTAGTCTAATTACAGTTATAAAACAAAAACGTAAAATTGATGTTTAACACGCTTTCATCACATAAGCGCTTAGTTACAGCTGTATAATTCTTAGTTCGGCAGACTAGCAAGGGCATGACGGATTGGGACGAATAAGGCTCTTCTCCCTTATTTTCTTCTTCTGTCTTATATGTCTTCATATAATTTGTGGTGTTCTGTATCTTCTCCTTCCGATACTCCCCCTCAAGAGGTGCATAGATGTCCACAATGCACATCTTGGATAGAAGAAAGTGCACCTGATCACTTGCAAGAGCTTTAGTAAACAAATCAGCAAGTTGAAGCTTGCTAGGAACATGTATAGCATTCACTACTTAACAAAGTGACAATCAATTTCAAGGTGCTTAGTTCTCTCATGAAACACTGGGTTTTTAATGAGGTAAATGGCAGATTGATTATCACAGTGTCGAGTAACAGGCTCAGTTTGAGCAATACAAAACTCCTTCAACAAAGCAATAAGCCAAACAACTTCACAAGTAGTATAAGAAAGTACCATGTACTCCGCTTCTTAAGAAGACTTACTTCTAGTGGCCTTTTTTTGCTTTTCCAACTAATAAGAGATTTGCCTAAAAATATGCAGTGGCCTGAAGAAGACTTACTTAATTTCGCATACGTACTTATACAGACTAGCAAGGGCATGACATATTTGGACGAATAAGGATCTTCTCCCTTATTTTCTTCTTCTGTCTTATATGTCTTTAGATAATTTGTGGTGTTTTGTATCTTCTCCTTCCGATACTCCCCCTCAAGAGGTGCATAGATGTCAACAATGCACATCTTGGATAGAAGAAAGTGCATCTGATCACTTGCAAGAGCTTTAGGAAATAAATCAACAAGTTGAAGCTTGATAGGAACATGTATAACATTCACTACTTAACAAAGTGACAATCAATTTCAAGGTGATTAGTTCTCTCATGAAACACTGGGTTTTAGTGAGGTAAATGGCAGATTGATTATCACAGTGTCGAGTAACAGGCTCAGTTTGAGCAATACAAAAGTCCTTCAACAAAGCAATAAGCCAAACAATTTCACAAGTAGTATAAGAAAGTGCCATGTACTCCGCTTCTGAAGAAAACTTACTTCCATTGGCCTTTTTTTGCTTTTCCAACTAATAAGAGAATTGCCTAAAAATATGCAGTGGCCTGAAGAAGACTTACTTAATTTCGCATACGTACCTATACTTTATGACTATTATCACAAAGGTACCTGTACTTTTATTTTATCACATAACTATAGCTGAACTTTTCAATCATCGTCACAAAGCTTGCTATACTTTTTTCTTATCAAATAACCATCTCTAATTGCTAAATTTCATCACATGACTTGCGTAACCTGGAAATTTCACTTAAGCATTTCCATTTGTAATATATAATTAAGATTTTTCGGGTTAAGCAAGTCATGTGATGAATATGAAACAAGAAATTAAAATCGAGATGAAACAAGAAATTAAAATCGAGAAAAGAGGGTTCAAATTTAATTTTGGGAATGGAATGTATTAGGGTTAGGGTTTATAGAAAGGGGAATTTCAATTTTTATCAATTCACATTCTCACTTACCAGATTTCACTCACCGTATGCGGCAAACAGAGGACCAAATACGAAGTGGACTTAGACTTACGGGACCAAATCTGCAATTAACCCTGTTATTACTTGGATCCTCACCATCTTTTTCCTCCTCCTGGTCAAGAATGCTTGTAACATCAAGTGCATCGAGTTGCTTCTTTGCAAACATAATCTGTTTAAGACTATCCAAAAGAAAATCATGGGAACTTAACGTTATTCGTTCAAATTCTTCCCGAGACCTCTTCCTGCATGTTGGCAAATCTTTCTCCCTGCAATTGAAAACATAAAACCAAAAGTGTCACGTATTTTAATGTCTTGCAATACTGTATCAAATAAGTAAACAATTCATTGGGACAAAAGGGTGTAATAAGTTAAATAAAATCAAACACTAATTGAAAATATATACTCACGGGAACTCGCCGCAGTCAGCGATGAAAACAGGAGCAACACCCTTTTCGATAGCATTCTCAACTGCATTGACAACATCAAGCCCTGTTGGAACTTTGGTGTTCACACGGGGAATGTGAGAGTAAGAAGATGAAACAAGAGAGAGAGTGATAACAAAATAAACATGTACATTGACATTGGTAAAATACAACAATAAAGAAATTTACAAATTAAACTTCCCTTTATTTCTTCACGCCACAGAACGTCATGTCTTCAAGCAACTCCGGCATGATAACGAACAACAATAAATCAACAAGATGGCGAGTAGAGTCGATGGTTGGACCATCTCTCCTTAAGACAAATACTTGACCCGCTCATGGTGCTTACGGAATAATGACAATCTGTCTTCCAGGATAAAACTACTATGTAGACGACTAAGGAGCACTCCAATAGTCGAATCTAGCGAACTTACTTTGAGTATGATTGAGTGCAATGAGAAAGCAAATGAAAAGAGAAGTATCAAATGTCTTGGATGTATGTTTGGGAATGAACCGTATTCCCATATTTATACTTCTCAAGAGATTTGATTGAAAGTGTGCAACCCCTTCAGAAATGCTTCAATAAATAGTTACACAACTATTCATTAAGAGTCATACACTTTCGGAAAGCAACCACTTCACCAAAAGTCGCCAAAATTTCGCCACATCTGTTGCTATGGAACATATTTAAAATGTTCACATCTTTTCACTGAAAGGTGTATTGTTACGACGGCATAGAATCTTGGCTCCCAACCAAAAGGTCTTTTGTTCGATCCCCATAGACCACAATAATCATTTTTGACTTTTTTGACCATTTTATTTTTGGAAACATCGTGAAGTCACCACGGATACACTTAATTCATTCACGTATACCTTTCAACACAAGAGATTTCCAATATTAAACAGAAATCCATTGTGGAAGCCATTCCCTCTTTTCCGGACAAAGTACTTGACAATATTGAGAATGCGATCAAAAAATAAGGAGTGGCCGTCAATAGCTTTTCGCGCTGTCTCAAATAGTTTCTAGTAGTACTTGAGAATTCTGTTCCTCCCCCACTCAGATGGCGTATGGTTTTTTTTTTTTTTTTCTGTTTGACTCTAAAATTAATGGGGAAATTATATAGTTGGCATCGGATTATTTGGAATTTGATTGACTTGCTAATACTTATATATATGGAACCAAAACTTCAATTCTTGATTGTACGATCGATTTGATTATATATTTGCATGTAGTACATGATAATTTGATGGAATTTTGATTATTTAGAAATGCCATTCTATTTTTGGTGTAATATAGTGGTTATGGATCAAATCAAATCACAACTTTAGTAGATTGGAATGGCGTATTACACGCTCGGATTTGATCTATGATCCTTTGGGATTTGAAATTACTAATTAGTTGCCAATTTGGTGTAGCAACAAGTTACAGTTAGTCCAACTTCAAGTTGTACAGTTGAGCAACAGAATATGATCTTATATGTATGTATTTGGGGAATACTCAAATAATTACTTTGGTCGCCAGCAGCTCAAATACATAACAGTTTCTTGGTCTGAGTTGAGTATGATCTGCGATTATTCTTGGCATGTTGCTGCATAACTCTGATGGCATAATTCCATCTGCAGAATCCTTGATCTTTAAGAGCTTCAAGCCTTTAACAGCTCCAATGCTTGCTGCTACTAACCACGTTTTGCTTGATGAACTCATTTTCTTGAATTCTTGAATATATTACTTACTGGAGAAGATTTCAGGAGTGTGTTTCTGATGATTTGTGCTATAGCTGTATTTTGGTGATGAATGAATGAAACTGAGATGGAGATTGTTGTTTATATAGATAATAGATGGTACTACAACAATTTTGACTTTATACCACACTTTCTTTTACCACGCATTGAAAAGCGTGTTATAAAACCACATATACAACGCTTTTAGTATCTTATGCTACGGTTTCAAACCGTAGTATAAAAACTGCCAAAACTGAAACTCGGTGCCATTTTAACAATTCAGTTAATGTTTTGGGTCCTTTTGCAAATTACACTTTATAATTTTTATAATGTGCCCTCCAACTCAAAATTAGGTTAAAACTCAAAATTCATTTTCCGTCTCTTTTCCAAACTCCAGCTGCTTCGATAATTCTCTCCAATGGCGTAAATTGTAATCTCTTTCGAAAGTTCGAAACCTCATCGGATCCTCGATCCTATTCTGTCTCGCTATTCACATACCAATCCAATTCTATCTCATGAATTGAAGATGTTGATTTGCTCGTTTGGTTCTCGGAGGAATGCAGAGCTGATGAGCTGATGAATCGTGAGTTTCATCTAGGGCACTTACCAATAAAAAAGGTCTGATTCTGAAACTTCCTAACGGTTATTTGATGAATTTTATATGTATATACTGTTAATTGAGCTTCGGATCCTGTTTACCCTAATTTTTTATGCTATTTTGTGATTTTTTTATGCTATTTTGTGAATTCTAGAGATGAGGCGTTCAAATCGGATCCTGTTTACCCTCAATTGATGCACATGATAGACTTACTAATTTGGTAATTAAGCAGTTTGTAGTTGCTGAAAGCAGCATAGCAATCTGGAAATTGATTTCTAAGTTGTGACCAATCGATCAATTAAGTTACTGTCATCCTGCATCTCCTAGCACTGATTTTTTTTTTATGTTTGTTTAATGCTTGTATTGTAGGATTTCATATAGAGCTTCTATAAATGATAAGTAGTAATTTTTAATCATAAAGCATAAAAGAAGATCAGACGTTGGGTGTTGAAGTTGTAACTTACATATTGCTTTTTCCCATCATGTTTTTTTCTTGTAGTAGTCACTATGGATCCCATTTTCACACTGCTAAATTTCATATACACAAATTCGCTCAGGGGTTGGGGGGGGGGTGTGGAAGGCTTGTATTATTGCTGCAGACCCACCCCCTGCACTTTGTTTGGAAGCAAGGACGAGCACACTAGAGTATGCACATCGGGCTAAAAGCATTAAGAATAAACAAGAGGTCGTTATACATGGTTTCTTTTCCTCCATGAGTTTATCTGCTTATAAAGTTACCTTTTATGGAGTTGATAATTGATATTTTCTTGAATTTCTGTAAACACTTTGAAGGCATTGGATTTAGTGCATCAAGTAGTGTTTTATCGGAGATTCAATAATTGATGCACATGATAGGCTTACTAATTTGGAAATTAAGCAGTTTGTCTGTTGGTGCAGAAAAATTCATGGAAAACTTGACATTGTTCAGTTTATTGAAGTTGTGCTAGTTTGATGTTAATGTCTAGACGTTCACTTTACTGGAGGAAGAATTCTTCCTGGTTACTTCTGATTGTTTTCCTGAACATTGGGTGCCAAAAGTTCTTCAGCATAGCACGTAGCAACTAATTCTTCCTTTTTGTATGTCTGTCTGCAGGTTCTGAGGAAGCTTGTTGGTCATACATCAAAGTTAAAATGGAGCTCTACAACATCTGACTGAAACAACAAAGAAAGTTAAAATGGAGCTGTCATTACTATCTCAGACCAACATCAGGTATATCTATAAGTTGTTTCAATGTTACAAGAACTGTTTATAAAGTGTTATATTATTTTCCATCATTTGCAGACTAGTCGCTCTAATCATTTCTCACTTCTGATTGTTTTCCTGAACATTGGGTGCCAAGCTGTCCTTCACTGATTTTGATGAAATCATCCTGTTGGTGCAAGCAATGAAAAAAATGTAGTGGAATGGAACAGCAGGCGGGTTACACCTAGATATCACATTGGACTTAGCTCTACATGTTAAGTCATAGACTTAGAAGGTAACACTCTAGTCATTGAATTTGTTACTCAGTCAGTTCCATTAAACTTCAACACCTATTTACATCTTGTATTTATTTTTTCTCCTTTTCTGTTCATTAAAAGAATGCAGCGTCAACTCTTGAGATTATGGTCCTCTACCACCTAATTCTCCTGCTTGGTGCTTGACTACATTTGATCTAGACGGTATTTTAAGGTTAACCATAGTTTACTTTCTCATTTATGAGTATTACTAGTTGAACAAATTCATGAATTTTGTATTTTGAGGTAGAGATCCAAGATAAGCATGGTTCATTTTTGTATTATCTTCTATTAATTAGCACAACATTAGTTATACATTGTAAATGACTGTTACTTATGTTGTGGAC
This sequence comes from Plantago ovata, assembly GCA_028274465.1. NCBI lineage: Eukaryota > Viridiplantae > Streptophyta > Magnoliopsida > Lamiales > Plantaginaceae > Plantago > Plantago ovata. The sequence continues at coordinate 4,666,080 of CM051458.1, forward strand.
TAATTATCTCATTTTATCTTTGGGATGCAGGATGTTATCGACTCAATCGACATATGCATGGAGGATAGAATATTTAGTTGCTTAAACAGAGATGGTGGCTTCACTGAAGCAAGTAAGTTTCTTATACATATATTCTAGATCAACCAAGTGAAAAAGGAATTGTTGAACGTCTTTTTGTTCTTTTAGTGTTGAGCGGCTTGAAAGATACTTACGGAACAAGCTTGAGAAAGATTGTGTGAAGGCAATTGTTGTCACTAGTAAATAGTGAGTAGTGATTGCTTGACATATGTTCACGTGTGTATGCAAGTTTATAATAATACATGTTTATGAGCTTTGGTCTTGTTGACATGAGTTCGATGACTGCTTTCAGCATTACGTTTTTCATGTGCCTGTAAGCGAACATGTTATCTCAGATGTGAAAGCGGTGAGTTCCAGGATTAAACGTGTGTGGTTGTAATATACTTCTATGTTTTAGGCTTTGGTGTTTGTCTGCGTGTGTTGAATTTTGGGAATATTCATGTATTTTGGGATTTTCTTGTTTGTCAAGATACGACCAAGTGATTTCGGTTATGTCCATTTATATACCATTGAACTGTCGCGTTCCTTTGTTCTTAGCGACCAATGCAAATGAGACAAATCGGCCATGGGTTTGGTGGGATTATGTGACGGATTTCCATATTAGGTGCTCCATGAAACAGAACAGATACAACAAACAATGTGCTGAGGATGTCATGAAGTCACTAGGTAACAAACTTGTTCTTCGGTTTTTAATTTTCCCTTTTTATTAAAATGCAGCAATTCATCACAGAATTGTAGTAATCTGAAAAAATTGTATATATAAACCAGGCCTGCCAGTTGAGAAAGTATACAAGGGCATGGGTGATCCTGAAGCTGATGAGGAAAACCAAGTCCTCCGTGTGGATATATCCATCTCTAGCTTCTCCAGAATTAACTCAAGTGTACCAGCTAGCTATTAGTTTATATTTTGATTCCATTCCAATGTCCTGAACTTAGGTTGGACATGGAACACGTGGTAATGTTACAATCTTACAAACAATGGTGATAAATAACGTTCAATACAAAATGCAGTATTTCAGCTATCTATGGTGTAGAGTTGCAAAATGCCCTCTTCTATTTTATTGTGCTCCTGAAACTGCATTTAAAAATTTTGTTGCTAACATCTTACTCCCGCAGGCCTGCTTACCTGTCCGCATGTTCACTTGGCAATAAAATCACCATGTCGGCTCAGGCACCTACTATTCTGGTACTTTAATTGTGTTTTAAATATTGGTTCCAGGTGTGCCATGCAATCTATACCAGGTGTGCCATGCAATCTATGGTTCACTAGTTCATCTTTCTGCTCTAGTCCTTGTTGCATTATTTTTTGGAAGTCAATGGGTTTACGCAACAACGAGAAAGGCACTAGAGACATGGAGAAGTCTTGAACATGATTATTTATTTTTCTAGTAGATAGCTTCATGGAGTTTGCTGACTAGTGGTCAGGAAAATATTATGTAGAGTTGATACTTTAATACTTAATTTGTGAATGAAAATTTAGCATCGATTGATGTCTTTGAATGGCAAGCAGCAGTTATTATTTCTCTTTATATTGGATTTATTTGCAATCTGAAAGTTCGATCATTTAGTGGAATTAGTGCAAATTGTGACTTTGATGGGAGTAAAATCGGCATCAGCAGATTTTTCCCTTTTTTTTTTGTTTTTTTCTCAGGTTTTATACCACGCTTTCTAAGCGTGGCAGAGAAGCGTGGCAAATGGCAAATGGCATATACCACGCTTCGGACTATATACCACGCTTTTTATGCGTGGCAAAAGACTTTATATGACGGGCGTTTTATGCCTATTTCTTTTACCACGCCCTTTTATACCACGCTTTAAAAGCGTGGTATATAGAAAAAAAGCGTGGTATATACTTTATACCACGCTTTTTTGCTATATACCACGCTTTAAAAGTGTGGTATAAAGCCTTAACTGTTGTAGTGTAGACAAATTAATGGTTTTCCCAATACCAAAGACAGAGCCTGTTTTTTTTGTTTATAAAAACTGCTAGTAGTTGCTAAATGTAGCTTTCTGCCAATAGTTTTGGAATTTGGACACATTAAAGGATCGATAGCAACAGATCACACACTTGTGATTGTATTGTATTGTCTTGGCAGTCGGCATGTACGAACATAACAAGTTTTTTTTTTTAAACATCAAAAAGTTCATTAAGCCCAGAAGTACTGTACAAGACTAAGAGGGACATACCCCAATCGGATACAAGATGTATGAACATAACAAGTTATTGCTAGTCTATTGGCAAATTATTGTTATGTTACTTAATCCTTACAGTCAACTAATTATCTTTGATTATTTGTATAGTTAACTCAGGATATTGTGTATAGCAGGTGCTCTTTTTTTTTTCCCTCTCCCATTGTAAGCACCGTAATCCCGGAGATTTCAGTGTTACCATCCCTAGACGTGCATTCTTTTCATCTAAACTGAATTTAATTTATTTGTTGTATAAAAGTAACTAAGCAAATGTGGACTGATGACTTATGAAAACAGCAGACGCTTAGTTAGTTAGATTCAAAAGCAGAGATAAGGGGACGGATGGGCAACCACACGTCCACACGCCTCCAAGATAGGTATTAGCCATTTAGCCCCATGGTAAGTACTTGGGTTGGACGATTTGGTGTTTGACTTTTAGGTCCAAAAGACATGGGGAATATTTGCAACAGCTTATGAAAGGAAAAAACTCGAATTTTAAGTGTTCGTAGTAGCTTAGAGTGTGACAAATAATCTTATTAAGCTGAATAAGTTGACATGGATAATTTGATTTAGACATTTATTAAAATACTTGTATGTTAATTTGTCAAAAAACTTGAGTTTTGCGTATATGGTTCTTCCAGATTTTTTTTTTTTATAATTAGTTTTTGAAAAAACCCACATCAAATTTTTTAATAAGTCACCTCTATCCATCTTTACCCAAATTAAACCCATTAATGTAATTGGAAATTAACACACTGTTGCAGACATCCCCTAATTTGTGACATGGTAATTTTGTTTTTCAAACATCAAAATTTTATTCATATGACAACAATTACAACAAGTTGTGCATAAGATTTGCACACCTTCAAGTACAAAACCACTAAAACCAAGTAAAACAATGGATTACTATAGTACGTGACAATTACTCAATAGTAATGAAACGAGATTACTCAAGTCCACCTTTTGCGTTTAATATATCTTTTCACTAGCAAAGAGTGAAGAGTTCAAAGGTGACTATTTAATAAGCCACCTCTGCCCAAATGCATGGGTCCATCTAATTACATCATGCAATAGAATATTTTGAAATACTGTCTATATTTAATTTAACAATACACCGTTCAATTTTTTTAGCAAAAATAGGAGTCATAAGGTAATGCAGCGGTAAGGAGCTGGAGCTGTAAAAGGTGAGGTGCATGGTTTGATCCATGGCGGTGATGGAGTTATAAGGTTGGTTTAGGTGTGGAGTGGTTTAGACTCTGTTCTCTTCGTATGAAAACTCATTAATTTAAATTATGTTCAGTTCTGTTCAGTTCAATTCTATTCAGATTCATTCAGTTCTGTTTAGATTTGTTTAGTTATATTTTATATTACAAATAAATTCAGCTTAGTTCAATTCTGTTCACGTTCATTCAGTTCAGTTCAGTTCTATTCTGTTCAGTTTCAGTTCAGTTCTGTTAAGTTCCGTTAAGTTCTGATCAGAGGAAAATAACTGTTTCTTAGGATACAATATAATAGTAGTGTAGGATTAGTGATAATATTTGGGATATAAAAAAATTAACAAAAACCTCCATCTTACTCCCTCCATCTATCATCATACCCATTTCAATTGTGTTAACTCTTTTTTTCCATTGAACTTCATATTAATTCTAAATCATAGCAGAAACATAATTTATGAAATTATATTGTGTAAATATTACTTTGAAAATTATATTTTTGATATGATTTAAAATTTATACGAGGTAAACCGGAGAAACCAAATTAACATAGCTCTGTTATTTTCATCTGAAAATTAATTATTTTAAATTTAGATCAAATCAATTCAATTCAGTTCAGATCAGTTCACATGCATTAAGTTCAGTTCAGTTCAGATTTGACTAATAGTATTTTGTACTACAAATAAGTTCAGTTCAGACTTTTTGAGATGAAGGATCGGTTGGGCCCCTTCTCTTTTATAAACGAAAAAATAAATAGCTCGGTTGGGCCCCTTCTCTTTCATAAATGGAAAAATAAATATAATATATACTGTGAGTCTGCGACTCTGTGTTTGGACTTTGGACTTTGGCCAGAAATCGAAACGACAAATTAAGAAAGAATGATAAACCCTAAGGTTTACATGGACATCGACACCGGAAGCAACTATGCCGGCAGAATCGTAGTGGAGCTTTTCGAAGATTTAGTTCCACACACAGCTAGGAATTTTCTCTCACTCTGGAGGCATCAACATTGACATGCACTCCAACCATGGATTTGATCGGAAAGCTGCTGAAATGGTCAACGATCCTAACCTAATGAAGAAGCTTAGCAGCTTCACTGGACCCGGTATTGTACTCATGGACCCTGCTACTGCACCCAAGTTCAGAATCTCATCCGTCAAAAAACCGCACGCTCCCCCCAATCCCACACCCCGGTCATGGTGTTAAATTTTTAGAATAACTTTTGTTAGAAGTTTCGACTTTCGATGTGGAGAATATATAACCATAAAGTTTTTGTCTTAATGATCATGATCATGATTTTGAACAAAGAGGAAAATTTATACAGTTGACCAAGGGGATGCTTGACTAAGGCCCTGATATCAAACGATGGTTTTATGTTTTAACTGCAGACAGAAAGGTTCATCAGCAACATTCAGGAAGAGGTCTCGGGAAGAATTTGCGCGAATAACGTCAAGATCCAACAATTTTCTTTCAGAAAGTCTTGGGCAGATTGTTTTGGCAACGCAGCAACTGCACGCACTTGATGCTACTCGCATTCTTATCGGAGATGAAAAGGAAAAAGATGAGAATCCTAGTGATAGAAAAGAGCTTGTGGAGCAGGAAAAGATGGCAAAGGGTGTTAGTTGTACTCTTGGCATCCTAAGCAACTTAGCAGCAGAAGTTAGTTCACTGGAGAAACATCACAAAGATCTCTTTGCGAAGATCTACAGGGAGATCTCCAGTATTAAACAGAATGTTGTTCTGGACACAATTCCATCTTTTCCAAAGGAAGTACTTGACAGAATTCAGAATGCCATCAAGAAACTCAAGAGTGAACCCTCAGATAGTTCCTCCGGCTAGATGTGTAAGGTTTGTTTTACCATTCTGAAATGGGAAAATTTTGATATACTTGGTATTTTTCGGAATTTATGACTTGCTAATCCTTGATTTTATCAAGGAACAAAAATTAATTTTGATTCTTGATTCTATAGTCGCGATTTGTTGGGGCTTTATGTTTTAGCATGTACTCTATCCGTATCCGTAGAATATTTATGTATGGTTTTGTCCAAGTTCAATTTGTACAGTTAAGCAGCAGATTCTGATTTAGTTTAGGACAGCAAAGTCTCTCCTACAATCAAGCTAATGACTTGAAGCAATGTAAGAAAGATTAAAACATAACTAGTCAAAGAAACAAAGCAAGCACCATTTCATTCAACTTGGTACTAATTGCTGTACATTTACAGAATCTATCTATAAATACTCAATTAATCAATTTTGTCCCCAGCAGCTCAAATACATAACTTTTCTGAGCGATTCTTCGGATTGCTTCACCTTTTCTTCCCTAATCTTGTTAGGAAGCATTGTAGACAGTTTCTTGGTCTGAGTTGAGTATGATCTGAGATTGGCCTTGGCATGTTGCTGCATAACTCTGATGGCATAGTTCCATCTGCAGAATCCTTGATCCTTTAATGCTTCAACAGCTCCAATACTTGCTGCTACTAACCATGCTTTGGTTGCTGAACTCATTTTCTTGAATTCTTGAATATTTCTAGTAACTGCTGGAAATTTGAGGAGTGTTTGTGATGATGTTTGGCTAACTGTGTTTTGGTGTGATGAATGGAGAGTGAGATTGAGTTGGTTTATTTATATAGAGGGTGGACCATGGTTTTGGCTATATACCAAAGGCAGAGCCCCCTGTTTTGTTTTAAAAACTGCTGCTACTGGCTAATAAATGTGGGTGTTTTGGACATGTTTGAAGAAATGGGGGAAACAAGAAACCGTCCAACCCACCCTATTTTGTTTGTTTGTTTATTTTATATTATGATTATCGTTTCTCTTGCTCACATTCATGAACACAAGCAGGTAAGATGTACCTCCATTTCTTGCTATAGCTTCTCCCTCTTGAATAATACATCATGGGTCAATTGCTATTTATAGGAACATTGGCACACTCTTAAACGACACACATGAGTAGATTTTTGAATCTGCGAGGGTGAGTAGATTTTTGAATCTACAATAATGGTCCCCATTTATTCTCTGGGTAACTCAAACCCCCAACCAATTCGTTGGAGCTGAATCAACTTACCAACTGAGCTACGCTATGCTACATACCTCACACGTGTGATGGACATTCACAATGCATTCGGCAAGATGGTTTATAACACATAGAAGGTCAATCAAGTTAAATGCACTTTAAAATGTTGCCTAGTTAAAAATATTTGCTATGGAGAAGAACCGGTTGGGGAGGAAAAACTGTTGAAGGAAAAATGTGGAAGGCAGAATTGAATCTGATGATGTATAAATAATCTTTTTTTCTGGTAAATGATACTGTATATAAATAATCTGAACAACTTAATCCCCTAGAAATTGTAAGGGACCCACCCCTTCTAAGTTAGAAGGGTACGTGATCCCTTCTAAGTTGTAACTTGCTTGCTTTGGTACCTGAGTATGAAGGGAATATGTTAGTATATATTATACTCAAGGGCGAAGCCAGGATTTCCGAACGCCTAGGGCCAATTTATTTAAGAAAAAAATTAATTAATAGTAATGTTAAACAAACAATTTTAATAGGAAATTTTATTGAATTTTTTATCCATATAGTCAAATTTTATTGTAAAATTAGAGAATTTTATTGAATTTTTTACTAATATAGTCAAATTTTATTGTTTAATTAGCTTATTTAGGAACATTTAACATTAACAAATAATATTGGGTAGGGCACATTTTAAATTTATTTTGAAAATATACAAATATTATTATTTTTTACATTAAAATACATATAAAATTTTCTTTTTCTTTAAAATGGGAGGGATGGGCCCTACCCACCCTTGGGGTGGCTTCGCCCCTGATTATACCAGCCTGCCTTGGGCAGCATGGTTTGTGACTTAACCGAAGGGATTCGTTCAGCTCGTTACTCTCGAATATTAGAAGGAAATAATAGTGAGAACTTACCTCATAAATACGGAGATGTTCGAGTATTTATAGGCAGCACAACTAGGAACTTTTCCGTTTCAGATTAGGCTACTCGCGACTGGCACTGCACTCTTTGTTATTTGTTGGGATGGTCAAAGCGTTTGTACTGACTTTTTATAATTTGGGGCATATATAAAATGGAAAATTAGTTCCTCCTTCCTTATACTAATCACATAAACCCTAAGTATATAAATTGATAATGAATAGCTCACCCAAAATGGAAACGACAACAATGGCGACGAACCCTAAGGTATACATGGACATCAACATCGGCAGCACCTTCGCCGGCCGACTGGTGATTGAGCTCTTCTCCGACTTAGTTCCCAAAACGGCCAAGAGTTTCCACTCACTCTGCACCGGCGAGAATGGTAGTACCCTTCACTACAAAAACTCTAGCATCATTTTATCAAGCGGTGGAATTCACGGCGGTTACAACATTGCCAAAAACTCCAACCATGGATTTGACAGAAAAAACTCTGAGGAGCTCTCCAATTCGAACCGCAATTTCCCTGTTTTTATATCTGATTGCGGCCAGTTTTCCCTGTAATAATTAATTAAATATGTATGCTAATGTGTTAATGTTAAATAATTAATTAATTATGTAATAATATTAAAAACAAGGTCGTGATGGAAGCGATTCCATTGTTTCCGGAGGAAGTTCTTGAAAACATTGAGAATGTGATCAAGAAACTCAAGAGTGATCGTCAATAGTTGGTTGCATCTCAAACAGTTTATGTTCATATTATAATTTTGGTATCCCCTCCCCCACTGTTTGCTTTTGGTTCAACTGTAAAAGCGGGAAGTCTGATAGAGTTGGCATTATTTGGAAACTGGATGCGGTTATGGAATGCAGACTTCGTTCTTGAGGTAATTCACATGTCTTTGATGGAAGTTTGATTATTACTTTGAAAATGTCTTTCTATAACTTTCTGACTATAATTTTTTCTTTGGTCATGCCATGATCGATTTTAAGATGTGTAGTCGAATGTTGGCCTATATTCTAGTGGTTATCCCATATTAGCTGTAAGTTCCCACATGCACCCCACATTGTATTAGCGGGGCTATTATCGAATCCCAACCTGTGTCGATAGATGGTATATATGTGGGATTCAATCATATGTGATAAAGCTAATGATCTAACAAAATTTATATACTCAATTAATTGGGTCCCCAACAGCTCAAATACATAACTTTTCTGAGTGATTCTTCGGATTGCTTCGCCTTTTCATCCCACATCTTGTTAGGGACCATTGTAGACAGTTTCTTGGTCTGCGTTGAGTATGATCTGAGATTGACCTTGGCATGTTGCTGAATATGTCTGATGGCATAATTCCATCTACAGAACCCTTGATCCTTTAGTGCTTCAACTGCTCCGATGCTTGCTGCTACCAACCACGCTTTGCTTGTTGAACTCATTTTTTTGAATTGTCGAATAGTATATGACTAGAGAGACTGGAGAGGAGTGTGTTTCTGATGAGTTGTGTTTTGGTTGGAGTTGTGGTGATGAATGGAGACTGAGAGAAGGTTGTTTATATAGATGGAATGGACCAATTAATAGTTTTCCCAATGCCAAAGACAGAGTCCCCTGTTTTGTTTTAAAAACTGCTACTGGTAGCTAAATGTAGCTTTTTGCCAATAGGTTAGTTTTGAAATTTGGATACACTCAAGAAGAGATAAGACAAAGACAGCAGAGCACATTTGCTTTATTAAAATTGGCACCTACTAACATACTTTAACACAAGCTTATGATAGCCGCGCATGTTGTTTTGCAATTCGTATACTAAGGAGTACTCAAGTTGGCTCCAGTTGTTAATATCCGGCTCATCTCGGTCGATAAGGTAATTGAGTTGAGCACTCAAGCTCTATTAGAAACTCACTGATTTAACTAACGATCTGACTTAGTCTTGGCTAGTTACTAGACAGTACTCGTTATATTAGTCTTCTTGTATTAGATAAGGCCTTTTTATATTTATTTATTAATTGTACAGTTAAATACATTTTATATTTAAAATTGCGTTGAAGCTAGAGTTTGGTTTTAGGTTTGTTTTTTACATGAAACGAACCAATGTTCGATAGGATCGAGCTTGAATTGAATTATCTTTGTGGTGAAGAGACTGTCAAGTTGCTAGATGGTTCTGATCTGTACTTAGCATTGTTATAAAATAAGATAACCGGGGAATCTCATCCCAGTAATATGTTGCTGGCTGGATTTCACCTTAATTAGGCCCTTGTGTTTAGATTTTGAGGGATACAGTTTGGGTATCATCATCCTATACAAAATTTAAATGTTAATCCAACTCCTATTAACATGCTTTGCTTTTTTTTTTTTTTTTTTCTTGTTTTTTCTTTCTCGCTATTATTAGTACTATGTTAAAGTAACATGCTAAACATTATGTACAGTTTAAAGTAAAAAGCTAAATATTGCCCTTTGAAATTGAATCTTTTTAAGTTCCAGATTTCATCAAGTGTATTAAGATTTTCAAGATTACAAGGGATGGCCTTATCAACTTTTTCCAGTTGTATGTACTGGAATTACTACCAGTCCGTCTGCCGTATTCCAATTAAAAACCAAGTTTTAGCTTGATTTGGTTTAGACTCTCTTATTCTTACTTGTTCAGCAAAGTTTAGGTTTAATGATATAGCCAGAGCTGAAATTACTGATGTCAGAGTAATTAAATTTTTATAGACACTAATCATTCCTTAAAATACACGAATTGCTCTGACATATTCCTAAAAGTACACAAATTCCTCTGGCATTAGTAAGTTTTGCTCTAACTATAAAACTATAAAACTAGCCCCTTTAGTTATTTGGACACCCTTAACCCCTTTTAACTTATTGTCCAACATGTCAAACCTTATAAATTATTGATCTAACTTGGGATCTAATGAACAAGTTTCAGTATGTTTAAACCTTAAAACTTACGAATAATATGCTATCAACCAGTGGAGTGGCAATCATCTCTGGTAGACCATAAGGCACATATGTTGTCAACTATCATTAGATGATAGAGCCTTTTGAACCAGATCATGAATTTAACAGTTTGAATAGGTGAATACGAAATCATTTAATAAACATAACAACAAGAAGTGTTGAAGCATCATATATCATTCAAAATCTTTGTAGATTCTATACAATTACAAAATCTATATGTATATGGGGAATAATGAGGTAATCAAATCAATTGGGTCCCCAACAGCTCAAATACATAACTTTTCTGAGTGATTCTTCGGATTGCTTCGCGTTTTCTTCCCTCATCTTGTTAGGAACCATTTTAGACAGTTTCTTGGTCTGAGTTGAGTATGATCTGAGATTGGCCTTGGCATGTTGCTGCATAAGCCTGATGGCATAGTTCCATCTGCAGAATCCTTGATCTTTCAGTGCTTCAACAGCTCCAATACTTGCTGCTACTAACCATGCCTTGCTTGTTGAACTCATTGGTTTTTAGATCGAATAGTATTGATATTGCTGAAGATTGGAGAGGAGCGTGTTTCTGAAATCTGGTGAATTTGTGGTAGCTGTGTTTTGTTATGAATTTATGGAGAGTGAGATGGAGTTGGTTGTTTATATAGAGGCTATCATGGTCTGGACCATGGTTTTGCCTGTAATACCAAAGGCATAGTCCCCTGTTTTGTTTTTTCTTGATTAAAAACTGCAACTTGTTGCTTTCTCCCAATAGTTTTGGACATATATGAAGGAAGTGAGGTGAGAGACAAGAACCCTCCCACATTGTTTTGTTTATTTATTAAATTACTAATATTATCTTTCTCTTGACACATACTCACATCACATTCATGAAGACAAAGCAGATAAGATAGATGCGCTGGTTTCAAATCCAAATCTGTATGTATCTCAACTGGTGCCTGGTGGTTTATTTATTTTTACAATTTTCTACATTTTTGTTGCTTCCTATGAAGTATCTTTGTAGTTAACTTGCTGGAAAATGGATTTGTGCTAATAATGGTGTTATAGGATAACGTTCCTATGGGAATACAAGTGGCAAGTAGTGATACTTGGATCATAAGTTATTTTACATATGATTGTGTGTTTTGCATACATATGACTTGCACCACCAATTTTGTGTTTTATTTTTCACTTTTCACTACTGGTTATTTGTGCACCTGAGAGACTATGAACATTGACAGTAGGTGGAACCACTTGGCATACAGCTTCTAGTCTGTATGTACATAAGATTTATCAACATTTCGGAAGAGGTCTCAGAGTGAATTTGAGAGAATAACGTCAAGTTCTCTGGATAATCTATCCAAAATTCTTGAAACGATTTTATTTGCAAAGAGGACGCTCATTGGACTAGATGCCCAACTCATTCTTGTCCCAGAAAAGGAAAAAGGGAATGAGGAACCTAGCAGTAGCAAGGAGCTTGTGGAGTTGGAAGATATGTTGAAGGGTGTGAAGCGTAATCTGGGCGTACTAAACCTCTTGAAAACAGAAGTTGATTCAATGGAGAAATATCACAAGGATCTATTCGCCAAGATCGACAGAGATTTCCAATATAAAAAACAAGGTCATGATGGAAGCTATTCCATTGTTTCCAGAGGAAGTCCTTGAAAACATTGAGAATGTGATCAAGAAACTCAAGAGTGATCGTCAATAGTTGGTTGCACCTCAAACAGTTTATGTTCATATTATAATTTTGCTATCCCCTCCCCCACTGTTTGCTTTTGGTTCAACTGTAAAAGCGGGAAGTCTGATAGAGTTGGCATTATTTGGAAACTGGATGCGGTTATGGAATGCAGACTTCGTTCTTGAGGTAATTCACATGTCTTTGATGGAAGTTTGATTATTACTTTGAAAATGTCTTTCTATAACTTTCTGACTATAATTCTTTCTTTGGTCATGCCATGATCGATTTTAAGATGTGTAGTCGAATGTTGGCCTATATTCTAGTGGTTATCCCATATTAGCTGTAAGTTCCCACATGAACCCCACATTGTATTAGCGGGGCTATTATCGAATCCCAACCTGTGTCGATAGATGGTATATATGTGGAATTCAATCATATGTGATAAAGCTAATGATCTAACAAAATTTATATACTCAATTAATTGGGTCCCCAACAGCTCAAATACATAACTTTTCTGAGTGATTCTTCGGATTGCTTCGCCTTTTCATCCCTCATCTTGTTAGGGACCATTGTAGACAGTTTCTTGGTCTGCGTTGAGTATGATCTGAGATTGGCCTTGGCATGTTGCTGAATATGTCTGATGGCATAATTCCATCTACAGAACCCTTGATCCTTTAGTGCTTCAACTGCTCCGGTGCTTGCTGCTACCAACCACGCTTTGCTTGTCGAACTCATTTTCTTGTATATTACTAGAGACTGGAGAGGAGTGTGTTTCTAATGATTTGTGCTTTGTTTGGAGTTGTGGTGATGAATGGAGACTGAGAGGAGGTTGTTTATATAGATGGAGTGGACCAATTAATGGTGTTCTTAATACCAAAGACAGAGTCCCCTGTTTTGTTTTAAAACACTGCTACTGGTAGCTAAATTTAGCTTCTCGCCAATAGTTTAGTTTTGAAATTTGGACACATTCAGGAAGAGATAAGATAAGCACCTTATCACATTTGTTTTATTATATTGGCACGTACTAACATACTTTAACACAAGCTGATGATAGCCGCGCATGCTGTTATGCAATTCGAGTACTAATGAGTACTCAAGTTGGCTCCAGTTGTTAATGTTCGGGCTTATCTGGGTTATTAAGGTAATTGAGTTGAGTACTCCAGCTCTATAAAACTAATGAGCCGAGTTAGGCTTGGCTAGTTACTAGATAGTACTCGTTATTTTAGTCTACTTATACTATGATACAAGGAATTTTATATTTATTTATTAATTTTGTAAAGTTAAATACATTTTATATTTAAAATTGTGTTGAATGTAGAATTCGGTTTTAGGTTCCTTTTTTACGACATGAAACAAACCCATGTTCGATAGGATCGAGCTTGAATCGATTTATCGTTGTGGTGAACGGACTGTCAAGTTGTTGGATTGTTCTCGATCTGTTCTTAGCGTCGTTATAAAATAAGATAACCGGGGAAACTCATCGCAGTCAATATGCTGCTGGCTGGATTTCACCTCAGGCACTTCTGTTTACATTTTGAGGGATACAGTTTGTGTATCATCCTATACAAATTTAAATGCTAATCCAACTCCTATTCACATGCTTTGTTTTTTTTTCCTTTCTTTTTTCCTTCTCGCTATTATTAATAATATGTTAAAGTAACATGCTAAACATTATGTTCAGTTCAAAGTAAAAAGCTAAATATTACCCTATGGTTTAAACTCTCTCTTATTACTTGTTCAGAAAAGTTTAGTTATTTATGGTTTAAACTCTCTCTTATTACTTGTTCAGAAACGTTTAGTTATTTAGACACCTATTTCACTCTTAACCCAACCCCCTTACTTATTGCCCAACATGTCAAACCTTATAAATTATTGCTCTAACTTGGGATGTAACGTACAAGTTTCGGTATATTTAAACCTTACAGCTTAAGACTAATCTGCTATCAAGCAGTGGAGTAGCAATCATCTCTGGTAGACCAGTAGGCACATATGTTGTCAATTATGAATAGATGATAGAGGCCTTTTTGAACCAGATCATGAATTTAACAGTTCGAATAGGTGAATACGAAAGCATAACAACAGCAAGTGTTGATGAACTTGAAGAAAGCAAGCATCATATATCATTAAAAATCTTTGCAATAGATGCTATACATTTACAAAATCTATATATATAGTTGGGAAATACTGAATTAATCAGTTGGGCCCCCAACAGCTCAAATACATAACTTTTCTTAGTGATTCTTCAGATTGCTTCGCCTTTTCTTCCCTCATCTTGTTAGGGACCATTGTAGACAGTTTCTTGGTTTGAGTTGAGTATGATCTGAGATTGGTCTTGGCATGTTGCTGCATAACTCTGATGGCATAATTCCATCTGCAGAACCCTTGATCCTTTAGTGCTTCAACTGCTCCGACGCTTGCTGCTACCAACCACGCTCTGCTTGCCGAACTCATTTTCTTGAGATTGAATAGTAGTATTGATGATATTACTGAAGATTGAAGAGGAGTGTGTTTCTGAATTTGATGATTTGTGGTAGCTGTGTTTGGTGATGAATGGAAAGTGAGATGGAGTTGGTTCATTATATAGGGCATGGTTTGGACCATGGTTTACCCAATACCAAAGGCAGAGTCCCCTGTTTTGTTTTTTCTTGATTAAAAACTGCTTTCCCCCAATAGTTTTGGACACATTTTAAGGAAGTCACATTGTTTTATTTGTTTATTTATTGTATTAATAATATTATCTTTCTCTTGACACACGCTCACATTCATGAACACAAACCAGATAAGATAGATCTACTGGTTTCAAATCCAAATCTGTATATGTACCTCAACTGCTGGTTTATTTATTTATTTATTACAATTTTCTGCACTTATGTTGCTTCCTATGAAGTTTCTTTGTAGTCATGTTGCTGGAAAATGGATTTTGGCTAATAATAGTAGTGTTATAGGATAAAGTTACAATGGGAACACAAGTGGGAACTTAGATAATAAATCATTTTACATATGATTGTGTTTTGCATTTACATATCATTCACACCATAAATTTTGTGTTTTGTTTTCCACTTTTCACTACTGATTACTTGTGCATCCGAGACTAAGAACATTGACATTATGTGGAAACACATAACATACAACAATTTCTAGTCATTATTTACATATAAGCCTTTAAATCGTATCATTTGGTGACGAATCTATCAAGCCCCAATAGGTTTTTCCTTTTCAGTATTCAAGTACCACCTTTTCAAACGCGTTGAAGACTTCACTACCTGCCATGATAATCAACACTAAGTTAGCAATATTCACCTACTACGACTACTGATATTTAAGATGATTCTAACTGTTATACCGTCTAATATAAGTTTTTTGTCATATAAGTGTTTTGTCATGGAAAAATATAGTACCTCGTGCTCCCAGTTTGTTCTCCACATCATGTAGCTCAATGCAATTGTCTCCATGACAACTCCACATATCATTCCAATCCACAGACCCTGCATTTCATTAACAGAATAATTCTACAAGTATATATCTCATCTCCACTTATACTGTATGAAATAACTGTATCCAACTTATAACTAACCTTCACTTGGAAATTGAATACATATCCAAGCACAAGTCCTACTGGTAATCCAATCAAGTAGAAGCATACAAGGATAACAATCGCCACTGTCGTTTGCAGACCTGCTCCTATTGCCGCGCCTGATCCAGAATTGTTCATTGAAATTAGAATCCTAATGGCTAGTATAGCAATATAATGAAAGCTGCATTAGCTTGGGAAGTGAGGAACATAAGGTAACCTGAGAAAATTGGATAAATGCTGTTGAGCAGGATGGTGAAAGAAAGTAGAAGTGAAAGGTCTCCTACACTTTGCGCAACAGTTTCATCATCACTAAACAAGTAGCCGAGTTTACTCCCAAAAACTAAGCAAAGAATCCAACAGAATATCCCAATCATGGCTGAAGTAGAGAGTAGGACTTTGATCGAGAATTTCACAGCTTTAGCATCTCCTCTGCCAAGCTCATTTGCAACGCGCACTCTGGTTGATCAAATTTCAATTGAGCAATAAGGCTACATGAAGTAACAACCTAGTAGCAGAAAATATTCAGAATCTGAAGTTAAGGCATACACTGAGGCTCCAAGAAGTCCCAAGCACACCATGAACTCTGTTCCACTGAGGTTTAGGCTGCACAGATATCGTAAAAATGATTGAAACAGTCTTCTTCTTCCTCTAAATTTCTTTTAAGTTCAAGGAACGCAACTAAAACTGTGGAAGTGACCTCTTACCAGACGGAAAAAGCAGATATGGCGACCTCAGCGTTTTTTAGATGCCCTGCTACTAAAACAAGAATAGCGTAGTACCACATCTCCAAGCTGCACGCAAATCACCAATTTGATCAGCGAATGTTGTCATGATCTAAGTGATTGAACAGTAACACTGTTCGGGTTAAAAGTCAAAATATATCCGAGCTTCATCTATCAAACTAGCCGAACTTGACTTCTATACACTCGTAGTCTTACTTATATAACGTAACTTACCAGATCATGACACCAGAGGATATTGACAGCTTAACAACAGGGAATATGTCTTTCATTGCTGCTGGAGTGAATCCTTTCCATGAATCAGAACACCAACCACCAAACACGTAAACAAGTTCTCCGAATACCAGAAGCCATGACGATGAGCTTAGAGCCATCATGGCTCCTGGTACTCCGAAATTGAGAACACTAACAAAGAGCCAAGACAAGACAACATGGATCACGAGTTGCATGACAGAGAGCCACGCAATGACCATGTTCTTCTGCTGCGCTTGCAAGTACATTTGTATGGTCAAACTGAAAATAAGTGAATACGAGAACGGGATAAACCACATAGCAAGTTGTCCTGCTGATTGAGAGACAGTTTCGTCCTCTCCAAGTAGCTGAAAGATTTGCGTTGCAAAGAAGAAAACAGGCAGGAAGATTGTCAAGGTTACAAGATCTACCAGCCAGGATCTTTGCAAGAAAATGCCCATCATGTGGTATTGTTTAGCTCCGAATGCTTGCCCACATAGAGTTTCCGTTGCACTTGACATTCCTATCTGTTAATTTAACATTAATTCGTATTTAAAACTGAAATTGGTTGGCTGCAAAAAGTCAAAGTGGATCATATTTAGTGTAAAGGAGTGAGCATATATAAAACCTTACCAGAACTCCATTGACGAAGCGGATACCCAATGTCTGAACAAGGGCATAACCAGCAAGATCTATTGAACTTATGTGTCCAATAAATGATTGTGTGACCACAATGGTACCAAAAGAGCTCACTCTTGATATAATACTTGGCAATGCAACTCTCCATATTTTCTTTGATTCTTCACAAACTCTAGCCTTCAAATCACCCCTGCTAGCCTCTGGATTTTCCAGAAGCCTGTCTTCCATTTCGTGATCCATTGATGCAACTCGTTTTTGTACAGCAATCAAGGGCGAGATATATATGCGTTACCCATACTGTGACACAAGTACAGTTACTAAACTATACTCTTCTTAATTATAAACTCTTAACATATAAGTTGCATAACATTCTCGTTTTAACTAGTATTCATGTTTTCGAGCTTAACTTGCGAAACTGAAGAACAGAAAGTATCATTTTAAGAGCATGTAACTAAAACAGGTAACACTAATATGTATTTACCTTCAATAGTACTGGGTAAGGGGAAATGAGTCCCTGGTTTCCATGGCAACAGTAGTCATCAGTTTAGGTAGTTTGCACACATATGTGGAAAAAGATAGATATTTTAGCCATACATTGTGAAGGTTAATTACATCCCTACATTCCCTATCTCTACATATATGGGCTACTGTGGTGTTAAGATGGACATGTGTTACAATTTCTGGGACAATAATTGGTGTAATTTCTACTTTCTTTTCCTTGGTAGTGATATTACAAACAATGAAAGAACTTTCACAATGCATACTATTCTCTCAATTGAATGCACGGTGATTACAGAGTTTTTCTAAAAAATTTATTTACTGAATTAAAGTACATTGAAAACTCAAATGTAGAGACTTATTTGTACAATTCTTGCTAGACTTGGCCTAATCGTTCTAATTCGACAGAATTAGTATGAGTTATATTTGTTCTATTAAAATCCCAATTCCTCCCCTATGAACATGTAGCACACCAAGCCCTCGGGTCCCGTTTCAACCAGCAGAGAGATGACATACTCGGCATTACAAAACATGTTCAATGTTCATAGAAAGAGTTTATTTCAGGCTGCAGCAGATCCATGAGTTCAATTTAAGTAAATACTGATCAAATTAAAGTTCACTAAGTTTATGATCCTGCAAGAAGTATATATTTCTCCAACTTGCAAAAAAAACATCGATCTCAATCTCCAACTTCAAAGTCAAATTAGAAATATACAGTACATCTTGGGGAACACTTGAGAACTGCAGATTAATGAAACCTTAATCTGGTATACTTGAAGCCAAAAACACACACACACACAAAAAAAAAAAAAAAGAAGGTAAATTTGAGAAAAGAAAAATATACACAGTTGGTACAGAACTGTATATTATGATCAATGAGCATTTTTGTTGTAATGAGAGAGTATCCAAGCTCGACCACCATTCATGCTGAACTTCTTAAGTCTACCAAAAACCATCACAACAATGAGGACAATTTTACCCTCATCACTCCATTTCCCAGCAAATCCATATGATTTGTTCACACAGTTTGGATCCGGTCTGATCTGTCGCTCACAGCTATACCCCATGGTAAACCCCACATTTCCATATGCGCTTCATTAACAATCACATGCATACAGAACCACACGTTAATACTGAATATGTAATTCATCGTATATGAATATAGCATATATGCTATAATTATACCTTATAACTTCAAGAGTGATGCTTAAGACATTGAAGTTGAGTGGATCCTCCTTGAGATCTCTCCTTTCAGTGATGCAGATGAGAATAACAAAGATGGCAAGATACGAAAGTTGTGATAATATCATGTTCTCGAATATTATGAGGACTCTATGTTTCTTTTTCTTCGGTTCTTCACACTGCAGGACTGGATTTTGTTCCTCCACTTTAACAGGCATAAATGTTGTGTACGGTGGAAGGTACCTATAGACATCGATCCAGCGAAAATTCTGTTAATATGCTGCTCTCTTCATGGACTAAATAAAATGGACCGGAATCTTTGCTATCTAAATTAATCTTATGTATGACCGATCATATTCATATGTTCATAGCCACGCAAATGAAGATATATATATTCTGCACGTACGTATATGTCTCTAGAAAAGATATATGGATACCATACAATTGGGAATATATTTGGGAATATATTGAATGAATTATTATGAGAAGTTAGCAGTGTTGTTGGTCCCTTTAAACAACAATAAAATACTAGGGGGTGAATAGTATTTTCAAACTTTCGTCGTTTAAAAACTTTTTCAGCAAGTATTAATGAGTTTGCTGATACTTAACTTTCTCAGCAAGTTACAAGTTACTTTTCAGTAACGAGTTTTGCTGATACTTAAAATCAGAGAGTGGAAGTCTTTGATACAATAATTGTTTTGTCAGTAAGTGATAGTTTCAGCAAGTGAAGTGAGTGACTGTGTACAGATAGATATGCTTTGCTGAAAACTAAATGCAGTAAGTCAATCACACAAACACTTTTATAGTGGTATCTGAGAGTGGCGTAATCTCTCAACTAATCCACTTTGTCCTTTCTAGGACTGAATCCACTAAGACAAGTTTGAGGTTACTTACAACACCTATCTAGAGCGATTCAAACATAAACCAAAACACAATTGCTTCGTTTCCAACCTAACTAGAGAACGAAATCTTGTTCTCCACCAAACTTGGGACTTTTAATCAGCAACACTATGCTCGAAGTTCCCCCTGAATATCACGCCTGAAAGGGTGTATTTTCAGTTAGAGAGGTTTGAGATGAGATAACTTAATTATAACTTATTCAGTTACAACAAGTAATCTAAGAAACAAAACTTTAAATACTTTGCAGTAAACAAGTTTGATTGTTTCTGGTGTCAAGACTTGTTCTTGTTCGAAAGAAAGAACACTTAACTAATTTCTTAGCCGTGTATGTTCTACTTCTTCACAAGTAGCTTTTTCAAACTTTAAGTCTTGGAACGGATCAATGGCAGTAAAGAGTGTTTAAAGGGTATGTGAGTTTAAGCACAAGTGAGAGTTTGATCACGTTGTTGACACACTTCAACTCTTTGCCGGATGACCTCTATTTATAGTGAATCAAGAAGCCGTTTGAATTTCAAATTCTAAGGCTTTTGTTCCTTAAGATGTCACTATCTTGCTTTTGTACTTTCAGCAGCGTCCTTTATTTGTCTTCTAGTCTTCATTTCCTTCGCGTGCATGCTTTGCATTTAATGTTCATTCAAACATTAACGTTGGAGCGCAAATGTAAGTACTTTCAGCAAGAGGTCACAAATGTTCATCAGCAAGTGGTCAGCCCCAGTTTCAGCAAGCACAACCTACTTTGTCGTTTAGATTTTCACTTATGCAATGTTGTTGCTGAAGTTTCCACTTTCTGAGCAACATGTGCCTTTGTAGATACCAGTCTTCAGAAATCTTCTAGTCTTCATATCTTCGAATTCTTCAAGTTTATGAACGGTTCTAAATGCTTCAATAGTTTGTTTGTGTAAACAAAATACATCATCAGCAAATGCTTCAATAGGTTGTATTTCTTTTCAGAAAACAAGATACATCATAAGCGGTAAAACTAACCTATCTAGCACCTACTCTAAGTCTTCAACAAACGTTCCTCTTTTACAATGTACTTAAAATTATAAATTCCTATGGACCTTAAGAGTACTAGTTACTGGACTTTCTTTAATTTAGCATGGTTAATTGCTCATCAAAAACACAAGTTTCCTAACAAGTAGTCAGTCATATTCCTGTTTTCTTTCTTTGATTCAATATATTACATCAAATCCCGAATATCATTTCTTGGAAATCAATCATCAGGACCTATGAATCCATATATATGACCTATTATTTCAACACTAAATTTTGGGTGTTTTATACATACATTATTACCAATTTTAGAAACACCTTGATCAGTTTCAAAAGACACATATAGAATATATAATGTAATGTTTCTGCGTTTGATTCGTCTCAAAAACCAGGCAAGTTAGTTCACATTAGGATAATGTTATAATAAATTGAAACCTAAGTCTTAAATTAATAAATTGAAGCAAAGTTCACAAATTCCTTAATTCACCGTAAGCCCCCCAACCCTAACCTAATTTCATCTGCAAATTAATTTTCTTGTGTTTTTTAAAATCATTTTTTGTATTAATATAATGTTCCAAAGGAAGTAATTAAGCTCAATTTCATCACATTATAGACTTTATAGTGCATGTTGTAATATGTCCATGTTGTATGATTTATTTATAAAAAATATAAAAAAATAAACATAACATGATAAAATTCTTATAGCCTCTTTCACGTGCCACAAATTTTAATATAATATTATATATACTGAGAAAACAAATCCTGGAACGAAAACGAAATGACATAGCTATAAGGCAATTATTCTAATAATTATAGCAGTATGACCCTGGACGGAACTACCGCTAAGGCTGGCAGTTCAACCACACCCATAGAGAAAATATCAAGTGATATTATTGTGAATGAATAATAATGTTATTCAAATATAATATACTATATAGATATACTTAAACCTTTATTAAGGTTTTGTTATTTCAGAAAATTACATAAGTGTTAGTCTAGACTCTAGAGCACTCTCTTATCAAAACAACCATTTTAAAAAACATCTTAAAAAAAAAATTATTGTATTTTTTGGTGCCCTAAAATCTAATCAAGTAGTTTCCAAAATACATCTTACAAAAAAGACTATTCTATTTTTTTTGCCCTAAAATATAATCAAGTAGTCTCCAAAATCTCTTAAATCTGGAATTGGACTCCAATTTCTCGCTAAACTGGTTTCTGATGATGTTTTTTTACATCCATTAGTGTTAATTAATTACTAACTAATTATATTTAACTATTTTGTTTACATATAACCAACCAAATAATCTACTAATTAATTAATATTTATATATAGAAATTAATGAAATTAGTATTTGTGTTTGCCAAAACTAATGAAACTAGCATCTGTGTTGCTGAAACTAGCACTTATGATGCTTAAAACTAATGAAACTAACAGTTGTAATGCTGAAACTAATGAAACTAGCATTTGTGTTGCTTAAACTAGTTTTTTGTTGTTGAAACCAACACTTATGATGTTCAAACTATTGAAATAGCATTTTTGTTGTTGAAACTAATGAAATTAACATTTTATAGTCATTTATACATTTATAATTTTAGTTTCCATATTTTTAATTGTTTTAGCTTAGCATAAATAAGTTTTTAGAGTAATTTAATCACTTTATAGTTAATTTCAGCTCAAAATAAAATTAACAACTAATATCAACGGTTAATTTTAGGAAAAATATAAAATTAATAATTAATTTCAGCTAGTTTAAATCATTTTTAGCTAGTTTCAACAAATTTCAGTCATTTTTAGCTAGTTTCGGCTAGTTTAGTGAACGAAACTAGATTCCGGATATCAAATTTGTTATTAAATCTAGTTGAGCGAGATTTTGAGGTCTATTTTGAGCTATTTTCAGTCATTTTTAGTTAGTTTCAGTAATTTTTTAACTAGTTTCAACTAGTTCAATGGTTGAAACTAGCTTTCAGATGCCAAATTTGTTATTAAACCCAGCTGAGCGAGATTTTGAGGTCCATTTCTGTAGGCAAATCTCAAAAATCCTCATTAAATCTACTTGAGTGAGATTTTGAAGTCCATAGCTATTGACTAGCGACACATTTTTGTAATTATTGTTTGTACGTGTCGATCTGTTTTTGTAATTAATGTGGTTTATGTATTTTTCCCCTGTTATTTTGAAGAAAAAAACAGTTACACTCTGATATCTTTTTAGAAAACTCATTACTTTCAGTTAATTATGTTAAGTTCAGTTCATATATATATTTGATTGTTTTTATTATATTATAAATAAGATAAGTTCATTTTAGTTAAGTTTTATTAAGTTTAGTTTAGTTCTATTCAATTGAGTTCAATTCTGTAGAAAGAAGAGAACATAGATTTAGTTTCACTCCAGTTCAGCTTAGTTGTTTTGTAAATTGTAAATAAGTTCAATTCATTCAAATCAGTTATTTTTAAATGGTGAGAGAAAAGAGCCTAAATATAACTGTTCTATCAATCTTCGAGTATTCAGATATTTCCTAAATTTCATACTTCAATTTTCCTCTTTGTTTTTATTTTTTATTTTTTTGTATTTTTCTAATTATTATTTTCAATAATATACGCGATTTTTTGTAGTAGTTTGATGGTGATGGTGTTCGACTTTTGTAGAAGGTGAATGTATCACTTATATGCGCTTTCAGAATTATGTATTTTTATTTGGTTATTAATAAAATTATTTTCAGCTACAAAAAAATAAAATATATGATGGATACTTACGATTATGGGCCCGAGACATCCAACAAGAAGGCTCGAGGAGTTGGGCCGCATGGAGGAGGGGCGGACGGCTAGGGACGGCTAGGGCTAGTCGTCAACTTTTGTTTTATTTAGTTTACTTTGATATTTTGAACTCTTTTGGTTATTTACCTTTTATTAGTTTAGCTTTTCTAGCAAGTCAGAGTAGAAGGGTATTCTCTCTAGAATATTCCTCTTTGCTTAATGAGCTAGGCCCGTATTGTCTGGTGTAAATAACAAATCTTGCGTTTATTTAATGTTCAAATCATTTTTACATTCCGTTATAAAAGCACATGGCTGAAATTAGCATTTTACTATTAATTTCTCAAATTTTTCGTCAGTAAATTAATAAACTAATTAATTAGTGAAGTAAGAAAGCAATATAAAACGAGCATTATTGATCGAAACTCCCAAGTTTAGAGGGACAATTCTAGTTCAGAGTGTAAGAAAACATTGATGGATTTTGGCATAAGTTTGTTTGTACCTTAAGGGTTAGATTGAAACTTAAATTCTTCGAAATGTTTTACTCATGCACTCCATCGGTGTACTAGTTTGGGTCTTGATCTGAATAAAATTATTTTTGCCTTTTTAAAAATTTAAAAGTTAAACAATTAAATAAAAATTGAGGTACTTACATCATGACAATGAAAAACACCACGATGGCATGAGAAATTGTGGACATATCAAATGTGTTCTCCCCTGTATGCCTTGCGTTGACACATTGGAAGACTATGCTCACGAATCTCTCATACGCGTTGAGTCCACTCAGTACTTCCGAGTTCCATTCTATAGCACAAAACAGCACAACCCCTATCGCGATAAACCCGAAGACTGTAGGAACTAGAAGCATAGCATGCGTTCTTGGTAGGAAGTGAGAGTATCCTATTAAGTTGGAGTTTTGGAGTATATATTCAGCTTCCGTTTTCTTAAATTTCTTACCCGCAAACCAAATTAAGAACCTTAAGCAAGGTGGAAACAATGTGTTGCCCAGAAGGACTTGAGGTATTAAAATCAGCAACAAACCGGAATTCTTGTTAAAGACCATCATGTTTTCGTTCATGGGGACATAACCACAGCTAGCAAAAGTTGAAACTGTAGTAAAAACCGCGAAAGTGAAGGTTTGAATCCTCTTGCTTCTTAGGACATTTTGGGCACTTGAAATGGTTGAAATGTAGATTAGGACACTAGCAATACCAAAAAAGTGTACGACTAGTATGTAACCTAATATTAACAAGGTGAGAAATTTGATTGACTCGTACTTGGGCACTTGAGAAAAGTTCCGTTTTCTAATGAGTTTAGACGCCTTGAAGTGAAGTCCAACCATGGAAGTGAACACCTCACCTCCCACAAACATTAATACAGTCATGACGACTAGTTGTTTGTTCGAGAAGGTCTCCATTTCGACTGTGGACATACTTGAGTCGGTGGTAGTGGAGATGGAAGTGAAGAATAAATCTATATCTCTAGGACGGAAGGAGGTTTTCGGCTTCATAGTCTTTAGGACTCCGAAGCCGAGAATGGAAAGGGAGAGGAAATAGAAAACTTGGAATAAGAAGGGGTTTACTTTAAAAAGTTTGAGGTAAGACATGAGAAATCGAGTTTCATGTATGAATTTGGTTGTTGCATGAAAAGTAGCAAGCCTATTCATTCTTTTTTCCTACTCGGAGAAATGTTGATCTAGCTTGTTGTGTTGACTTGCTACAGAGTTGGTGGTGCATAGAAGAAGGATAATATATGGGAGTATTTATATATAGCAAATATTATTTCCTATGTGATTTAATGGCCTAAATTAATGATTCCGTTCCAAGGATCTCTTCCCTTTCAGGTTCCTTCAATTATACATATAATAATGACAATCTGCCTTTCTTCTGGCCCATATCAATTACTAACACCCAAATTTTCTAAGTCCCTCTCCCACACAAAAATAGTTCCTTTCTTTTTTTTTTTTTTTTTTTTTTTTTGTTGTTGTTAGGTGAAATTGTAATGCAACTATAATGCATAATTGCATATATATATGTGGTCTCCATAGGTTACGTATTAAGAAACAAAATAATGTTGGTTCATAGTTCATGTTACGTGGAATTGTAATACAACTACAATGTATATACATTTGGTCCACTACATGTGTTCTGGATCGGAACAGTAACAAGTAGGCCAGACTGCAGGTGATCATGATGAATTCTTATTTGTTCCATAACCTTATAACCAGGTAGATCTAATGAATGTGGGCCTCTGCACTGGTGCTGTAGGCTGTGGGTTGGCATGTCACCAGTGTGAAGTGTCTCCCAATAACTATGTGGTGAATGCATGGAATTATCTCAACAGTGAAACTATACGTATATTCAAAGTAGAAGTTCAATCAACACTAGACGAACCATAAAATAAAATGATAAGACCCGCCACCTCATCATTTCTCAGTAAGAACATAAGATCCAAATCTATTTTCATCTTCAACCATAAGACTCAAATAAATAATTTTTTATTCATAAAATACAAAAGTTCAAAGAAAACAAACAAAGTAGACATAAAAAGGAAAAGGAAAAGAGAAAATTAAATAATAAAATATTGCATAAGACCTCATTAGATGGGTCTTATGTGGGAAGACTCGTCTTATACATAAGAAGATAAGACCCAACTTTTGACACCTCCAATCATGGTCCTATGTAAGTCTTATACATAAAACTCTCATAAGACTCATGGTCTGATTAAGTCAATTTCAGAAACCAAATACAGTTAGGAGAAAGAATTGTTGTTAATTAAGACAATTAATTCGAATGTTCTTAATATTCGTATTAGCTACATATTGTGGTCTATATATAGTGATGAAGGTTGTATTATTTAAACATAATTCATAACAAGTCCTCATCAACTACCTCTTAGCTATATTACTTCATATTATAAGTTCTAGCTGGCCGTTTCTTAAATCTTGTTAGGTACTTGTAATTGAGATTGTGGTAATATAAGGAATTGATCTCCGTACACGTAGGTTATTTACTACCGAACCACGTTAAACTTTGTGTTCATCAATGTTGGTTTCTCTTTGCTACATTTCTTGTCGTGTGTGTTGATATCGATTGGGGTGACATATTGTAATACCCCTTACATTTTATTAGTACGAGTTTATATAATGGGCCGAACCTAGAAATATTGTCAATTGGCGTTGAAAATTATATGTGAACTTATTATATGGTCTCGAGTTAAAGCCTTAAAGAGTTGAAATTTACTAGTTGATATTTTATGGACCAACAACGCGAGACGGGGCAGAGTAATTGTTTGTTGACGGACTTGAACCGAAGTAGAGACCCAAGTGATTACCCTGAAGAGGTAATTTTAGGTTAGTAACTTCCTCAATTTTCAAGGAGGCCGTCGTCTGACTAACCGTATCGTCAAAGCCCCACGCACGAAATTGCAGTAACGTGGTATGAGGCAGAAGTGATTGAGTAATGGTTCATCAAACCATTAATTTAGTAATTAGTACTCTTACTAATGAAGGTACGTACATGTGGTGCTGATTTTGGTTATTTGTTACTCCGTCCAGTCAAATGTTTCCCATTTCGTTTTGTCGATCATTTTTGGGTCGTAAATTACTTCTAAATCATATCGAATAAAAAATTTAGAAAAATTATTATAAACTAATTTGATATTTGTACTATTTTAATATAATTTTTTTCATTTTTTTCTCCTATATGATTTATAAGTAATTTGCGATCGAAAAAATGTCAACAAAACGAAACGAAAAGTTTTGACCTGGACGGAGGTAGTAGTTCCATATCGGTGGATGGATTTTGACACCATTAATAACCTTTTGGGGGTGGTCACGCTCACGGATCAGGAGATTTGAGTTTGGATGTACAACCACCTGTTCAATGAGTTAGGTCAAAGTTTGACCCAACCCACCCACCCCGGAAAATTTTAGAAGAAGAAATTTTTTTTCAGGGTGTGGTCCAGGTTGGGTGTAGTGCCAATCAGGTTTTGTGCGGATTGGGTGTTAGATCATTACGGGTGTTAATCCACACCCGCACATGTACTTAACTTTTTGTGTGTGGGTGAATCGGCTGAAGAGTGGATTTTAGCGGGTCCCACCCGGTTACACGCCTAGGTCAAACAACAATTTTAAGAGTTGCATTGGATCAAGGTGATTTAGGCTAATGATGTACGTTGTTGATGCCTTGATGGAGCCTATAGACAAGATTAATTCGATAGACTTGTTAAAAGTTGGATCGAAAAGGTAATGAGATATTTTGACACTAAAACTTTTATTTTCCGTACTACTATTATATATAAAAACACATGTTCAATGTTTTTGACAATTACTATTATGTCCGTTTACTGGGATTGATATAATATACTCCCTCCGATAACATTTAACTGACGTTTTAGTTGTTTAGTACATTTGCTAAATCATTGACCTTTTCCGGACCAACTCATGGCCATTCCTTAAAATTCAGTGATATGTCCATTTTTCTATTATATTTTTTGTTCATTATTTTTCAGAAACGTAGCAACATGGATTTGTTTATTATTATTTTGATCATTAAATATAACAAAAGTAGTGTCATTAAAGGAGCACATCAGCCTCCTTCATATTTGTGCCTCACCCAAAACGACAATTAAATTGAATTGGAGGGAGTAAGAGCATTCCTTATGATTGGGCTTAATGTGGGCGTTTTTAACATATAAGTAAAAAAAAAAAACCCTTTCAAATGAAGTTTCCAATGGTTTGGAGGCTTAATTTGAGTTTTTTTAGTTGTGGGACCCACATTAACATGCAGATTAACAAACACAGATAATATATAGAAGTTAAAGCACAGCGGAATATAAATAAGAACCTGTGTTTGAAACTTTTCAAGCAGCTTTGTAGGCTTGCTTGATGCCCGGTCAAGGCAGAAAATCAACTAGAAAAGATCTTGTTCGTACAACGATGTATACTCTCAATATCTATTCTAGTAAAACGACACTAGTCACCTATAAGATGATATAGAATACCCTTTTATCTATTCTACCTTCAATACGCTGTTAGAGAAGTCTCGAATATAAACTAGTGTAAAAGACACGAAACAAACAATTTAAACTATAAACTAACTCTCAGTTGTAAAACTCTTGATTCGGTGTACGTGTTCTCTGCTCTTGTCGATGCTCTGCTTATATAGAGGGGGAAAACTACATCGACTTCAATAAGGAAACACGTCTTGATGAATCTGGACAGGATTTGGAATTAGTCTTCTATTAGGAATCAAACTTCTTCTTCAAGAACTACTTTTCCTATTAAGACTTGATTTCCTTTCTTGAGTTCTTCATCAAATAAGTCTCTTCCTTCTTGTAATATGACAATTCCCACGTTCTAATAAACTTTCTGCACAAGTAAAACAACTACAGCTGTGGAACAATTAGTGTTAGAATAGGTAAAACTAAAAATAGGCGGTTAAGTGCTCTCTTTCCAGAAACTAGGGGTTGAGTGAACCCATAGGTGAATTCCTATGTCAACACCCTTGAAACAGTGACACTTACACTACTCACACATATAAACTTATGTTTTACTTGATAACATTTGTGTTTTCGTTATTATCATAACACGAGTATTTTGAAATAAGTATAAATTAATCAGTCCCTTAAAAACGTTTTGTATTATGTATGTTGAGAATAAAACCGTCTAATTAAACAAGGTCAACGCAGATGGAGCAATATTGCCATATTTTATGCGGAAAAAAAGTATGTTGCCCTCAAACCTTTTTTAAAATTTACACTTTAACCGAATATCTTTTTAAAATGTTATCTAACCACCAAACATTTTCTAAAAAGTTGCAGTTTATTCGATTTTACTAACACCGTTAGTATTTCCGTTAGGTATTTACATTTACAAAAGACATTATAATTCAATCCGACAACAATCACTTTGCTCATATAATCCCTTTCTCCTTGGAATCTTAGAAATATCAATGGCACTTACTTGTAAGAAAGAGAATTTCAATTCTCCAAACAGCACAAGGACCTTTGATAAAACCTTTCTTTTTTTTCAGCCGATGACCAAACTTTAGTAATAGTCTATCAGCATTAAAACTCTGAATCTGTACTCCTCTAGTTAGATTCCATACTCCTCGCATTGTTCTCTTAAAGGCATCCATGTTCACGTCATCACGTGTTTCTCCTTCTCGCCAAACAAAGGCTCATATCTGCTGTATCATATGTACTCTTAATTAGGTACTTCAATCGTACGTAGTAGTATCTTCCGTCACCTTCAGATGCATTAGCTTATCTCGATAAATTATGAGAGTTAAAATAGGGAGAGAAGAACAGGAAGACACATTAATGTGTTGATCACTTAAAAAAGGTTTTAGTTGTTAGTATATAGGACTCTAGGCAAACGTATAAAAACTCCAATTGGCCGAGGAATCAAGCTCTCATGGTTGTTGTTCGAAGATCATGTTTTGGGGTTCGGTACAAATTATAGCATATTTATTAGCAGGGAGGTTTTTCACTCTTGTCTATTTAACAGTGTTAGAAATATCGGGTAAACTGCAACTTTTTAAAAAAGATTTGGTGGTTACATGACATTTTAAAAAGATATTCGGGTAAAATGCAAATTTTAAAAAAGGTTTGGGGGCAGCATACTTTTTTTTTCCTTTATAAACATACGGATCAAATTTTTCATGATCACCAAACGATACCTGCCAAAAATTTAAACTCATGGACTAAATTTGCCAATCCCCCCTAAAGATAGATATTGTCCAAACAAGCATGGTTTTGGGATGGCTTGAAGTTTCTGTTCGGGATCGTGTTGGATTGCGTTGAAGCATAGGGTTGGAACATTGGGGGTTGTCAAATTACATGTATTAAATGGGTTCGGTTAAAACCCTATAATCCATTACAATTAAGAAAATTGTAAGTGTCGCTGTTTACGGAGGTTGACCTATAGGTTTACTGGAGGTTCACTCAATCCCGTATCACTGGAAACAGAGCACTTAACCGACTTTTATTGTTTTACCTATTCTAACACTAACTGTTTCACAGTTGTAGTTGTTTTACTTGTGCAGGAAGTTTATTAGCTTATGGGAATTGTCAGAGTTCAAGAAGGAAGAGACTTATTCAAGGAAGAACTCAAAAAGGAAATCAAGTTCTAAAAGAAAAAGGAGTTCAACAAAGAAGAAGTCGTTTCCTAATAGAAGACTGAAGTTTAAGCGTCCAGATTCATTCCACACGGTTCCTAATAGATTTCGAACAAGGCTTTCTACCACTATATATATGAGAGCATCGACATTGAAGAGAGACACGGCACAAGAGAAAAAGTTCAGTTTATAGAGTTATAGGTTTATAGTTTTATTTGTGTCTTCTTTTACACTAGTTTATATTCTAGACTTCTCTAACAGCGTATTGAAGGTAGAATAGATAGATTGGTTTCTATATCATCTTTATAGGTGACTAATGTTGTTTTACTATGATAGATATTGAGAGTATACAGCGTTGTACGAACAAGATCTTTTCTAGTTGATTTTCTGCCTTGACTGGGCATCAATCAAGCTTACAAAAGCTGCTTGAAAAGTTTCAAACACATGTTCTTTTTTATATTCCGTTGTGCTTTAATTTCTATATATTATTTGTGTTTGTTAATCTGCAGGTTGACGTAGGTGTTCACTTAGTCAATCTTGGACCAACTGGCTGGTAATTTATATCTAAAACAACTTATACCGATCCTACATTATTTCAAAAATCATCCTCAAGTTTTATATCATTCATCCATTAATTCAACATGTTCCACTCCATTAATTCTATACCACACAACGTTACAAACCGATCAAACGAATGTTCACTTTCAAATATGATCCTTTTCCACTTCTTGCTCTGCTTTCTTCTTTACACATTAGGCATCCATGCATGCACGAACATATGCTTCTTTCAGAGCCTCCTTTTCTACACCAGCCACGGTACTTTTTCCATACACCAAGTTGAGATTTCCATCTTCAACCTTAGAGTGTAGCACGAAGCTCGGAAATGCTAATGTTATATCCCTGAATAAGTCAAAGAACCATATACATGTCAGCAAGTTCTTGCATTCTCCATCTATTCCACAAGTGAATGCTGTCGCATCGCATGAGAAGCATTTTTTACTTACTTGAGGTATGGAAGAGTCATGTTTTTAATTATAGAGGAATTTTTAGAGACAAGCTCTTCCCATTCGTCGGGATCAATCCTTCCGTCACCTTTTGTATCTGCCTCAGCAAATGTCTGAAACACCAAATGAGGGACTTTATAAGGTTTTATAACTAACACGTACGTATTAATCATAGAATGATTCATTTCGATGCCAATAAAGTGACGTGTGTGTGTATATATATATAATCTTACCTTGTCCACGATCATTTCGAAGATTTCTACAGACAATATGAGTTCTGATTCATGTAAGAGGGCTAATACCATCTCTCTCAACTGCACAGCATTACATAAAATTCTCTAAAATTAATTAAAGCAGGCGTGAGGTAGG
Source organism: Plantago ovata (assembly GCA_028274465.1). Classification (NCBI taxonomy): domain Eukaryota; kingdom Viridiplantae; phylum Streptophyta; class Magnoliopsida; order Lamiales; family Plantaginaceae; genus Plantago; species Plantago ovata. The sequence continues at coordinate 4,698,096 of CM051458.1, forward strand.
CAAAAACAGGTCTTGATTTCATCATTACTGGAATTAATATTCTGTTACTTTTTGAAAGCTAAAGCCAACATTTGCTAATGCGGGAACACGGTTTTACTAATTATTAACTGCTACTGCATGATGAATAATGTTTGCGTATAATTTAGAAAAAGGGGTGGGAGTTCTTTTTTCTTCTTTTGTATTTTTATATTCAAAAAAGTAGTCACAAAAGTTAAGCATATATAATCCTAGCTAGTTTTTGGTACGTTACATATTATAGTTAGGTAATCTGCTCATTTGTACAAATTAAAGACAACATTCATGAGTGTGTTGGTGTTGCATAACTATACTAGGAATTAAAAACATCCTAAATTAACTGCTTACTCATCTTCAAATGATCAAATCAGTGAATGGCTTCGTAGAAAGTTAAAGAATTAATAATGTTCTTTAAAGAAATACTATATGGTAAGAAAAATTCATCACCTCTTCTTTCTCAATGTAACCAGTCTGCCTTAAATCATACAATCTGAATGCAACTGCATGCCAGAAGAAGAAAACCTCGAGTTACAAATCCGACAACAAAATGGCCATAGATATATTATAATATATATATAGGTGCCACAGTCCACAATATGCATGGTGTGGTGAAATATGTAACCTTACATGACATTTTATCTGCTACTAATGCATCAGGGTGAAACACGCCTAATGATCGAACAAACTCTCCAAATTCGATAACTCCATTCTGCTTGTAATCAAACAGATCAAATATCTACAAGAGAAAAATTCGTGATGAGAACTCTACTATGGACAACACTTGGTTTGGTGCCATTAATAATAACGCGCGTTATGAGCATTTAAGAAACTAATTAAGATGGCATTTCCGCATGTACATATACCCTATCTGCAAATAGATTGCTCCTGTTCTGGTTCCTAAACATTGCAAGCTGGAATTCTTCCTGATGATGATGACACGGCAAATAATTAATGTTAATATATGAAGAAAACAAAAGCACTGAACTAATATATAGATGAAGATTAATGGAATTAAAATTGACTTGATTAAGGGCGATCGATATCATCATCTGACCTTGTGTATAAGGCCATCATCGAATATGGAGCTGCTTATTTTCTTGAAAAGTTCATATAGTGCTTCTACTTCACACACTGTAACTGTAAGATAAGTAAAAAACATGTCTAAGCTTTTATAATAGTAGAAAATCAATTAAGCATAAAAAAGCTATTCCAAGTAACAGCATGCAAATGGGACTGGAAATAAGTTGAAAACCTCATCTCTAATTACATGGCGCATGAATACTTACAAGGTGTCTCAGCAGCTAGAACAGTAGGCTCCTCATAACCAGGGGTATGTTTTGCAGCTTTGGAGTGAAAGCAACCCATAAAATTGAACAAGGTGTTAATGGCTACAGATACTCTTCACGGTTGTTGTCGATTGTTTCATGCCAATCTAGCTAGTTAATACGATTGTAAACATCTATTATGCCAGAAGAAAAGATTGCATTGGAAAAGAAAATTACAAACAGATATATAGCTCACGACAAACACAAAGTATATGAAACCATGCATCAAAGATAACATTGTATACTTTATTAATCACCATTCAAAGTGTGATATGATAGCATTTTACAAAATTGGATTTTTCTTCCGAATCAAGAAAATTGCGGAAACAGAAAAATGGTGGTAATTGAGTTTACCATCATTGATGTAAACAAAACAGAGGATTTTTGTAATGATGATTACCTTTGAAATTAAGAGCTCCAAGCACAACAAAGCGGTGGTGAGCCGGCTACTGTAATGTCATTATCTGCTTACATATATATATATCTATATATGGACATTTCACAAAAAGATGATTATCGACAATACATGACACAACCAACTACAAATTCTCTTACTGGAATTATTACCAATAAGATATTGTCATATCAGATTACACTCAGATAGAGCCAGCTAGTGCACTGTTACCAAATGTTTATATATCGTCATTATTGATATTTTAGATCTATAATTAGTCTTTTAATGTTAATTTGGTCTCTAAATTCAAGTTCAAGAAGATTAACATTGGTAAATTAAAGCTATCAAATGAAAATATTAGTTTGGCTTAAAAAAACTATAAAAATAGAAAAGGTAGACCTACTCACATGAATATCTGATGCATCATGCGTGGACAAACAAGGAAAAAACGATAATTAAAACTTCATTGATTTCGCAAAATACTAAAGATGGAATTGAAAAAAATTCAAAGTTCGTTGATTCTACTATAAAATACCGAAAAATACCGAAAATTGACAAATTTGTGAGAAAATCTCTTTTTTTTATTAATCAATCAAAATATCACTGAATTAAAGTAAGAGTGGACATGTATTTAAATATTAGAACCTAACTTGCTGGAAAAGAAAAAGAAACCAAATATGAAGCTAAGTCTACTAAAACCTAACTTGCTAGAAAAGTAAAATAAACCTAAAATATTAAAACTAATCCATCTTCGAATTTATTGGCCCATACCGCATCAATATCACAAATTCTTTAAAAAAAAACTATTTTTGCACTAACTTAACTTATAGTTGAACTTGGTTTCCACTCTATATTAACAACCAACTAGGTCATTTAAAAACCCGCCTAACAAGTTTTACACTTTATAAGACTTAGGCTATGTTCTGTTCGTCTGAATAGAACTGATCTGAACTGAACTGAATGGATCTGAACTGAACTTATTTGTAGTACAAAATAATATTAGACAAATTTGAATTGAACTGAATTGAAGTTAATGCATCTGAACTGATTTGAACTGAACTGATCTGATCTGAACTTAAAATAATTAATTTTTTCAGAAGAAAAGAACATAGCCTTACTCTTAACATACTTATCTTTTCTTTTTAGATTGTTTACGTATTCCCTTTTCGTCCGTTTTTTTAAATTGTTTACGTTTTCATTTTTAACGACTTTTTAACCCACCAAAATTTTTCATTCATTTAAACCATAGGAATTACAGTTGTACGTGTCCGGTTCTCCTAGAATCCCACGACTCAGGGGTTATCTATTTCTCAAATCTTTGCGCAAATAAACAGAAAACTAACTAATTCAAAGTTGACTTTGATAACCATTACAACAATACTCCCGCAACATATCTAAATTTGTCATACTTATTTCATGTGTCAATCATTTAATTTATTTTGTAGTCGATAGCTTATAACTTATAAGCTAGTACTAGAATTTAGTTGCTCCGATCCATTTGATTAATTACAACTTTCCTACTTTCCCGGCCTTTTTAGCGTAATATCACGATGTTTCCAATTTCAAACTTTTGAAGTTTTCATTTTACTCATCAATTATTCATTATATCCTTTTTATAACTATTTCATCCAATTTCGTCATAGTTTATCACTCATTTATCACTTTATCAATATAACTCCTCACACAAATAAGTTATTTAACAAATTTTCTTAACCTAGAGTTTTTTAAGCACTAAGCTAATTAAAATAGTCAATATAACCTAAATATGTAACGTCATTTGCTAAAATAGTGCCATGCATAATCTAATCTAATATGTGATGGTTCAAATTACTTTTGGATATTGATTTGATTTCTTTGTCGTTTATTATTCTACTTACGCCGTTCTTATATGCTTTAGACATGATTATTAATGGAGGACTATGCAAAAGTATTGATGATGAGCGCATATGATTATATATTATATTGAAATAATACTCAAGAGTATGTGTACATTTTGATCTCAATCCACTGTATTTTAAGTTACATTGAATTTTAATGCCTAACAGTTAGCTCTAATAACGAAATAAATCAATTTATGCCAACAATTACATTTTAGTTCATGATAAACTCAAATTGGGGCTTCAGACACTATTCCAAAATTTAATTTTAATACAATCTAATCTAACAGGTTGTGTGTATATATATATATATATATATATATATATATATATATATATATATATTTGAAATCAAGCAAATATATTAAACAGAATACAAGGTCTTCAAAAGTTAAGCTACAAACCGTACGGAATTAAAAGAGGCTAAATTAAGCAAATTGTTCAACCAACACGGTGCAATATCCCAAATGAAATGAAAAGAACCACAAAAGTTTGGATTCCTCCAAAAATTCTTTTTCTTCATTCGTTGGCAAGATGATCAACAACACCAATTGGCTTCTCTGTACACAAACTGGATTTGGACTTCATCCATGTTCTTCAAGTTCTCAGTGGATTCCCACATATGCTCATGATTTCTTAAGCGCACTGATTCCTCCCTGTTTAGACAAGAAATCAAATACTTAGAATCTGTTTGAACAATTAGTTTCTTTATGTCTAGCTGAGTGCATAATTGTGTTCGAAGTTTGAATGCAAAGCATTCGACTGTATTAACATCTACATCTCTTAGAAAGGAGGCAGATGCTCCTCTGATAGAGCTTCCTTCATGGTTTCTTATGATGCAACCCGCCCCAGCTATTTTGAATGTAGGGCAAACACTACCAATACCATCAATGTTTAGGCAGTAAAAATTAGGGGGTGGTGGACTCCACTTAACCAAAACTGGTTTCTTAATTTTTACCCCTAACCCTAACTTAGCAACTAAGTCGAAGTAATATATAGAAATAAACCTAATAGAGCCTTTAACGAATCAAAACAACTAAGGAAAGCAATTAATCAAAAGATAGCAACTAAGGAAAAGAAATCCCTAGCCGCCACAACCGCCGGTGATCTAGTCAACTTAAGGGACAAGTCCATGAGAAATGGGAAAAACCCAGTCCGAGTTGGGCTAAACTAAACATCGATGGAAGTGTTTTTTTTTTTTTTTGAAACGACAAATATTACAACTACTCTTACACTACTATTATACAAATATCCTAAACCACCTTATTTCTTCACACCTACACCAACTTTATGATTCCGTCACCACCATGGATCTAACCATCTCTTTTCAATGCTCCAACTCACTACCACCGCACCACCTTATGACTCCCAACATTGATGGAAGTGTGATTACCTCAATTAATCGTGGAGCCACCGGTGGGATTCTCCGGGATGCAGACGGCGAATGGGTGTGGGGGTTTCAAGAAACATGTTGGTCCCTTTAAACAACAAGAAAAGACTAGGGGGGGGGGGGTGAATAGTCTTTTCAAAATTTTTCGTCGTTTAAAACTTTCTCAGCAAGTGCTTATTACGTTTCAGTAATGAGTTTGCTGGTACTTAACTTTCTCAGCAAGTGCTTATTACTTTTCAGTAATGAGCTTGCTGATACTTAAAAACAGAGTGCGAAAGTCTTTTACAATAAGTGCTTTTATCAGAGAGCTAGTTTCAGCAAGTGAGCAGAGTAACAAAGTACGATAAACGTAACTTGCTGAAAACTAAGTGCAGTAAAGTATATCACACAAACACTTTTATAGTGGTATCTGAGGGAGACGTAATCTCTCAAGTAATCCACTTTGTCCTTTCTAGGACTGAATCCACTATGATAAGATATGAGGTTCCTTACAAATCCTATCACTAATGATTCTCAGAAACCAAAGCACACTTGCCTTGTTTCCAACCTAAACTAGAGAACTGTAACCTTGTTCTCCACCAAACTTGGGACTATAATCAGCAACACTATGCTTGATTAATTCTCCCTGAATCTCACGCCTGAAAATGTGTTTATCAGTTAGAGGGGTTTGGGATGAGATGAGTTGAGTATAACTTTTCAGCTATAACAAGTTATCTAAAGAAACACGACTTGAAATACTTTGCAGTAAACAAGTTTGTTGTTTCTAGTGTCAAGACTTGTTCTTGTTCCAAAGAAAGAACACTTAACTAATTTCTTAGCCGTGAATGTTCTACTTCTTCACAAGTAGCTTTTGTTTCAAACTTGTCTTGGAACGGATCAATAGACAGTAAAGAATAGAGAAGGTTTTTAGTGTTTAAAGAACAAGTGAGAGTTTGATCACGTTGTTGACACACCTTCTACTCTTGCTTGATAACCTCTATTTATAGTGTCTCAAGGGAGCCGTTTGAATTTCAAATTCTAAGGCTTTGTATCTTAAGATGTCACTATCTTGCTTTTGCACTTTCAGCAGCGTACTTCATTTGTCTTCTTGTCTTCATGTTATTCGCGTGCTTACTTTGCATTTAATGTTCTTATGAATCAAATTCAAATATGAACGTTGGAGCCAAAATGCAAGTACTGTTCAGCAAGGAGGTCACATATGTTGTCAGCAAGTGGTCAGTCTCAGTTTCAGCAAGTACAACCTACTCTGTCATATAGATTTTCACTTATGCAGGCTGTTGCTGGAAATCTCACTTTCTGAAACAACATGTGCCTTTGTAGATACCTTTCTCAGAATTCTTCTAAGTTCAGTCTTCGAATCTTCAACTTTCTGAGTGGTTCTAGGTCTTCAATAGTTCGTTTGTAAAAACATAGTACATCATCAGCGAGCTTAAGAACCTAACTAGTACCTACACTAAGTCTTTCAGCAAACGTTCCTCTTTTACAATGTCCTTAAAATTCTAAATTCCTATGGACCTTAAGAGTACTAGTTAATGGACTTACCTTAATTTAGCATGGTTAATTACTCATCAAAATTACAAGTTTCCTAACAATACTAAGGATTCAAAGTCGAGTTTGAATCCTTAGTATTGTACAAGCTGCTTTTTGGTGAAGAAGAAAATGAAGAAGACTTGGTTGTGAAAGAGAAAGCAGCTAGATGTAAAGAATTACTTAAAATTCCTTGGAAAGTTGAGCTCAAATGGATAATAAGGTAAGCTAATATGTGTGCTGATAAGATGTCTAGACTAGACAGTAGATTTCTGGAGGATGGAATTCTTGGAAATTTACCACCTCTCCCTGTTATACCGTTTCTAAACTTCGAAAGAATATCTTTATTTACCAAAAGAAAAAAAAATTGTTAATAACATAGTTTTACTTAATTAAAGTTCTAAATTTCTATTCATATGAACAAAATAATATTTTTAGTTCACTTTAATTCAACTCATTAACTAATGATTGTTGTCTCAAGTCAAATGGTTTTTGGGACTTGAGTTCACTTAAATAAGATCTCGAATTTAAATATTGTAAATGTAAAACACCGATCGACGAGCTGCTCCTTAAAAAGGACTCGACAATATATTAAGTTGAATTAATCGGCAAAGCAAATATCAGTAAAATCGATAAGTTCAGATCCGTTCAATCAAACAAAAACAAAAAGAATAGAAAGTTAATTGGTTAATCTTAAAGTAGCAAACGCATAAGTGTCCAAAGCAAACACTAAAAAGCTGCTCGTAAGAGTAAAAAGCACATAATCACTTTAACCCTACCTAGTCTACCTTAATTATATAAGAACAACTGGAGTAGTAAAGATTGTTTCTACATCACATATTTTACTCTCAGCCCTTCTATTTCATTTAGAACAACACTAATCAAGAAAGGGTACGTTGTTGGGTAGAAAGTAGTTCCCCTTTTTTGTGAATCTGCAGTTAATTGGACATTGGAGTTGGTTATGGTTTCAGTATGTAAATAGCAACATTTACTCTCCATGCTTCAATTTGTGTTGTTAATCAACTTAAATCAAGCATAGTATACAGGTTGATTAAACTCTATGTATGAGAGGCCTATTAACAAAAGACGGACTGTCTTTGTAACATTATATGCTACATGATTTCTGTATTTCTTTTTTTTGCTCTTTTCAATCAGATCATGAAACTTATTTACAACACCCAACACCGGGTAGATTTCCGCTTGCACACAGACTCGATCACAAGGAGCTAGAAATGCAGAATGGAGAGTTCATCTCTTTTCATAAGCTTATGTGCGACTTCCATAGAAAGAATCTCCTCCACTAATCCTGCTCCAACCTTCAAACAGTATTCCATACCATGACTGATCATGAGAAAAAAATAGTAGGTAAGTTAAACCGAAAAGCGAAAACAGACTAGCAGTAGTCATGTTTTACAGTTAAGATGTACTTCACCTTAAATAGAATGACTTAGAGCAACTTGTTATACGCAACTAGTACCAATCTGAATCACTAACCTATACATTGTAAAAAAAGTATGGTTAGTGAAATGACAGTTTGGGAAGTTGATCTCTTGGCAATGGTATAAAAACTAGCAACACATTTGCCTCACAAAATAAGGATGAGAAGTGAGTATATATATTCACTGCCGCTTGGTTCTTGGAACTGGAAGACAACAAGCAAACTTGTTTTCACCGTTGGTAGGGGCTTGCAATAGGGTCAAAACAAGAACAAATTAGTACTCAATCAGCTGAGAAATACATACACATACAAGACAGGAAAAGGAAACTAAGACAATGTAGAAAGAGGGAACATGACATGATCGAAAAGAATTCAATATGACAATCAGAAAATAATATTCGTTGCATGAATTTATGAAACTCCATTCTGTGTGTAAGAATCTGCCCATTTTTGCATGATTATTAGATTTATAAAAGGGAGCACGCCTAATGAGAAATGTATGCATCAGAACAAAAAAATGGGGAAAATTTAAACAGGGAAATACACATGCTCAAAGTACTGATCAGAATGAATTCCTCAAGAGACAAGAAAATAATAATACTTACAATGTTTCGTAGGCAGTTGATAACCATCTATGTAGACTTGTTCGATATGAGAAATCTTGAGCCACTCAAAATCATCAGCACCAGGAGAACGTTTACACTTGTCTGCGACTAGTGGGCAGTAATCAATTGTTAATGAAGATAATTTGGTGAGGCGTTCCATGGCTTCCTTAGATGGCATATCTGTTAGGCTTTTGCATTCTTCAATCACTAACTTCTGCAAAGAAGAAATATTCCCTATCCATTCAGGCAGAGCCTCAATTCTTCCGAATTCTGATATGCGTAATACTCGTAGACCCTTGAGATTTTGAATTTGAAGGGGCAAAGATTCCCAATGTCGTTGCCCAAATACATGAAAATCTTGAACAGAGTTATTTTCAGGCAAGAAGGCGTTGAGGAAATGGTTGAAGGAAACTAAGTCCCATGATTCAGAAAATCCACCCATCTCCAATCTCTGCAAGCTACTAAGACAGCTGACATTCTGAGTCACTGTTTCGAAATCAGAGCATTCAACTCTTGGAAGCTTAGAAAGATTCAGTTCCACCAGACGAGACATTTTCAATATATAAGGAGTCAGTGCGCCGAACTTTGTGAAATTTCCCAAACTGCAAAACTTGAGATTATGGAGCGAAGAAGTACACGACTCGAGAAATTCACTTGACAAATGGGTGAGTTCTGGACAGTCTGTGATGGTCAGTATTCGGAGTGATGGGCAGCTTACTGAAATTGACTCCAATTCTGGGCAGTACCGTATTTCGAGTGTCTCCAGGCGGGAAAGGGTGTCTACTACTGGTAAGCAAGAAACATGTTTTAACATGTGACAACGATATATCCGCAACACTGAAAGATTCTGAGTCTTTGAGAAAAACTCACCGGGAAGAGAAACCAATCCAGGTAAGCTATCCATCTTCAATGTTTGGAGCGAGCTTGTGGTGCTACATACTTTCCTCAATGAAAATTCAGAATCCACTTTGGAGACTTCCAGTACTTTAAGAGATGGGAAATTACTTGGAATGCTCTCCAAGTACGGGCAGTCATAAATTTTCAAGAACTCAAGACACGGAAACACCGTAACTTCCATCTGCACATCTACCCACTCCTTCAATTTTTGCATACTCCACAACTCTAGCTTCTCAAGAGCCGGAAACGCTGGTTTTGTTTCTTGGAGTTTCTTTGCATGGTTGCTATTGCTTGATGTACTACTACAATGTTGTTCTAAACCATAAAATGAACGCCCTATGGATTCTACATTGTGCAACCCGTGGATCACCAAAAACTTGAGACTTGGGAGATGGCCAAGACTAGGAATTTCTTCACATCGAGGGCAGTCTCGGAGATCTATCCTTACCAATTTATAAAGTTCCATCGAACAACCCTTGATATCATCATATACTCTCATCTTCATAGTCCACAACGGGAAGTTTCTGCTTCCATACCCATGAATTTCCAAACACTTCAAATTTGGGTGAGGTTGAAGCCCTTCCAATACATTCTCGTCATTCCTCTCAACTTCACTTGATTCACACCACTTCAGAGTTAACTGGAAAAGGTTTGGTTTCCCGAACAAATCAGCATGCTTGGCGTGTTCCCTATTACTCACTCTTTCAAGATTTCGTATCTTTAATTTTCCTTTTAGATTCATTAAGTTCCCAAGCTCTCGGATACTGCAACCATCATGATCACCCACACTATAAAAAGGAAGCGTCTGAAGAGAATTCAATTTTCCCATCCAAGGAGGTAATTCAATGAAAGAACTAATGTGAAGATGCCTCAAGTTAAATAACTCAGTTATTGTACTTGGAAGCTTCACAAAATATCCCGGAACCACTAGAGTCTGCAAGTTGAGGAGTTTGTTGACTGAATTAGGTAAATATCGGATTTGTGTTTTTGAGATATCAAGAAACCTCAAATGTATTTGTTTTCCAATCTCAGTTGGTAGCTCACCAAGACTTGAATCCTCGAGCTTTAGAGCATGTAAGTGATTGAATTCTAAGAACAAGTTCTCTGAAACTTTGCCTTTCTGAATCAATGTACGCACATATTTAGCTTGCTCTTTTGATTTATAATATGGCAGCATATCATCAGAAACTTGGTAAAGATATCGGACTTTGTTCATATAATTCCCACCATCTGTCACCCCATTGCTTCCAGATATTGAGCTTGCGAGATCATGCACAAGGTCGTGCATTCCACAACATATTATATTCCCAAATTCGTCTTGCTCAACATCTTGGAATAACGAGTGCTGGAGAAGAATGTGAAAAAATCTATTCCCCAGACTCTCCATGTCACATCCTTGATTGGCATTCAAAAATCCTTCCGCCATCCAAACTTGAATTAGTTTTTCCTTGTAAATTTTTGTATCTTGAGGAAAAATAGCAGAATACGCAAAGCACCTTTTGAGGGATGATGAGGGCAATTGATTGTAGCTTAACTTTAAGATTTTCATAACTTGATTCTCATCTTGCCCAAAGTGTTGAAGTTCATTCTCTAGGATGACAGACCATTCATTCATCTTTTGACTTACCACACAACAAGCCTCCAATTACTTTAGCAGCTAATGGCAAACCGGCACATCTTCGTGCAACTTGTTTCCCTATTATTTCAAATTCCTCGGGAACATTTTCTTTTATTGAGGCTCTAGCTTTTATTATGGACCAACATTCATTTTCTGATAGTTTACTTAACAGAAGAGTGGAATGTGATTCCATAATGGAAGCAACAGTTACCTTTCTTGTGGTGACTAGAATGGCATTCCCCTTACCATTACTAATTCCTGCTAGGGAACTCGCAAAATCATTCCACTTTTCGGGGTCCTCGTTCCACACATCATCCAACATAAGGAGGTATGTTTGACCTTTTCTCTTGAATTCCTGCCCAATTTTTTCTAGGACAACTTCTTTGGTTAAAATGTCTTGAACAGTTTCCTTAGTTAAGGTCTCAAGAATCTTTTTGAATAAACTGATTTCGTCGAAATCAAAAGATACAGAAACCCATAACCTTTTCCCAAACTGACAACGAACGTTTTCATGATTGTATATTTTTCGAGCCAGGGCGGTCTTGCCTAGACCACCCATACCGACAATGGAAATGACAGAGAATGTTACATCCCGTGGAGTAGTAAGTAGCATTTTAACTACTTTTTCCACATCATTGTCTCTTCCAACAATGCCTGACTCGATTTTAAAAGAGTCACTCTCCATAGATCCAATAGCACTAGCATCATGCGCGTTGACTACAGCCACTTGAAGGTCTTTCACCACAGGCGAATTATAAATGTCTTCCAACTTCTTATTAACTTCACGGATTTTATAAGCCATTTTTCTACGGAAAAGCAAGCTAGTAGTAGAGCCAGATGAGGAACAAGACACCTGTAGCGACCCAAATTTTTGTAAGATGAATTAGTGCGGATTTAGGCGAATTACAACATAATTCACCATATTCTTTTACTTGAGCAAATCTCTTATTTCAAGTAGAAATTAATTAATGGAAGATGTAATCTAATAAAAGGAGGATTTAGGGGATAATTATTGGAATTAGCCAATTAGGAGATAATTTATAGGGAAGATTGTTTAACAATCTAATGTTTAGAGTCTAGACTTACACACCAAGTGATTGTTGATTTGGTGAAGGCTAGTGATATAGCCAGAGCTAAAATTATTAATGCCAGAGCAATTTACCTTTTATAAACACTAATCATTCCTAAAAGTGCACAAATTGCTCTGGCATTAGTAATTTTAGCTCTGGCTATGTCACTAGCCTTTGGTGAATCATATTATATTATGTTGTTGGTTTACATACTGGTTGAAGAATTGTTTATGATTAGTGGATTTAAGAGTTGCTAGCTAAGAGCTATTGCAGCCAACTCTTTATACCGTTTTAGAATTTACAAAACTGATATATGGCGACGATGTGTTGATGCGTAATACTCCTCTATTCTCTCAAGAGCTTATTATACTCTCAAAGGAATAATCGTTAAGGGATAAATGAGTTAAACGAAGTTTTATTAAACAAGCTAGTAGTAGAACCAGATAAGGAGCACAATACCATTTTGGTTTTTGAACTTTGGTTGTTCTTCCATTTCTGCCAGAGAAGCTGGTAGTTGAATTCATCGCAGATGGCATCAGCTTCGAAGGCCACATCTTCCAGCTGCTTCAACCATTTTTTCACAAGGCCGTTGCTGATTTCCTTTTTCTCAGCATCAATCAGCAACTCTTGGATCAGGCTGAGTGAGCCTTTGAGCTGGTCAAAGTCCTTCTCGAAACCACGTACAAGCTTAATTTCATTAGAGACTAATGAAATAAGATTTTGAACCAAAACTTGGACCACAGCTCCAGCAGCGTCCTCCGATCCCATAGTAATTTCAAAGAGAATTCTGTGTTTTTGTATGAGAGATAGAAAGACAGATATGGAATATATACAGCAATAGCAAATGAGAGAAGAGAAGTGAAGACTAGCTATATCTCAAGAAGCACTCAAAGATTGATAGACAAGTCTTTTTCTTTTAACTAAAATTATTGCCATTGGGTTGATCAGTTTCTTCAAAGAGGAATGATATTCAAACTCTTAATCCATTTTTTAACAAGACTAGCTCAAGCCTTGTTTTAAAACCAAATTTATTGCCATTTCTTTCTGTTTCTTCAAATTAAAGATGATATTCAAAGTCTTAATCCTTGAACAAGACTAGTCTAACTTGTTCTAACTAAATTTTATTGCCATTTAGTCATTTACTTTGGATTATTCAAATATGCATGGTACTCAAAGTCTTAATTAATTCTTTAAACAAGGCTATATTACTTAATACTTCTTAATCCAATATTTCCTAACCAAACCTGATGACTTCTCTGCAGCGGAAGGGTCGAATTAACAGAATGGTGTGCCAACTCCAACGACAATTCAACTCTAGTAAATATATACTCCACCATCCCATAGCATTGCACCATTTGATATAAGTTATAAGGTGGTACAGTAGAAGGGGGTTTGGGCTTGTGAAGGATAGATGCATGGTTCGAACTCCAGCGGAGACATAAGGCAGTTTATATTATGCGAATATATAAGGTGGTATATGATATTTGTATGTATAAAAGTAGTGTAGGACTAGGAGTAGTTGTAATATTTGACGTTTAAAAGAAAAAAAAAGCATTGCACCATTTGTTTTTTACACAAAAAATCAGAAGAATAATTAAATATTGATAGTGAAAGTCGATTTTACTTTATTGGGGATTTTTGGTCACTAAAATGTATTGATCAATGGGATATAAAATTATTATAACTTTTCCAAATATGACAAATAAATGAAATTGTGCAATTTTAATGGAACGCCTAAAATGGCAAAATGGTGCAATCGTTTTGGACGAAAGTAGTATATATATATATACTCTCTCCGTCCCAGAGCAGTTGCACCATTATATTTGATCTTGGACACAAAAATAAGGAGAAGAGTTAAATATTGAGTTATATTGATAGTTGAAATTGATTTTATTTTATTGTGATTTGTGACTACTGAAATGTGTTGATAAAATATAAAATTATAATAAATCTTTTCTAAACCTGGCAAAGAAACAATACGTGGTTTTTCGTTTCTTGTTGGATTTCACAAATGTTGGCGCACGGTTTGGGGAGAACTCTAGGGTTTCAAAGTAAATCAAAAAGGGAATGATGGACATGGAAAAACAGCTTTTTAAAAAATGAAACAGCACTACTAAGACACAGCTATTTTATACATTGGACATTGACTCACGAGAGAGTTATTGGACAAATGGATCACGAGAGCTATTGCAGGCAATTTCTACATGTCCAATTTATATAATTAGACTTGCTTTTTGATTGAATCTTACCAATGAATCGCACGCGCCAAAGACACATGGTACCACCACCACATGTCTACATTTTATTGGTGGTGACATGTGTCGTCCATACTTATATTTTTTTGAAAAAATCCCAGATTAAATGTGATGGTGACACATGTCCATGCGATTCAACCACTTCGGCGTGAGGCGCGAGCATTACACTCGTAAGATCTCATATACTAATTAAATCTTCAATTACAGTTTTTAGTCCCAAAATATAGTTACTACCCCACACACCCCACAACTTTTTGAAATTAATAATTCCACAATCAATTTCCATTTAATACCACACAAATAGATGCTAAACAAATCCAATCGACTTATGTGATACAAAATATACCTGACAATTTTTTATCTTTATGTACTTTCTTTATTTCATGTCTATTAGTATTTGTTATTTCAAATTAAAAATATTCACAACACATTTACTTTTTTTAATAATCGAACTATTACAAAGCTAGTAATAAATTATAAATAATCTCGCAGTTGACGAGAATTGAACCTATGAGCTCTAGTGTCATGATCCCTCAGTCTAACCAATTGAGCTAGACATCATTGGTTTCACAACACATTTACTTGTATATATATAAATTGAATTTTCCCCTATGAACTGGACTAATCACATAATGACACCATTTGAAATTCAAAACGAATTCTACTAAATCCTTCCTAATTCATTCTAATTCGACACCATCTTCAGTCATCTGGTTCTTCTTCTGCCCAACATTTCAAAGTTTTCTCCTTCTCTGCTTCCCAATCGCATCAATACTCAGTTTCTACCTTTTCCTTTTATCGGAAAGCTCAACCCGAGGATGCCGCTGAGTTTTCCGGCGGTTCTTGCCTCTGAAGAAGGACTATTGTCTAACTGGTGGAACGAAGTCAACAACTCTGTCCAATGGCGGGACAGTCTGTTGTTCACAATTTGTGCCGAATATGCCCTAGTTTCACTGATTTCCCTCGTCAGTTAATTAATTAGATTAATTGTTTTTACTTATTTCCATGAATTGCTGTGTATACATTATCCTCTAGCTAGCTACATTGCCATTAATTTTGATGTTGTTTTTGCAGATTGAGTTGATTAGGATTCAGAGTAGGGGTCCTGATTATGGCTGGACCACTCAGAAGGTTTTCCACCTCATGAACTTCATTGTTAATACAGGTAGATATGGACAGATTAATTTTCCTTCTAACTGTTAATTAATTTCCATTGATTAATAACTTATTTACTCTATGCAGCACGTGCAATTCTATTTGGACTTCATAAGGAAGTGTTTCTTTTGCATCCCAGGGTAAAAGGTTCACCTTATGCAATGTATAATGCTTATCTTTAATGTAAAGGGGTATGGGATAGGAGATATATGTTAAGATCAAGCTACATTATCGGTTTTATTAAGAAGCTTGGTTGTGGAGTCTAAGCTTGTCAAATTTTAATGTGCTTTAAGGGCTAGAACTCTGGCCTGATGCAATTTGGGCAATGGTGGACTAATGTTGTCTTACCGGCATGACTATTAGTCCACTCTCTAGCTCCTTTCGGAATGGAAGTTCAATATCTTGTGCTTTAACAATCAAGCTAAACATAGTCAGGCACTCGTCTTGTTTTTATTATAAACTAAAGACATCTTTTTCCCCCTTAATTCAGGCCCTGACAGTGGTACTTTTGGATCTCCCGGGCCTGGTGTTCTTCTCGATATATACCCTTCTTATCCTTTTCTGGGCTGAGATATATCATGAGGTATGAATGAATTTTTCGGTTCGAGATTCAGATCTGTGCATCTGTTGTGTTGCAGTAATTGGCAAGAAGAACAAATAATCTTGATTGGAATGTTAGATTCTTGTAAATTGTGAATGTAGTTGGGGATGACATATTACTGATTTTTCATCTGTTAATGGCCCAGTATACACGTTTGCCAACAGATAAACTAAGAAGATTTTACTTCTCTACCAATGATGCAGTTTATGTCATACAGGTATGTAGTGCTTCTATGGTAATGCTGTTAAACCTTAAGCTTCCTCAATTTATGGGAACAAAATTATCTGAAACATAATTGGTTATATGAGCAGAGATATGAAAAGGTGTTCAGGTTGATTTTGCTTAAGCAACATTTTAATTCATCTCCCTCATCATTGTTAAAACCTGTAAATTGCTCTATTATCTCAAACCTGTAAAACCACACTGTTTATATTTTGGAGTTTCTGCAAGTTTCATTCAAGTCGCAATTCATTGTTACTGGTTTAAAGTGTTTTTTTTCCTTCTCTTGGGTGCCAATCATTGACTACAGTAGGCCAGTATCTCCCTTTGTCTGTTCAAGTTTTCACTTTTACCTCTATTACATGCAAAAGATTCAGGGAACCCCCCCCCCCTGTTTGTTTCTTGATCGATCTAGTGTCATGGGCATGGCAATGGCACCCTATCTCCTCTTTTCTTCTCCATCCTATTATTCCGTTGCATGGTGCATGACAATGATCTATTAACTAGCAACCATGAAAATTTTACATTTCCATATTCTCTGTGTTTATGCCAAGGTGGTTTTACCCCTTGGGCTTTATGAAGACTTTTAGGATTTCAAACGGGATAAGATGTTTTAAAATCCATTTCTTCTTGATTGTTTCTGATAAAGAAATTTATATTTGTATCAGTTCTGCATCTGGGGACTTGTATGGTTGAATGTTCCTTTGACCTTGGAATTCCTTGGGAAGATATTTATGGCAGGTCAATCTTATTGATCGGCTTGGTTTCATTTCTAAATTATATTATAAGCTTGATTCTCCTAGATGCATGTGGGAAAGATTGTGAATATCTTTGTCTTCTTTTCTGATCTCTTCAGTGGTATCATTTAGAGCCGGGATAGACTTCTTGCTATACGGAGCAAGGTATAAGAGTTTCATTGTATCGGCTATCCTTTCAACTCTACTTTTAAGTTTCTTAGATAACTATGTTATGTATTCTATTTTTAATCTTTTCCAGGTGCTTCCCTATGCTGCGTCGAGTCCCTATTGAATCTTCAGGGAGGAGAAAGAAACTTGATGAGGTTTATGCCTCTTTATTATTTATTCACCTTGACATATGATTATTGTATTGCTTAGAATTCTAAACAATTGGGTTTTAGCCTTTTCGGTTTTAATTGCAAGTTGCCCTATCTTCTTTTCAGTTCCGAGTTGTTGATTTTAAAGAGGCATCCTAATCAACATGATCATTTTCCATTACCTGTTGGTAGTGGGTGTCGAAATTAAGATTTACATTCAGTCCACATCTATTTATATGGATTAAGGTTAAATCCAATTCGCATTCATTATTTACGTATGTCTATCTAATATGGATAGGGTCCCAATCCGATTCAGATCGTTCCTGATCCACATCCAATATTAATCTAATATGAAGTTCTGCTGCAAATCTGTTTGGGCTGCATGAAGTTCCATTCTAGCTTTATCCACCCTCTCAGGCACATTGCTGCATTCTTTTTCTATACCTCTTTTTTGGTTTACTTTTACGTCTCAATAGTGTAGGTACACCGCACAATATCACATAATCTGAAGGAAAATAATTGCATCAGATTTACATTTATACTGTTGGGAAGTTACTAGTACATTGTTTAATGCCTATATTTCTTCTTACACCATTCACCATATTATTAACTGTTTGGAGTTCCTTTATAGGTGGGATCTGTAACAGCCATATGCTTCATTTCTTTCCTGATGAGGTGCTTTGTGGTAAGATTTAATTTTTCTGTTCAGTTATACAGTATGTTACAACGAGTGCAAATAAGCTTTTGTTACTCGTCCTTGCTTATGGAGGTAGCGATACAAATAGTTGTCATAGCTTTCACATGTAGTAGAACATTATGATGCAGAACAAAAGTTATTCCACACTCCTCAGTTCACAAATTTCAAATATCAAACGAGAACCAAATTAAGTAGGAAAATAGTCTTTACTCATGTTCTTGGTGCAAACCCAAAAGATATTTCTTTAGTTTTACAAAGTGCGCAGCATATCCTTACGCTATGGTTTTTTCTTGTAACTGCAGGTTGCAATCTCAGCTTTTGGTTTGGATGCATCCCTTTATGTATTGAACCACCCGGTTTTGAATTTAATATACTACACGGTATTAACTTCTTTCTCTCGTTCTGTGATAGCTCTTCTTAATCCAGTTGTGAAATTAATCCATCTAATTCTGATACACTAATTTTCTAAAACAGCTGGTTGAGATTCTTCCATCAGCCCTTGTTTTGTACATTTTGCGCGAATTGCCTGCAAATGGAGTATCAACTCATGTACCGTACCACCCGAAAAGTATGTAATATTGGTGTATGTTACTACAACTTGCATCACACATGGCAGGAGGAATGAAGGTAGGATTTTAAAATACGGGCTCCATTTTGATTTCTTTGATTTTTCGGGACAAAAATTGATAAATTTATTTGATAGAGAAAAAGGTTAATATAGTCAGAACTCAGAAGTATGTTGAAACTTACCATATAATAATACATCATTAATCATTTGTAGCAAACAATGTTTGGTGGGATTCACATTTAATGTTTTAAAAAAGTAGGGAATTGCATATAAATATTTGTACTTTATTAGGTAGAGATTTTGATGATGAACACGGCAAATATGGTGAACCTTTACAAATGTATTCGGTTTAGATTAGTGAATTCAAAATTTGTATTTTAAATAATTTCATATTATCTCAATTGAATACAGATGATAGTTTTTCAGCTGAATGAAACAGAGTCTAATTAGACTTTTTCATCTGAAAACTCATTAATTTGAATTTCGTTTTGTTCAGATTCATTAATTTTAGTTCAGTTTTATTTAGTTTTGTTCAGATTTGCTTAGTTAAGTTCAATTCAATGTCATTCAGTTTTGTTCTGTTCCGTTCGGAAAAAAGGGAGCCTTAGATTGTAACATGTGTTAGGGAAAATTCAAGTATAATTTTAATTGTCTTTATGAAGAATTAGAGGACTTTTCAACACTTGAATGACAAGTTCAAACCACAAAGACCAATGAAGACTATTATATGTAGAATATGTTACAATACTTATTCTGAAATAGTGAGCAATTAAGAGATAAAGAGTCATACCGACTTTTCACTTGAATACAAACATTGACAAGCTTATATGTCACACGAAATATATAAGTACGAGCCTATATAGTTAGGCAATATACTGCTGAATTTGCTAGGCTATGAATTTGCTAGGCTATGGTATATAATGGTAGCCACTATCCATCCAAACCCACCACCATGCCAAAAGAGGAGGGATAAAGTTGGTATAGGAGTAGAGTAAGAGTAGGGTAGTCAGATTTGTCGTTTCAAAAATAAATTCAAACCCACAAGACCTAGGTAATTCTTCATTTTATCTTTCATGCTTTAGCATACATTTATCAATCTTAATTCATTATTTAATCATGATGAATGAATTCATACTTAAAACTAAAATACGCCACAATAATATTTTCCAGATTTTATATGTTGACGAGTTATTATGACAATTATATTTATTTAGACCAAGACTATTAGACTAGGACCACAAGTCGTGGAGATCTGATGATTGATGAAGCATTATTGGACAAAAATTATTACTATAGAAAGACCCAAGACTCGGACCAGTAGTAGTTGAGAATTGATATCTCATCAACATTGATTAATGGACTAAAATCTTTTACACTAGAAAACACCACTCCACTACGAGTTAAAAGGACTCCGACTACGTTAACTTATATGATTTGTATATAAAATTTATTTATAGTATAAAATATAACTACTCAAATTTTAAATGAACTGAATAATTTTTCAGACGACGAAAAATATCGTATGTTGATATAGTCAACCTTTGCCATACAAATGTACTAGACACCTATCTTTAACATAGATAGAGAGGATTGCAGTTCAGTGCTCTAGTTTTTCGTTCAATATCATACACTCGAAAATATTTTCATTTGTATATTTTGTACTTGGTACACACTATAGATGGCATATCCTGCACTGGTTTCAGTTCGCCACACACTAGAGCAACAGATGATTCACTATGATGAGTATCCTTTCCTTGTGACAAAAGTAAAACTAGTTTTGCTTCAGAGCAAAATTAGTACTATGATTGAGTTTGCAGAAGTCCATTTGGACAAGGGCAACAAAATGGCAGATGCTCTGGAGAATGACATCATTGATGCAGCATACAGAGCTGAAGATGTTATAGAATCCCATTTCTCATTTCTCTGTCTTAATTCTTCACCTGCAGATACTGGCCGGCCTAGCATAGTCAACCTATTGTTTAAGCGGCCTAGCATAGTCGCCATACTGTTGAAGCCCTTGATTTTCTGGCAAGAGAGGAGAAGAGTTCGCGAGGACTTGGAACAAGTGTTACAATTGTTTGATTGCATTTTGGAAGAGGCGATGAGGATCAAAGACAGGTCCGCTGCATCCACATTGGGTACGGCAATCTCATTCTGCTCCTTCATTTACTGCACTTGAGTTTTGTTTAGTAGGGATGTCAATTTAGCACAAAGCTGCCTTATAGTATAATTATCCAATCAAACAGATTCATTGCCTTAAATTATTATGAAATAATCCCGTTCACAACTATTATTGCTCTAAATTATTTATGAATAATCCCGTTAAAAACTGTTTTCATGTTTAACGGAGGCATGACGTGAAATTTAATTTTCTCCTTTATCTCTTTTCTTTTTCCTTTTTTATTTATTTATCAGAGTTTGTGTGAAATGAAACTTGTGGTCAACACAATCAATATTCAAACTTATTGTTGAAGTATGTTGTGGAACACAATCATCATGTTCTCTCCCTCCCAGAACTGGAAGAGAAAAAAGTGAGTGTGAAAAGTTGAGTGTCATGTAGTCCACTAATTTTAAATTTGTACTCATTCCTATCTTTTTTATTATTTGAAATTTTAAATTTTTGATAAAAGTTTATTATTTAGATTTTTACTGCTATTTTAGTCCTGCAAATAACTGTTGTTATTGCCAGATTCTGTTCTGGAGCCTCTTGGACCTTCATCACCATCTATGCCTGCTATGCTTGGTTCCAAAAATGTAGTAGTTGGTCTGGATGATGATTTTATGAAAATCAAGGGTTTGATCTATCAAGAATCACCTCAGCTCAAATTCATCCCAATCGTTGGGATGGGAGGCATGGGGAAGACTACTCTGGCTAAAAGACTTTATGAGGATTCAATCAGTGCACAGTATTTTGATAGGTCCGCCTGGGTAGTTGTGTCCCAAGAGTACTCTGTTCGTAACTTGATCTTACAAGTTTTACTCTCCATCACTGCTTCCACAGATGAGCTTCATAAGAAGACTGATGATGAGTTGGCATTAATTGTCCACAAGGAACTAATTGGGAGAAGATATCTCGTCGTTATTGATGACGTGTGGAGTACAAAAGCACTGGATGATTTGAGGAGATTATTTCCTGATGATGGTAATAAAAGTCGGATTTTGCTCACTACTAGGGAAGGCGATATTGCAACTTATGTTCGCTCTTCTTCTAGCCAGTTCGTTCATGAGATGAAATTTCTTGATGAGGATCAGAGTTGGATTCTACTTCAGCATCAAGTGTTTGAGCAACAATCTTGTCCTCCCTACCTGGAGGATATTGGGAAGAAGATTGCAAGAACTTGTCAGGGACTTCCACTGACAATTGTGGTTGTTGCTGGACTCCTGAAGAAAGAACTGAGCAGAGGATACTGGGAGAGTGTTTCTCGAAATGTAAGCTCAATGGATCCTGCTATTGCGCACAACTGCTCAAAGATACTAGCTCTCAGTTATGATCACTTACCTCCTCACCTAAAACCCTGTTTTCTTTATATGGCTGCGTTTCCAGAGGATTTTGAGATAAATGTTGACAGAATTGTGAGATTATGGGCAGCTGAGGGATTTCTAAAAGTAAGTAGATCTGATTGCTTGGAGTTGGAGGAAGTGGGAGAGGGATACTTGGATGACCTTATTCGTAGGAATCTTCTCCTGGTCGGTAAAAGGAGGTCTGATGGAAGAACTCGAACAATTAGGATCCATGATCTTTGGAGAGACATTTGTACGATAAAGTCTCAAGAAAAGGACTTTCTTTATCAGTATCATGTCCAAACTATTACTTCAAGACGCCGAATCACTACATTTCAGCCAGACGTTTATCCCAATTTCGAGCCATACGACGATGATGATGTTGATGATCGACCAACCACCCGTTCACTTCTGATTTTCCGCTCGACCAATCTCCATCAAGTACCAAGTTCCACCAACAGTCTTTGGTTGCTTAGGATTTTGGATGCACCAGATTTGAGCTTGTACCCGTATAATGTATCGGAACTAGTCAATTTAAGGTACCTTGCCTTTAGCATTTCCAATCATGAAACTGCCAGCCTTTTTGAAACCATACAGAGTAGCTGTCGGAACCTTCAGACATTGATAATTTGGTCCCGGGTTGAGGTTAGAATTAGCATTTGCTCTATGCCACAACTAAGGCATCTATTACTCCAAAAAGGATGTGGTGGAAGTTATCAGATTGAAGATATTCCAAGAAATGCCAGGGAGACGGAACTGCAAATGCTTTCACGAGCGCAAAATTTGTGCTTGACCGATGAGGTCATTAAAATGCTAGTGAACATCAGGAAACTGGGACTCTTATACATTGGTGAGTGGGGCGTTCAACTACCCAATACATATGACCTGAACAATCTTACTCGTTTTCAGAAGCTCCAGATTCTGAAAGTTTATTTTAAATATTCAACTTCGGTTAGTACGCTTACAGGATTGGTCGAATTTGCATTTCCAACAACACTGAAGAAGCTAACACTTAAAGCATGTAGGATTTCTTGGAGCGATATGACCAAAATTGGCTCCTTGCCCAATCTTTTAGTGCTGAAACTGAAACAGAATGCCTTCCGAGGACCAAGCTGGTATCCAACCGAAGGAGAGTTTCGTCGACTCAGATGCTTGGAATATAGCGGCAGAAGTAATGATCTACAAGAATGGGAAGCAGATTACATGCACTTCCCAAGCCTTGAAAGGCTTGTTCTCCGTTATGTAGGTTCGTGCTTAAAGGAGATCCCTACGGGTATTGGAGAAATATCAGCACTCAAACTAATTGAGCTTTATCGCTGTGAGCAATCAATTTTGGATTCAGCCACTGCAATACTAGAGGAGCAGCGGGACTTTGGAAATGAGGACCTCCAAGTTGGAGTCTGGAATACCTTCCCCCGCCGGGTAAACGCCTTTTACTATTAATTATCTAAGAAATCTGAATTCATGATAGTTTTATTTGCCAAGTTTCTGGGGTGATCACTGATGGAGGGGATTATGTGCCACTTTTTCATGAAACATGAGTGATTTAGTATAACAAAGAAGAAAAACAATGTAATTTCACACAATCTGCATAAAGTTCAGAGTGTTTCTCTGCCCTGCCTTTCCATGATTTATCTGCGTTGTTCATATGTATGTATAGATTCTACTCCTTTTCCCACTTGTATTTCCTCCTGTCTTTCTGATCATCATCATCGTCTTAACATTTTTTTCAGGACCAGATGCATTACTTATAAGACATCCCTCCATTCAGATTTCAGAGTTGTCAGAGGTTTTGCTCAAGATATCTAGTGGTGGCATGTGTATTTATAGTCGGAATATTTTGATTGACATATTATGGTTTCGAATATTCTTACTCCAGTCGCAAATTACAACATCTATCGAGCATTGTTATTTGACGAGGATTTGGTTTGCAATTACTGTTTAATTCAGCTTCTACTGATTGTTTTGTTTCTGCTTCTGATGGAGTATTATTTAAGCTCTTCTATCCATTGGAGAAACCAGATTGTTAATTTCTAGTGAGAAAAGAAAAAAAAAATTAATTGGAAGGAGCTAGATATATCTCCTAGTGATTGATGATTGCATGGGATGATTTAACGCTGTCATTTCCATACGGTGAGAATGGAAGCCGGATTCTGCTTACTAACAGGTTCTCTGATATTGAAACCTATGTTGGATCTCTTTCCCACTGATTTCATCAAATGTGTTTTCTTGACAAGAAACAAAGTTGGATACAACCTCAGCAGCAATTATTTGTGCAACATTCTTGTCCTCCTCATCTTGTGGTAACCGGAGAGATGATTGCAAGAGCTTGTCATGGACTTTCACTTACTACCACCATAGGGGGGTTTATTAAAATAAAATTTGTTTTTAAGGTTTTCATTTTTGATATTTACCCCTTTTTTTCATATTCGATTCACTTGGCGCTTCATAGTTTCCAATGAAGAAAACATAAAGCTAAAGCAGTTTTTCAGAATCAATCGAAACTAATAGAACTCGCATATATCTAATCAAAGTTGACTTACTCGCATATGTATTTTATTACTAGAACTCGAACGAGAAAGTTGACTTTTACCGCCATATCCATGGATCTGGCTCTGCACATTTCTAAGCATTTCTTCATCTCTGCTTTCCAATCGCATTATTAATTACTCAGCTTCTACCTTGTCCTTGCTGGAGAGCTGATCAGCCAGAGAATGCCGCTGAGTTTTCTGGCCACCGAAGGACAATTGCCCAACTGGTGGAATGAAATCAACGACTCTGCCCAATGGCGGCAAAAGCTTTTCTTAACTGTCTGTGCCGAATATGCCCTAGTTGCATTCATTTCCCTCGTGAGTTGATTAGATCGATGATTACTTTTACCACCTTAGATGAATTGTTATCTTTTAATTAAGATTTTGCGAATGTTATGATCATGTGTTTTGCAGATTCAACTAGATAGGCTCAATAGTAGGGAGCCAGAGAATCGTTGGACCTCTCAGAAGGTTTTCTACCGGATGACCTTTATGGTTAATACATGTAAATGCACATAGTTTTTTTTTGTTCTTCACTCGTGTACATAATTTACCTGTTGGTTGACGATAATTTATTTACTGTATGCAGCTCGTGCGATTTTATTTGGACTTAATAAGAAAGTGTTTCTTTTGCTTCCCCGGGTAAAACAAAAGCATAATGCTTATCCCTATTTGACTTCCAATGTCTTATGTTTCTTTCTTCTTGATGCTTTACGCTGTAGTTGACCTGGTGATGATACTGATATTGGTTATCTTCTCAACTATGCGAAGATGGGTATGGAATAGGATTTATACGTTATGAGCAATTTACGTAGGCTATTAGTTTCATTGAGAAGATTGTACATGCTTGGAACGTAAGTTAGTCAAATTTTATTAATCTGCGCTTGGTGCCAGTATGCTGGCCTGTAACTTGCATGATTTTTAGTCCAAACTCTGGCTCTTTGGAATTGAAATTGGCATTGGATTTGATTTTATTGTACAATGGAAGAATTTTTTTTATTTAATTTTCTTTTTCCTAATTCAGGTCCTGACATTGGTACTTTTGGATCTCCCAGGCCTGGTTTTCTTCTCCACATATACCCTTCTTATCCTTTTCTGGGCCGAGATATATCACGAGGTATGAATGGAGTTATTTAATTGGTAGGAAATCAGTAATTGGCAAGAAGTTAATTAATTTGTGATGACATATTACTGATCCTCTTGTCTGTTAATGGCCCAGGATACAGGTCTGGGGACAGATAAACTGAGAAGATTTTACTTCTCTACCAATGGTGCGGTTTACTTCATACAGGTATGTGCTGCTTGCTTCTGCGGCATTGCTGATAACACTCTTAAATTCTATGGCTTCCTCTATTCTGCGGCCAGAATCTATGCATGTAATTACAAAGACTTTTAGAATTTTGAAAGGGATAAGATGTTTTAGTAAAATAAAATGAACTCCATAAATCTGCTACTTAATCATTTCAGACGAATAAATTCGTATTGGTGACAGGTCTGCATCTGGGTATCCCTATGGATCGATGATAATAGCACCTTGGAATTCATATGGAAGATATTTATGGCAGGTCAATCTCATTGAGTACCTTTTTTTTTTTTTTCATTTCTGATTTATGTAGAAGCTTGAGTTTTTAGTTTAATGTGAGGAAGGTGTTAATCTTCTGTCTTCTCTTTAAATCTCTGCAGTGGTATCATTTAGAGCTGCAGTAAGCTTTCTGCTAAATGGAGGCAGGTATAAAGTGTCTTTGTACCGGCTAAACTTTCAAGTTTCAACTCAAACTGTTAAGTCTATTAAATAACTTTATCATCTACATATTTAGAACATGATGTATTCAATATGTCCTTTTTTTTTTTAGGTGCTTCCCTATGCTTCGGTGCTTCCCTACCGAGTCTATATTTGAGACACAGAAATTTCATGAGGTTTATGCCTGTCCATTATTTATTCATCTGGACGTACGTATGATTATTGTATTACATGAAAATCTGATCAATTGGATTTTAGTTGCAAGCTGCCCTGTGTTCTTTTCAGTTCTCAGATGTTAATTTAAAAGGCCATCCTTATCGACATGATATGTTTATGCTTCATTACTTCTTTGGTAACAAAATATCGCCATTGTTAATTGGACATGTTTGTAGAATTTGAAATGTGATTTCTAGTTCACAATATCTGACTGGTGAATGGTGATTTGACGGCCTTGATGCATAGCATATTAGCATTCTTCTTCTTCTTTACCTCCTTTTTGGTTTATTCTTACCTCTCAATAGTGTCGATACATTATATCATGCAATCTGGTCAAAACCAGTTGCATCAGAATTACACTTGTACTGTTGGGACCGGATAGACTCCTCTGCATGTTTAATGCCAATATTTCTTGTTACTTTAACTGATTTTGGAGTTCATTTTCAGGTGGGATCTGTGACAGCCATATGCTTCATATGTTGTCTGATAAGATGCTTCGTGGTAAGACTTTGTTTTTCTTTTCAATTATATCTGGAAATTCGGGCAAGTAGAATTTTGTAACTTGCCCTTGCTTATGGAAGCAGTACTGCTGAATTCGCTGTCATTGAAAAACTAGTGCGTTGTGATCCACACTGTTCACAAATTTCAAAGACAAAATGAGAAACAAATTACTACAGTAGGAAAATCTTTTCCTCTTGTGTCTTACTCTGTGTTCCCTGAATTGACTAATTTGAACTGGAAGTCATTTTTAGCAGAACATGTCTACATATCTAAAAGTAATCTTGCTCTTAAAAATTGAGCAGCAATGCATGTATCCTTACTCTATGGTTTTCTTTCCTCGTAACTGCAGGTTGTAATATCAGCTTTCAATTTGGGTTCATCACTTTATGTATTAGACCATCCAATATCGAACTTCATATACTACACGGTATTAACTTCTTTCTATTGTTTTGTGCTAGCTCGATATTCTTCTTAATCTAATTTTGATTGAATTTAATATATATGTTTCCGATACACTGTTTTTCTGAACAGCTGGTTGAAATTCTTCCATCAGCCCTTGTTCTATACATTTTGCGTGAATTGCCTGCTAAGCGTAAGAGAGCACCAGTACCGCCAAGGGATAATTTTGAGAAATTCATGAGGGATTGGTATGGTGACCGCTAATAGAGTAACTCTGGGACAGGCTTCCTCTCAAGCTGCTATTCATGAAGGGACCTTTTCTCTCTTGCACATATCATATTAATCCCGGGCATTTAATGAATTACGTGTAGACTCTCAATAGTTATCCCGGATATGTGAGTTGTACATAACTCCAAAAGTCAATGAAAATTTTTGTCATCGGCTGAAAATGAGTTCGAATTTTAAGGAAAATTCATTTAATTATCATTTTTTTTTTTTTTTTTTTTGCACGAATTTGAAAGTTTATAGAAGTCCAGAAGCGTCAACAAGATACGTGGGGTATATCCCAACTGAAGCACGATGAAATCGACAATAATCGAAAACAAATCCTGCTACAAAGGCTCTACAACTAGTCTATGACTCGTATAAAGCCTAACACAAGATAGCAACCTCTAGAAGGACTATATCATCTATAATCATCATTAGTTCCTTGAAAGTTTGAGCAAACTGTGACCCCTTCTATCCAGCTCCAGTCAAAAGCATGTGACTGTACTATACTCCAGGCATCCAGCATCTAGTCGGCCATTCGTGATAGATTGATGGTGTGTCGTGGTACACGTATGCAATGACAGTGAAGAGTGAAAAAAGTGATATAGTAAGCATTTGTATTATAATATTTGATGCTAAATTGTGGTGGTACTAGACCCATGACGTGTGTGATTGATATATGTTCCTGAGAACATAGTTACATAGAAAATATCGTTGACAATATACAAACTACTGCATTGATTTGATTAATATTTCATGATTTCGATGCATAAAACATTGCATACAAGTGAGATCACGATATATATTGGTGAGAACTTGGGAGATACTAGTACTGCATTGGTCCATATTTCATGGTTTCAAATGCTTAAAACATTGCATACATGGGAATCTTGGCATATGTTGGTGAGACAAGGGAAGTATTGGTAAGAACATAGAGACTACTGCATAGGTCTATTGTTGGTGATTTCGATGCATAAAACAGAGCATACAAGTGAGATCATATATGGTGTATATTGGTAAGAAGATGAAAATATTTTACAGTAATCTTATAATTTCATGAAATTGTTCGACAAGTGTTTGGTTCGGTCAAATTCGAACTGTTCACGAACATGTTCGAGTTCTCAACGAACTGAACATATATGAACTTAATTTAAATGTTCACTAGTTCGCGAACAAAACTATTACTCATTATATTAATACTTTCTAATAATCCATATGTATACTTATTAATAATAATAAAAATATAATAATACTCAACTAACCCTCTCTTTCTTCATCTCTACACTCTCATCATCCATCACGGCGCCATCGTGCCTCTCACCTTCGAATGCCTTCCACCACCTATCTTCTTACTCCTCTCATTGTTCAACACTTAAATCTTTCGATTCTTGTCCCAATTTCCCAATTAGGTATTTTCAGTTTTTCACAATTCATTGACAATGAAAGATTCGTCCGTTGGGTTGTTGTTCGGTTCTTCGTTCGTGTTTGAATTTTCTTACGAACACAAACAAGTTATTGTGTTGTTCGACAAACATGAACAAGAACACATCATATCCTTAACGAACAAACGTTCAATAAGGCTTTGTTCGCTTAATTGTTCGGTTCGAAATACACCCGTACTCTTACTCTTAGGTCCTAAGTTAGGGTGGTCATTTGTAATTATTCCTATTTAAAATTTTATTTATTCCTTTTGCATGGGTGGCGTGGGACCCATATGAGGCCATGGTTGTGTAGAGTTCTATTTTATAACACGAGTTGACTTTTGTGGACGTGACCTTCGCGTCGGACCTGGAGTAATATCAGTTGAGTCGGTTGACTTTTAATGCCAGTGAGTTTAAATGCAGCCAGCCAGGTACCAACTGAGAATGCATCAATCCATTTATGTTTAATAGTAGTAATTTCACTGAGGTGGCATTTGTGTAAACTCCCTACAAAATGAAGCTGAAGCCCTGCACCACTTTTGTGCTCCGTTTTTGTTCTATGTAATTGTTCACTCCTCAAAACAGTTTTAATCTGTCGATTTTGTAGTACCATAGAAGAATGGCATATCCTGCCCTGGTTTCAGTTCGCCACACACTAGAGCAACAGATTAAGCTGTATGATGAGTATCCTTTCCTTGTGACAAAAGTCAAACTAGTTTTGCTTCGGAGCAAAATTAGAACCCTGATTGAATTTGCAGAACTGCATTTGGACAAGGGCAACAAAACGGCAGATGCCCTGGAGAATGACATCATTGATGCAGCATACAGAGCTGAAGATGCTATAGAATCCCATTTCTCATTTCTCTGTCTTAATTCTTCAGATCCAAATGCGGGGCTTAGCATAATCAACATATTGTTGAAGCCCCTGCTATTCTGGCAAGAAAAAACGAGAGTTGTTGCGGAACTGGAAGAGGTCTTGCAAATGATTGATTGCATACTGGAAGAGGCGATGAAAGTCAACCAAAGCTCCACATCAGGTCATTTTCAAATCTCTATCTCTTCTGATTCTGCTACTTATACAAGATGACACAGATTTCATGAATTCATGGTGTGTGCAGCTCTATGGTTTTTCATATTTGGAGCCAAATTGCTTCACCAATTTTTGTTTCTTTTCTACCAATCATCTGCATATATCTGCAGAAGAGTGGTACAAATGCAACTATGATCATAAGCACTTCTCCTAAAGCTATCAAATTAGTACATTATAATCCCCTAGCTATATCGATTTAAGCCCATACATTGATTTCTCAATATAAAATAAGCTATAATTAGTATTCTTGGTTTCAACCTCAAGACTTGTGAAAGAATATAGGATCGATAACAACTTGTAATTAGGAACAAGTTCACACATGTCAGATGGAGTCATGGAGTTGACTACGTGTTGGGCAACACTGTAGTTTTCTGACTATAAACCTGCAGATTAATCAAGCAAACACAAATAATATGGAGATAAACTCGAACCTTCACTCCTTAATCAACGAGAATTGGAGATAAACTCTCTGCGTCATCAATATAGCTAATATGAGTGCGGAAAAGTACGGTACGTGGATGACCCGGAACGTGTGTTTGTTTTTGGGGGTATTATAATGTATAAGAACTGCATAGCATATGATATATAACTCACACGGACTGGAGTATTATTGTAAAGTAAACAAATGAATTTATCTATAGTTACATATAAATCACATAGAGTGAGTTTGCATGTTAGATACTCTTTCATTTGAATGTTTGTTCCCAACTTCCATAACATATATTTGACTGGTGTAATTTCCCATGGATATTTGCAAGATGATGTCTAGTAGTATTGTATTTCATTGAAAATAACTATTGCTGTTACCAGATTTTCTTGTGGTGCCTGTTGGATCATCATCATCTGTATCTTCTGTGCCTGCTATACTCAGTTCCAAAAAAGCTACATTTGGGTTAGATGAGGACTTCAATAAAATCAAGAATTTGCTCTATCAGGAATCATCTCAACTACAAGTTATCCCAATTGTTGGGATGGGGGGCATGGGGAAGACTACTTTAGCTAAAAGACTTTATGAGGATTCAATCCTTGCGCAGTACTTTGATAGGTTTGTCTGGGTAGTTGTGTCCCAAGAGTACACTGTTCGTAACTTAATTTTACGAGTAGTACAATCCGTCACTTCTTTCACAGATGAGCTTCATAAGAAGAGTGATAATGAGTTGGCATTAATTGTCTACAAGGAACTAATTGGGAGGAGATATCTGGTCGTTATAGATGACGTGTGGAGTACAAAAGCATTGGATGATTTAAGGAAGTTATTTCCTGATAATGGTAACAGTAGTCGGATTTTGCTCACTACAAGGCAAGTTGATGTGGCAACTTATGTTGAATCTTCTTCTAGCCAATTCCGCCACGATATGAAATTTCTTGACGAAGATCAGAGCTGGATTCTACTCGAGCATCAAGTGTTTGCGCAACAATCTTGTCCTCCGCATCTGGAGGATATTGGCAAGAACATTGCAAGAACTTGTCAGGGACTTCCACTAACGATTATGGTAGTTGCTGGACTCCTGAAGAAAGACATGAGAAAAGAATACTGGGAGAGTATCTCACAAAATGTAAGCTCAAATGAGCCTACAATTGCTGAGAACTGCTCAAAGATACTATCTCTCAGTTATGATGACTTACCTCCTCATCTAATACCATGTTTCCTTTATACGGCTGCTTTTCCCGAGGATTTTGAGATAAATGTTGACAGAATTGTGAGATTATGGTTAGCCGAAGGGTTTTTGGAAGTAAGTGGATCTGAGTGCTTGGAGTTGGAGGATGTGGGAGAGGGGTACTTAGATGACCTTGTTCGGAGAAATCTTGTTCTGGTGGGTAAAAGGAGGTCCGACGGCAGAATAAAAACAATTTGGGTCCATGATCTTTGGAGGGACATTTGTATAGTAAAAGCTCAGGAAAAGAGATTTTTTTCTCGACACCATCACGGCGGGGATGACCGGCCAACCACCCGTTCTTATATTTCTGCCTCGAGGTATTATTTAGGATCTCCCACTAACCATCTTTGGTTGCTTAGGATTTTGGATGCACCACATCCAAAAGTGTACACAAAGGATGTATCGGAATTAGTCAATTTAAGGTACTTTGCCTTTGGCGAAACCAGTAGTAAAACTGGCAGTCTTCTTGGAACCATACAAAGTAGACTTCGGAACCTTCAGACTTTGACAAGTGGATCCCGTAGAACAGTTCGCATTGGCATTTGCTGCATGCCACAGCTAAGGCATCTAGTAATCCAAAGAGGCCGCGGATGTTATGAGATTATAGATAATCCAAGAGATGCCAGGGAAACAGATTTGCAAACGCTATCACGAGTGATAAATATGGAGTTGACTAATGAGGTCATTAAGATGCTTGTGAATGCAAGGAAACTGGGACTTGCATACCATGCGTGGGATGAGGACGATAAGCTTCCGAATGAATATGACCTGAGCAATCTTATTTGTTTCCGGAAGCTCCAAGTACTGAAAATATGTTTTGAATATTCAAGTTCATTAGTCCAGTGCCTACCGGATTGGTCAAATTTGCATGTCCAGCAACTCTGAAGAAGCTTACACTTACTGCAACTAGGATCTTTTGGATTGATATGACCAAAATTGGTTCCTTGCCAAATCTTTTAGTGCTGAAACTGAAACAGAATGCATTTGTGGGACCAAGCTGGTATCCAATTGAAGGAGAGTTTCGTCGACTCAAGTACTTAGAGTATCACGATGACAGTAATGATTTGGAAGAATGGGAAGTCGATCACTTGCACTTCCCGAGCCTTGAAAGGCTAGTTTTCCATAATGTAGGATCTTGCTTAA
The DNA here is from genome assembly GCA_028274465.1 of Plantago ovata. Classification (NCBI taxonomy): domain Eukaryota; kingdom Viridiplantae; phylum Streptophyta; class Magnoliopsida; order Lamiales; family Plantaginaceae; genus Plantago; species Plantago ovata. Next base: position 4,731,269 of record CM051458.1, read on the forward strand.
ATGATATCCCTCCGGGTATTGGTGAAATATCAGCGCTCAAACTAATTGAGTTATATCGCTGTGAGCAATCAATTGTGGATTCAGCCATTACAATACTAGAGGAGCAGCGGGACTCTGGAAATGATGACCTCCACGTTGGAATCTGGAATTCCGACTCCCTTCGGGTAATCACCTTCACTACTATCGCTATATACTAAATTCAGACTTCTCTTCTTTAACTCCGCCCATTGTCAAGATGCCAGAAAACTCAATTCTGTTCCACTTTTAATCTAATGTAGCTAATTCTCCGTGTTTCTGAATTCTGATTTTTCATGGGCAGATGCAATACCTGTGAGATGGTCCTTCCATTCAGAACTCTGGAGGTTTTGCTCAAGATATCTACTGGTGTTAATGCAGTGTAAAAATGCTACCCTATGAGAGTTTATGCTTTGATGAAGATTGAAGTTGATGTTCAAGAATGTAACAGAGAAGACAGAGTAAATAAATTGCATGTGTATTCCTTCAAATGAAAATGTACAGAAGATTACACTTCATACTTCTCTTATTTATACAAGCAAAGCTAATTATCTACATGCTAATCTATTCTACTTATTATGTACATCAATGCAACTGCTTAAGTCTTAACAACCAAATTCTTCTAAGATATCTTCCAAGTAATTCTTGTAAGTTGTTGCAGCCGCAGGGTGTTGTTGTATGAGGTGAACCGTAGCTGATTCTATCATCTCCTCACCCTTCTTTCTACTTGCTTCTTTCCTTACTAATGAGTCTTGTATGAACCTCTTTTCTTCTCTTTGTTCTTCATCCAAACTTTGGCATACCCAATGCCTCTTTGGGCAAAGAACTAGAACAGGAACAGTTAACACAGAAGAATGATTTCATACACGAACTAGAACAGGAACAGTTATGTTATCTATAACAGATGAAATTGATGATTGCCAGAATCAAATCGATCTGGAGCATTGGTCACGCGCCCTCTAGGCCAAAACATAGCACACACACATCAAGTTCTTTCTATCTCAATGCAACTTTGAAAAGAGGGTGGGATTAATCTGGACAGCACAAATTTGCTGCAGTCGGAAGACCCATTATAAATCATACTTAGGAAATCGTTGTTCTACAAGTTATAACAATCTCTATTCATCAGGTTTTCGTACATGAGTAAGTTGTAGACCTCATTTGGCCAACAAGTAAGTAAAAGATACATCGTTAGAAATAACAAGAACGTAATGAGAGCAGATTGAGCTTAAAAATATCCAAAACATAATCAAACTCCTCAACAACCCTAACATCCGCACCATTCCTAATTATGGGCGTAAAAAACAGCCAAAAACTCGTAACTCCCACAAATCCTAACGTCAAGGCCCCTCTCACCACTGCGGGCATCTTCCTCCGCCACTTCTCGACTGCTGACTCCACCACTACACCAACTCCCTGCGACAGAAAAAACGTTGTCATTTCCCAACTCGGGCTCGCCCATGGCGTCATATACCAGAATATCATCTCATGCATCAACCCCGACACCACAAATGTCGCTATCACCGCCACTCCTACACTTCCTCCACCTATCACCGCCCCCACACCAACTGCTTGCACCACAAAATACATCGTCGTTTCCCAACTACTCGGCCCCACCCACCAGAATATCATCTCATGCATCAATACCGACACAACAAACGTCAGTACCCCCGCCACTACTACACTTCCTCCATCCATTGCCGCCAGAATCGGCTTGTACACCGTGTCCTTTAGCAAACCCCCCACAGTTAGATTCCACCGCTTGCCCCAAAACTCCCGAAGCGATGTCGAAAGGTACGGCTCGTCTGATGGCGGCTCCAGATCCATCCCGAACATAACACGCACCACCAAGCTCGAAACTGCAACCAGTACCTGTTCCAAAAAGTCCATCAATAAATTACACCTAAACAAATTTGAATCGAACCGAACCGAACTTATCTGAACTAACAACTAAACAAATTTAAATCGAACCGAACTGGTTTGAATTTGAATTAAACTGAACTTATCGGAACTAACTAACAACTAAACAAATTTGAATTGAACCGAACTATCTGAATTTGAGTTGAACTGAACTTAACATTAACAAACCTCGACGAGAAGAAAGGTCAAACAGCAATACAGAGCCATGACACCGTAGGGATGGATACGTGGCTTGAAACTAATCAAAATCTGGATTAGAACTACTGAAGCTGGGATTTCGGTGGCCAGATTTAGGGGAAGTACTTTTCCAGGCCTGTCGGATTTGGTTTTAGCAGCCTTGATCTGGAAGGGGAGGGAAGCTACAGCGATGAAAACGGGTACGGATTTGGCAGAAGAAAGAGGTCCTTGATCGAAGGCGAAGAGGAGGAGCTTGAAGCTGGCGAGCCATGTGATGAAGAAAGATAGCACTGCTGTTAGGAAAGCAGAGGAGATGTAGAGAGGGAGAAGTGTGAAGATGTAGAAAATTGGTAAGAGTGAAATTAACCTCCACTTGCCTGTTGGTAATCTCGATGTGATTACATGGCAGTATGTGAGAGACGTGATTACTACTAGGGGTACCAATATGGGGGTTTGATTCTTCATTTCGAATTTCATCTGATTGGTCTGTGAATTGTGAATTAACACCCAGAATTTGAGAACAGGGTAGACCCAGAAGGATCCGAAATGGCAACATATTCCTTCCTCTTATCTTTCTCTCTCTCTCTTTTTTTTTTTTTTCTAATTCTTTTTAATCAAATAAAATAAATTATCAAGTAGGCATACATGCTAAAGTCTTAGCTTAGGAATCACCGATACTTCAAATTAGCCAACATATCCATTTCGATATGTACTGATTCATACAACGAAGTGTAGCTCAGTCGGGGAAAATACTTCACCTCATCACTTCGCCGATTCAAACAATAAAAGATATGTACTGATTCATCACTCGTACATATCCAGGTCCACCATGAGTCCATGACACCATACAAAAAGTGGAAAAAAACATACAAGTCAAAAGGGTTTTTGTGTTTTATTGGATATCTTTGGATGTATTATTTGGTTATTTTATCACTTATGATGTTTTTTTTTTAAACGGTCAAATTTTTTATATTAATATAGAAAATAGTATAATAAATGCTACAAATACAACACCAGGACTAGAATAACAATCACCGCAACCCAAAAAACTCCTAAACCACAACTCGAAACCAACACCTAAACCCCTGAAACTTACACACTCAGATTTGAATCTATCGCACTGATTCATCTAAACCCAAAAAAATTTTTTTATATTAATATAGAAAATAGTATAATAAATGCTACAAATACAACACCAGGACTAGAATAACAATCACCGCAACCCAAAAAAACTCCTAAACCACAACTCGAAACCAACACCTAAACCCCTGAAACTTACACACTCAGATTTGAATCTATCGCACTGATTCATCTAAACCTCATCAATTCGCCTAAACCTCGTCAAACCTTAAGAAACATGAAACTCTTCATCTTCGCTTCCGCATCCTTCACCCACGGCACCTAAAATACACTGACCTCATTATGATGTTTATAATTTTCTTTTAATAACTAAGTAATATTTCAGTTATTTACTACTTCCTCCGGAAACTTAATAGGTTTACACTTTGTTTTTGTTGACTTTTTTATGTCCGGTTTGACCTCAAATTAATCATAATTGATTACAGAAACATTAATTTTAGAAGTTATATTATAAAAATATAAGAAGTATACTTTTATAATATAATTTTTTAAATTATTTTTTTCTTAACGAGTTATTATTTACTTGAGGTCAAACCGAACATCGAAAAGTCAACAAAAATAAAGTGTAAACCTATTAAGTTTCCGGAGGAAGTAATATATTTTTGATTCTATAGTATTTATTAGAATAATTAAAAAAAATAAATATATTTGAAACGGCCACGTATTCGTAATCTACTTTTTTAGATTTTAACGCCTCGTATACGTATACGTGTCCGTTCTTCTTAGCTATATACGTTTGATTAAGTGTGTGTTTGGTTGAGGGTATTTGGGAGGGATTTGATGTGTTTTTTGTTCAAATTCCTCGAAAACTTGCATTTGGTAGCAAAAATGAAGCACGCCGCGCCATGGATTTTGCAAATCCATCCTCAACTGGGCTTCCGTCTTTTAGTGTGTTTCAAATACCATGGGGTATGTATTTGGAGGGATTTAATTTTGAGGGATTCTGACCCCATATGATTTTACTTTATTGTCCTCGTGATTAGTCAAGATTAACTGAAAAACCACAAACAAACAACAGACAACCCTTTATTTTAAAACGTCCGTAACTTGAAAAATAGAAATACAAAAAATAAATAAAAATAACAAATGATTTTACTTTTTCGAAATCTATAGATAGAGACCACTTTTGGATACGTTTGGAGCACCCCATCTCCGACTCCTATTTCTCTCCCGATTAAACTTTAAAAATCCTAAATTATATTTTATATCAATATTACAATTTATATTATCATTTATTTAATAATAAAAAATATTAAAAATATAATCATCATTTAAACATATGCTACTCTCCCTTATTTTGTTCGTACCGTTCACATGGGAGGTATTCTACTTTTGGTAACGATTTAAATACTTCTAATCCTCAGTTTATGATGTAACTTTGCAAACATTTTATGTAATTTGTTTGTGTTGCTTACAAGTAAAACAGAATGATGCATCATGTAAACTATAATTACATTATTTTCAATTTGTAGAATCATGCATTGTATTTTAACCATGACCAAATTTTAAGAGTTCTTTCTTTATGTTGCCATGAGCCAGAATCCTTTCAGGAACTAATGTGCCTAATAATATTCATCATTCGAGATCTCATCAAGAAGATGTACATGAATTCTAATAGAGTAATAGGAAAACTTTTAGTCTTTATTCAGTAACAAATCACTGGTACCTGTGCAGTATTCACCAAGAAGAGGCAAGCATGTGCTTCCTTTCCTACCTCTTATTATGTTTAAATGGAACGCTCACGTAGAAAGGATAACGAATTGGTGTAAAAAGGATAACGAATTCAACTAAGACCTCCTGCATCAGCAGGAGGTAAGCGCGGTTAAACCGCGTAAAACGCGGCTTAACCGCGTTTTTGGGCCACTGATGTGGCCCAAAAACACGGTTAAGCCGCGTTTTACGCGGTTTAACCGCGGACCCCTTTAGTGGCGTCAGCCACACGTGGAGGACTCCACCCTTTTTTATTTTTTTTTTGTTTTTTAATTTTTTTCCGTTTAAATTTCAAACGGTCATAACTTTTAAAATACAAATGCTAAAAATAAATAAAAATTACCAACGGATAGAACTTTTCGAGATCTATAAATAGACACCACTCTTGGATATGTTTGCTCACACCTTATCCAACTCATTTTTCCATTCTTAATTAAAATCAAAACAATCTCAAAACTTCAAATTTGGTACAATTTAATGTAATATATTTGTTGTAATATATTTGTGATTTTCATCTATTAACTTGATTTCGTATGAAATTATTTACAACAAATCTTCCTTCTTCTTTACATTAACTGAAAAAAAAATAAAAAAAAATTGAAAAAAAATGATGTGGCAGGCCTTAACCGCGTTTAAGCAGTGACTGATGTGGGCGAAAACTGCTTAAACGCGACTAAGGCCAGTTTAAGCCCTTAAACTGACTTTAGCCTTAAACCACTGATGCGGGTGGTCTAAGACAGTGTGGATTACTAGTTACTACCATTAAGAATTAAGGAAATGAACTAATAATGCATGAACAAGCCATAAAAAACTCAAGTCAAAATAGATCATCGGTCATTTGCAGAACGTACAAAACGTTTCAGGGCAATAGGAGAGAACAACTAACTGTAGTAACATTCAGACAGACATCACTTTATAAACTCTTAAACAAAAGAGGCTTGATACTAAATTACTGACTATAATAAAACTTCAGAGTTCAGACAGATATATAGGACACTTAAAACAGTTAAACTCCTAGACAAACGAGGCTTGATGACAAATTTAATTGTTATCCAAAGCATATACCTCCCTCCACCAAAAAATATTATCAATGGTTAATCACCAATCATCAGGGGATCCATAGAAAACCTTCAGCCCCAGTGTTTCTGGCTCAGGGACCCTTTTTCTCTTCCTTTTGGACGATTTTCCTTCTGAAGCAACAGCCCCATTAGTACTGTCACTCCTCTTGAGACGAACAAGGCTAGCAGGAATAACTTGTGAAGTAAAACTATCATAGATATACCTAAGACTATCCGAGTCAGGATCATCCCCATTAGCATCTGGGCTGACCTCCAGAGTAACTTCCCTGAAAAAATCCTTCTCCACATCATACCATGAATATATCTCATTCTTATGCCAGAGAAGAAGCCTATTTACATCCTTCAAATAAGCTATGGGCTTTAGGTTGCCAATGAATTCACCCTTCTGCTCTAAAGACATCATCTTAACCCACATTCTTTCTGCGCAACTGTTATCACAATCCTTTATCATCCACACAACAACGAGCTCACGCAAGTGCCAAGAAATCAAAAACAAGCACCCACTGAATTCAACCAACTTCAAGAAATATGGATTTCGAACAGCACCAATCTCCTCCGGCACTGGAATTCTCCGGTAGGTTTCAGTGGCTAGATCAAGAGCAACTACCCAACCCTTTTTATCTACAGTATAGGCAATCCAATGCAATGCCCCATTGGCATAAGCACCAAAATTCGTGTGCGGCCCAATACAATAATCCAGAAAATCCTCATTTCTAAGTGGCTCATTCACATTCGGATCGCGTGGAATATCCTCTATTCTACGCCAATTGCCCCCGATTTCACAGAACATACAGAAGTACTATAGGGCTTAACAATCCTCACAACCTTATAATCATCATTAACTTCATCATACCCAATTCCACTATAAGGATCACCAAGGCAGTACCAATTCTGTTGAGTTCGATTAACACCTCACACATTCTCTACAACATTTTAGTCGAAATATTTTGGTTGACAAATTATGGTTTTGACTCTTTCATTCCAATCGCAAATCACAACATCAGTCAAGAATGAGGATTTGATTTCTGTTTGGTTCAGTTTAAGACAATTGTTCTAGTGCTGAAAATATATATGGATAATTCAGCTTCAGCTGATTGTTTTGCTTGTGCTTCAGATGGAGTATTGTTTAAGCTCTTCTTTCCATCCAGATTGTTAATTTCTAGGGAACAAATAAAGTTAATTGTTCACAGGGAACTAATTGGAAGGAGATATCTCCTTCTGATTGATGATTTGTGGGATGAGTACTTGAAGTCATTTCCAAATGATGAGAACAGAAGTCAGATTCTGCTTACTACCACGCAGGCATCTGATATTGCAACTTATTTTCGATCTCCTTCCACCAGATTCATCAAATGAGTTTAATTAATTTCCTGCTGAAAATCAGAGTTGGGTCTACTTCAGAAACAATAGTCTGTGCAACATTCTTGAGAACATTGCAAGAACTTGTCCTGGACTTGCACTTATACTATAGTTGTGGTTGTAGGACTTATTAACGGCAAAACGCAGCCCATGTATGATGAGCCCATACTATCTCTCGAGTATGATCACTTAAAAGTTAAAAATCAATGTTTTCTGTTAAAGGAAGAAGAAATTTCAGATATCTTCATAACATGCAACACCACCACCACCACCACTACTACACAAATAAAGCCTAAACAGCTCATCCAGGCTCCAGCTACTACATTGTAATTAGTTCAGTCTTTGTACAACAATAGTAATTGAGTGGCTCGTCTATTTTTCTCTTTCCGGATTGGAATAGGCAGCAATGGCTTCTAGGTACAAAACTCGTTCCTGAATTGCAGAACATTTAACAACAAAAATGTTTGATACCGAGAAACATGTATCATGTCAAATCAAAAAAAAAAGAGAGAGAGCCAAAAAAGCGCCACTGCTTCATACATCAGCTCAGTCCAACTTGTTTAATGAAACGGAGAAGACTATCAGCCAACTTGTCAACAGGATTCACCACTTCGTGTTCTCTTATAACTAAAGAATGTGTAGCCTATATCATTAAAAGCAAAAAAGAACAAAAAAGTCATCGGTTTTGAAGGCCCTCAATTGCTTTTTTCCACTGTTGTGCTCTTTGTTTTGCATCCTCAAACAAGAAAACCTTCTTTGGCTGCAAAAACCAAGCATTTTCTCACGTAAGATGGGTGTATAAGTTCAAGGATACATACATGCTGTTTAATATACACACGCCAAGATCTGAATGTTTTGGGAGTGATTACTTAGGTGTTTGTAATAACGCATTATGTGGCTCCCCAAAATAACACCATTGAAGTTTTAAATTAGGTTCAGCTAGAGAACACGTAAATAAGAGGAAGAGAAACTCACAGTGAAGATCTTGAAATTTGAGGGGCTTATAACTTGAACGTTAAGATCATTAGGATTGTCAGACCAGATTATATTTCCTTTCACAATCAGCTTTGCAGGGTCTACATAAATTATCTTCGGTTTATTGGTTAGGATAAGTTGCACCTTCTTGCTTGTCAATTTTTGGAGCTTCTTCACCATGGAGATCATAATAACAACTTCGCCTGGGTCTAAGAATTGCTTCCTGTTCAAATGCAGGAAGACATTTCAGAACACAAACTAAAACAAATGATGCACATTTATGAATCAAGGAAATTTGTGTCGAAACAACATATTGTTATATTGTTTTCAGAAACCTTGCAATAAAACTCCATAGTTTTTAACCTTTCCATGTTCAAGACAGGATTTCAAGCATTGAATGTCAAAATTCACAAATAGTGTTACAGAAAGCAAAGGGGAGTATTGTTCCATTTAGCATATAAAACACACTTTGTGTGCATGTGTGTGGGTGTGTGTGCACTTTTGTTCTAAACATTTTCTTTCTCTTGTCAAAATTGCCAACATAAAGGTCACAAAGGCAATGCAAACAGCTTCACATACACATACAACAAAAGATACTGATATCATAAACATTAATGCTATATATTAATGAAGTTAATTTCACCCGAGATAGATCTATTTATATTTCTATTTACAAGGCGACCCTCCCTGTACTGACAAATAAATGGCCTTGGCACTTACCATTTTGAATCAAATGAATCGATTGAAGCAAGACGGGTTATGCTACCATGTTCAGAAGCTGAAACTGAAGCAGAACCATCCCCAACATGTGATGGATTCCATGATGCGTCTTGTTCTTCACCTCCACCTGAATATGCCTGAAAGATTGATATGCTTAATGAGTTTGAAGAACATACGCGAAAGCTTTAAATGTACACAGCATGAATGTGTATTTTGTTCATCTCCACAAATACACAAATAATACATATTCGCCACAACAGTTTCTATGCGTTTGATTTTTACACGGTTATTTATGAGTCTTTTCAGGATTAAATAAATGGTGGAATAAGAATATAGTTTGCCAAAAAAGGAAACATATACAACCTTTTGGGACAAGGGAGTATATAAATAATTTTGACGGCTAGTTTATAGGGAGGGTGCACTACCAAAGAAATTTCAAATGGCCAAAAGTTTTTCTTATAGATCAAAATTTCAAAAGATGTGAACCATTGAAAATTACAAGTGCTTCAGACATCTGGGAACGTTTCAACAATTTTCTAGGAATACAACAAAAAGTATAAGCTGGGGCCTCAAAAAAAAAGAAAAATGATCGAGTTAAATAATGTAATAGAAGCTTCACTTGGTTTCCATTCTGGTTACCTAAGAATGCAAATGAGATCATATAATCTATCTCTGTACATCATTTCCACCAATAAATCTTTTATAGGAGAAGGAAAAAGGAGGTGGCGACAGCAAGGTTCTTACCCTTGATTCCAGAGCAAGTCTGGGTGGGGCTCCTTGCCTCAAGTTAGCCCAGTCAATCTCCTCAAAGAAAGGATGATTTTTTAGTGAAGCATATCCATCACGTCCTGCACCTGGTCTCCTGCTCGGTTCAATGTCCTACACCAATTAACAGTGGCGGGCGCAGAAAATTTATTAATGGGGGCACAGTTATAAGAGAGATGACATGCGAAAAGTAAAACAACATCACTTATAATATTTATATTACATTAAGTGTTTCATCAAACAAAAGTACTTGTGAAGTTCTATGGTATTTTATTCATTTCGTTTAAAGAAGTAATTGCAAAGATGAAAAGAAAAACAAAAAGGTTATTATATGAACATTAATGAAATTCTAAAATGTATAGCCAAATCATGGATAATGAAAATAAATGGAAATTACTCTATTTTGGTAAATATTGTTTATTGTTTATCAGTTAACCGAATGAAAAATCTAAATAGGTAACTAATGTTTAATATTACTAAGATTTTAATATTTGGAGATAAACGAATGAATTTGAAATGGAAGAAGATTAGTAATGTTTAATTGAAAAGAAAAATAAGATGAAAGAAGTGAGATATGAAACATTTAGAATAGAAGAAAAGGCAAACAAAAAAAAATAATAATAATAATAATTACAACAGTCTGTTATGGGATTCGAACTCAGGGTGAGAACAAAATGCCCATCTCACTGCTGCACTACAGATACTTATATTCTGCTACAAGCATGCGAAAAGTATATATTCTAGTTTACCATATTTTTACGAAAGAGTATAATAGTAACGTCACAACCAAAATAGAGGGGGACACGGGGCACCTGATCCCCTTGCGGTACTGTAGGTCCCCTGAATATTAAAGAACATACCCTAAATTGATTTGGAACAGAATTTTAACAGAATAATGTTATTAAAATATATAAATGTTTTTAACACAAACCTCCCCTGTATAATTGACATATGACACATAAACCAGTGCTCCATTAGTTTCTTACACTTGAACCCCGCCGTTAACATTTTATTACAAAAACTTTGCAACCGTTAACTTTTCCAAAAACACCCTTTCTGACATAATTGTGGCATCATAAAATCTAATTAAAATATTTTAGAAAAATATAAAAAGGAAGGAAAATACACTCCAAATCGTCGAGGCTTCAGCTCTGATTTGAGGCTGCGGAGCTCCGAGCAATTGATCGAAACTTACAGCTCCGTCTCTGTCCATTGCGCTCTGCCATGCGGGTTGGTCGGAGCTTACAGCTCCATCTCCGCCATGCTGGGGCTGTAAGCTCCGTCCATGGTGGCAGAGCTAACAGCACCATGGACAGAGCTTAGAGCTCCGGCCAGCTCCAGATTAGAGCTTTTGAAGCGCCGACCTGGAGTTTTTTCTTTTCCCTTACTTTTTTTGATTTAAAAAAAACAGTTTTTGTTTTCATTTTTTTAAAATCACGAGCATTTTGGTAATTTCTAACGATGACTTGTTGACATCTACAGCAAGGGTTCTAATGTAGGAAACTAATGGAGCACTTGTTTATGTATAATACGTCAATTATGCAGGGGAATTTTGTGTAAACCCTAAATCAAATAATAGCCATGGTAGCAACAATCTTTACAGAACACTCTCATCGAATAAAGAGCTATTAGATGAACTAGCATCTCTTTAAAAAGTAATAGTGCATGAGAAAGTACTGAAATGAGAGGATCCTATAACTGTTCTTTTTTTTTTCTTTAAAGAAAAAGGCTGATTAAAACAACATCACCCCCCCCCCCCTTTCCAAAAATAAAATAAAATTTTTCACACATTTTGTCACCACCCTTTGACGACACAAAGCCCCTTGTTCACATTATGGGGCGTGCAATAATAAGGAATTAAAATCATGTGATGATCACTTGAACTCAATCTTACCAATAACTTATCAATTAGATCTCTTGCTGCGGCTGAAAAATAGTCAGGAAATCTGATATCTCTAGCAATAATCCTTTGGAAAATAAGCCATTCACTAGCATCTTTAAAAGGAGACGTCCCTGACAGCATTTGGAACAACGTGCATCCAAGTGCCCAAAGGTCATTCCTGGTGAGTGCATTTCAATTGCATAAATAAGTCATTTCGAAGGAAAGAATTAAGTTCCATGATAAGATGATATATATGGAAAGAATTTGGTAAAGTTAAGAAATTAATTCCATCAAACCCCTCCAAGTTCTGCCATTTATGTGATTTGTCTCCTTCATGATCTCATCACATTTCACTTATACAATTCAACAGCACAAGATAGTGCTGTTCTTTCCGTCTTAAAAACGTTACCAAACATGTGAGCGTTAAACTTTTTTTCTCTTGGTGACGGAATGGATGGGGATACATTTACCAGAAGGGACAAAAATACAACAGCAACATGGATGTTTGACGGAAAAAAAAAAAATCCTAAATCCACCCAGAAAGAGGACTGGATAAAGTTAGTTTAATTATCAAGTACTGAATATAACAAATTAAGTACTAATTCATTACCCAAAAGTTGCTGGAGACGAATTTAAAACTTCTGGAGGCACATAAGCTGCTGTCCCGACAAAGGTACACGCCTTATCATCTGAAAGTTGGATGCGGAGAGGAAATTCGAATTATTATTATTGAAGAATGATGGCTTTCATTCAGGACATATGTACAATTTGGCATATCATATTATAATACTCAAAAATTTACTCTTAAGAACATTAGGACATGCAAACAATGATTGCTCTCTCTAAACTTCAATACAAGCCATTATCCTCAAAAGAAAATAAAACATGATACATGTAGGTAGGCAACTTGACAACAGTATATTGTAACGATGAATTACGACCTGATGCTGCATTTGGAAGGACCGTTATCCTACTATCTTGCATGGGCTTTACACTTCCAAAATCAGCAATTTTGATATGTCCATCTGCACTAAGAAGCAAGTTCTCCGGCTGCCAGTTTGAAAAACATTAACGATTGCTATTCGAAACAGCAAACAAAAGAGTTTGACATTACAAAGTACCTTGATATCTCTATGAATCAGTCCCATGCTATGAATGTATTCAAGTGCATCCACAACTTCAGCTGCATAGAAACGAGCTTCATCCTCAGACAAGCGGCCTTTCTGTGACCAACAAAATCAGAACTGAGTACAGGTTCAGTGAACATACCAGAATCAATAACAAACTATGACTAGGACAAGAAACTATTGCTTAGTAAAAAAATAAGTTAATACTTCTATATATAAGTAAATGAAACAGAAAACTGATTGGTATGTTTCTTGTGCATCAATAATGAAACTCCATTCTGATTTTCAAGTTAATAGCAAAACAAATCTATCACAAGTTAGGTAACAATTATAAGCAAAGCGAGAGACAATCTGACGTCACATGTTAAACAGAAATGAGGGGTGAATCCAGGATTTCTGAATGGGAGAAGAATTTAGTTAGTATTATATATAGGTAATAATGTCACACTCAAATTTGTGAATAAGTATAACATGCAAAAGTTGGCCGAAAATGGCTTGAAAACTTAGGCTACCTCACTAACTATTGCAACCGATATAGTGGAATTCCTGGCATCGACATTATATTAATACATCATCAAATTACTGCAGGTAAGGGTATGACTTATGAGAAAAGTACCCAGTGACAGTAAAAAATAATTACTGGGAATTAAATATCAAGAAATAAATTAAAAGAACGACGTTGACATATTGTGTGCTCTATTCATTTCATCTATGTTCATAAATATCATTTGATTAAAATGTCATTTAAGATTTCCCACATGGCCCACTTTTTATAGCAACAAAAGTGACAGTGATGAGAAATAGAAACAACAATGAAAGATAATGATACATTATGCACGCACACCCAAGAAACAAACGAATAAACAAAGAGAAGAATGCATATAAAGTTTTGTAACTTAATTATGTCTAAGGTATATACTTTGGAGGAAAACTTTGCAATCAAGTATTTAAGGATAGCATGGGGTTCTAACATTGACTAGTTCTACAAAGATAATGGTCGGTTCAGATAATGAAATGATGACCCCCCCCCCTTTCCCAACACACACCCCATCTAGCAGAATTTCCATTCTGCTACATCCATCATATTATCATAATTTCTTCCTACAATACAAAAGGAAAGGAAAGACAAAAAGTCAACCTGCATATTATTTACATGTAATTCTTACATAACTTAAAAGTATATATCATCTCAAACTAACTTAATCACTTACATAACTTAAAAGTATATATCATCTCAAACTAACTTAATCAATGTGTAGTGAGTCATATCAAAGTATAAAGCAATGTAATTTCTGCTTGTTTTTTCCCTTATTATTTATTGCAGTAGGAAAAGTATGACCACTCCTGATTCTGGATTCACTTACCCTGGTTATCTGATCAAAGAGTTCTCCCCCTTCACAAGATTCAAGTGCCATGTCTGCAGAATACAGTTACATGCAGGAAAACATAATTACCCTCAGTTCCATAAAAATAAACCAAAATAATGGAACAATATAGAGATGTGTAACCACAATACCCACAGAGTGAGAAAGTGTCCTGAAATGTGAAGAACAACCGCACTATTCCAGGATGATCTAACTGGTCCAACACTATACGCTCCAATTTTACATAGGCTGTTTTGTTTTCCTTTGTGATGAACTTCTTATCCATGATTTTCATGGCATAGACAGTTCCAGTATCTTTCTTCTTTGCTCTAACAACCTGCTAACATAAAGGATAAAGTAAGTTGAAGCTCTCACGGAAGAAGATGAAAAACCAAAAACAGTGGATGAATCTCTCAATGACAGTATATACACTAACTAGGATATGATGTGAGCAGTTATCATGGAAGTAGAGTAGCTGCTCAATCCTGAGTTCCAAAAGTTTATAAGATTGCAAATTCTCCTTTTCAACAGAACAAAGAGAAAAGTCGACAATAACTCTCTAACAGATTTAAGCCATAATGTAACTTTTGGGTAATTTAAGCTATGTAATTTCAACAGTGCCGATGAATGTGAAAGGACCTGTTTTACAAAAGGTGACATAAAAGTAGTGTAATCAGTCCACTACAGGCGTGTATGAGTGTATGCGAAGATGGATTACGTGGTGTTCTCATTAGTTCATCAAGCTCTTCCTATAACTGGCAGCACGAATGAGAGGCGGTCTTTTCTGCTCTTCCTACTTCAAAAACATTGCACAGATTCCCAGCAATGGACGTAAACAACATTCGATAATGACACACGGAACTCTGAATGCTGATAAATTCTAATCAAGTTCATATCCCTCCCCACTCCTAAAATTATAAATTACAGAACATGGAGGCCTTATGATTTCTACAAAGCAACAGAGAGGGACTAATTGGGAGAAAACCAACACATAGCACTTCACATATGAAATTTAACAAAAAAAAATACCAAGAAGCAACAATTAGCCCATGGAAACAAACCACATTTTACATAAGGAAAAATAAATAAATAAATAAAAAGCTGAGAAGAGAAAAGAGATAGGACCTTGGAATAGGAACCAACACCATACATCTTCCCCAATTCAAAATCTTGGATGCTAAAATTCTCCTGTGGAGCCCTAAATGCAAAGCTCTTTGATCTCTGAGGATTATTACCATTACTACTAGTACCATTATTATCATTATTGTTATTACTACTGGAGGATGAGCTATTATTATTATTATTATTATCCTGAATCCTGAGCTTGGAATCAAATTCCTTCTCCATTTCGTTTTCTTTACCTTCCTCCAATGCCATCATTATATCGTCCCCAACCCAAATTCTGTATCACCTATTCATAGAGATGTGTGCTTTTTGTTTGTTTGATGAAAAAGAGAGAGAGAAAAGAAAAAGAAAAAAGCAATCTTGGAATTAATTTTCACAGCACCAAATGAAAGCGGAGAAACCAAGAAAATGGAAGCCCATGAGAGTAGGCATGTATATGTAGTATGTTAATGGGTGGATATTAATCAGAACCGACCCGATTGGTGGTGGTCGGGTTCGGGTCAAGGAACGATTTATACAGCATTTGGTGAAGGGATTGAAAATGATGTGAAAGGGGGGGGAGTCCGGCGGAAGGGTGGTGGCTGGATCTGGTGGTGGTGGTCGTCGTTTTCAATTTAATTTAATGAAGTCTGAGGAGGAGGAAGGTGAAATGGAATGTTCCAACATTCTAAATATGGACACTACGCAACTCAGGTGTCGGGTATGGATTTTTTTCCTTTTTATATATTTTTAAGGAAAACAAAATTATTATTGTTATAGATAAATTTATTTATTTATTGTTAATTAACAACATTTATTTAAAATAAAATTTATTTATTGTCAATTTATCTATTTATTAATCAACAAATTTATTTAAATTTAACAAAATTTAAATAAAAAAACTTATAACAACAATATTTCCCACGGTGCCTCAAGGCTAAAGTATTTTATTTCTAAAAGATGACAAATCCTACGTTCGATCTTTCTAACGAAATCTCAAACTACAAAGTATCAAAACTACTACAGAAACCTTTTGCAACCTATTCTAGCATAAGCAACCTGTGTAAAACTAGGTCACACGCCCTCATCGGTCAAACCTAGTTAAACTCTTCATTCTTCAGATGCATGGTCGTTCTCTATTGTTTAAGGTCTTCACATCTTTCCTATGTCCACTTGGGATGAACATCTTTTGACTTTATCCATCTCTTCATAATTTGATCTTTAATAACCTTCACACATTAAATAAAGACAAAATCGAATAACAAAATAAGATATATAGCGGACTCCAGTGTTGGGTTCTCCTCTAATTTAATTCAAATGGATTGAAATCAAAGTTATTAGAGGAGAACCCATCTCCTTTATTTGTGCATTGCTTTGCTCACCAACTTCAGTTGGCTATTGTTGTTATTGCGAAGGATATGTTGTTTGTTGGTGATTTTTTCAATTATATATGTTGAAAGTGTGTATAGGATCTAACTTGAACTTATACTAGACAGAATCAAAGGTGTTTAGTCCGGTGTTGTGAAAACACTTTACACAACACACCTGTAGACAGTTTATATAAAACATAATAAACACATCGGAAAATAAAGAACATAGTGATAAACTTTTCTCAAGCAATATTTCTATTGCCTGGAGCACAAATGGTGAAATTACTAGTATGATCTAATATTACAAAGTTGAGATACTTTGAATCTCAATCGTAATAGCAAACACGAGCAAGGTGAAAACCTTAGAAAAGTCTAAACCTAAAATCTAAGTACAAGTTCTTGCCAAGCTAAACTATAAAACTTGTGATAATACTATATAAAAACTCTAAAGAAATAATTTGATGAACTCTCGATTTTTCCGTAGCTTGTGAAGTAGACTTCTCACTCATATATATAGTGTTGAGAAGAGTCTTGAGAATCTCCTTCACTTAGGTAATACGCGTCTCGTATTCTGATGATTGAGACTTTATCACCAAGTCAGTGTGTTCTAGAGATCTTCCATTATCATTGAGCAATCTTCTATTATCTAGATCTCCCAAATATTATTAATTATTCCTTTTATTCTTTCCGTGTATTGTCAGAACTATTCTTGAATATTCCTTGTTCAATTCCAACTCTCCGAACTACAGATTTGCACATCTAAAACAACTAAAAACGTGGAATCAATTATATTAAATAAGAAAAAGCAAAACTAAATAAATATATTAATGTGTTACAAGATCGTGTATGCTGGTCCATTTAGACAATAAGTAAAGACTGGGGGGGGGGGGGGTGAATAGTCTTTAAAACTTTTTCGTGTCTAAAAAACTTTCTCATCAAGTACTTATTACTTTTCAGTAATGAGGTTGATGGTACTTAACTTTCTCAACAAAGATTTATTACTTTTCAGTAATGAGTTTGCTGATACTTAAGATTCAGAGTGCGGAAGTATTTTACAATAAGTGCTTCAAAGGAAACCAGTTTCATCAAGTGAGCAAATAAAACAGTGTAAACAAAACAACTTGTTGAAAGTAAATTGCGGTAAAGTAAATCACACAAACACTTTTATAGTGGTATATGAGGGTGGCGTAATCCCTCAACTAATCCACTTTGTCCTTTTTAGTCCTTTTTAGGACTGAATTCACTAGGTCAGATGATGATTTTCCTTACAACACCTACACACTAGAATTCTCAGAAACCTAAGCACACTAGCTTTGTTTCCAACCTAACTAGAGAACTGTAACCTTGTTCTCCACCAAACTTGGGACACTTATCAGCAAAACTATGCTTGATTAGTTCCCTCTGACAAACACTCCTTAAAGGTGGTTTTTTTATCAGTTAGAGAGGTTTGGGATGAGATTACTGAGATTAACTTTTCAGTTAATACCAGCAATTTGTGAAACTAAATTTGACAATACTTTGCAGTAATTCGTCAAAATTAAAAAACAACGAGAGCGGGAGTGTCGATAGAGCGCTAGTTAATATATATATTTTAAAAATATTATGTATAGAAACTATTATTATATTAATAGAAATATTTTATATTTGTTTATATTTGTGGGTATATTTTAATTTTAAGAGTATTATGCAAATTGATTATTGAATTGTTGTTGGGCCATAAGACTAAAGTAATTGTTGTAGGTTAAAAAGCCCAAAAACAACCCTAATCCCTTTCACATAGTATATATTTAGTTTTTTCTTTGTTTTCCCTCCATTCGATAGTCACCCTTTCATTTATCTTATTCAGTCAAACTTCAACACCAGCCGCCAGTCATCCTCACGCATCATTCTTCCTTGCTTTGCTCTGTTTTTCCATTATTCTTATGTGCCTCTAACATATAAAGCTTGATTTGATATCCAACATATCCAATAATTTCCTCCTTGTTTTGAATTCTCATTTTTAGGTAAATCATCCTAATCTTTAATCTCTATTAATCAAGATGGATCTATCCTAATCTTTAATCTTCATTCAAGATGGATCTTAATCTCCATTCAAGATGGTTCTGTCCTAATCTTTAATGTTCATTCAAGATGGATCTTGCAAGTGTTACAAAGTATGTTCCTTGATTTGGAATAGAATTTATCAAATTCTTAAAGTGAGAATTGGCAACTTAAAGGCTGATTTTTCCGTCGGAGCTCTAAGAATTCTTAAGTCACGAATTATACTCGCTCCCATGCTCGGAACGTGGATTCGCGAATTATGTGACACAGGTTTAGACAACACTAGTTATAACACAACATTCTTGACACTTACATATGCCACTATTATTGTCAATACTATTGCAACTTCGTGTAAAAGATTGGATTCTCTCAAACGAATACATCATGAGAAGGTACTTGCTCAGTTGGAAAGTGGTGATATATCAATGTGGAACGGGACAAAATCAACAAATGTGTCTCAAACGCCTATGTGATACCCGATGGGTATCATACTACAAGACTACAACCATTCGTCTCATGACTATGTGAAGAGTGGTTGTGGAAGTTCTTCAGAATATTGATGTTGACGGTTGTATTGGTGAACAAAGATCCATGACAATGAGTATGGGAATGAAGATGTAACAATATCAGTTTGTGTTTTCAATACATTTGATGAAAAGAGTTTTGGGAATTACTAATGAATTGTCATATGAATTGCAACGAAAGGATCAAAACATTGTGAACGTTATGGCTTTGGTTGGAATTGTTAAACACATATTGCATACTTTGAGGGAGAATGAATGGGATGTATTCCTGAAAGAAGTGAATGCCTTTTGTGAGACACATTCCATAGTTGTGCCTAACATGGATGATTCACCTCCTATTCTTAGGCGTGGAGAGGTACCTATGACTTACTTGTATCATTTTCGTGTTGAAGTATTTCTCCATGTTGTTGATTTGATTGTTGAAGCAATAAACTCTCGTTTTACCATGGCGAATATAGAGTTACTAATAGGCATTCCACGTCTTTCTACAAACAACTCTTTTGAAGTTTTTGATCATGTCAAGCTGCTCGATCTTGCTAAATTATACCCATCATATTTCTCAAAGTTTGATTTGTGGTACTTGAAGATCAATTAAGACTCACATTTGTGATGTTAAATGCCATGTTACTTTCTCTAGTCTTTGTGATATTGGAAATCTAGCTAAAAAGATAGTTGAGACCTGGAAGGATTGTGTATTTCCTTTGGTTTATCATCTTATTTGTTTAGCCTTGACATTGTTTGAATCTATAGCAACAGTTGAAAGAGTATTCTCCGCCATGAATATTATCAAGACAGATTTGCGGAATAGAATGAGAAATAGATTTTTGAGCAATTGTATGGTGTGCTTTATGTAGAATAATATTAGGGGCTATTACTTTTGGTACCCCTACTATTGTTGAGTATTACAGATTAGTCCAGCTATATTTTTTATTACACGAGACTCCCTTACTAAACCAATGTAATTACATTTTAACCCACAGATTTGACTTTCTGCGCTCTAAGCCCTGAAAATGACATTTATGCCCCCGCCGAAATTTCAGATTCTGAATTACGCCAAACAACATGAAGTTTCGTTTATTACAAATTAACCCCAAATGTTTTGACTTTTACAATATTAACACAAACAATTTATAAATTAACCCACATAATTTAGCTATATTTCAAAATAGTTTACAAATTATTTTAAAACAAACCCCTACAAAAATTGAATTTCAAAATGAGTCCCAAATTTTATTTTTTACCTTTTCTTTTTTTCTTTATTAAATAAAAATAAATAATACTAAATAAGAAAAAAAAAAAAAAGAGGAAGAAGATGAACAGTACCTCCGATCGGAGCTTTCTGATCGGAGTACAAAGCTCCGATTGGGGCTCCGATCGGAGCTTGGCACAACTCCAATCGGAGTTGTATTATACAGCTCCGATCGGAGCTTTGTTAAGCTCCGATTGGAGCTTAACACAGCTCCAATCGGAGCTGTATAATACAGCTCCGATTGGAGCTGTGTTAAGCTCCAATCGGAGCTTTGTTAAGCTCCGACTGGAGCTTTGCACAGCTCCAATCGGAGTTGTAAACTCCGGTACCGGAGTTGGATTTAAAACAAATGTAAAAGAAAAAAAAAAGGAAGAAAAGAGAAAAGAAAGAAAGAGAAAAAAGAAAAATAGAAAAAAGAAAAGAAAGAAAAAATGAAAAGAAATAAAAAATAGAAAATTATATAGTTAAGGGCGTGTTTGGTTGAGTGAAAATTAGAAAACCCAACTTACCGGAGTCAACACTGGAGTCCGGCTGGACTAGAATGTAATTCTCGCTAATGTTGGACTAGGATGAAAAGTGAGTGCTTAGTGAGGGTGGTAGACGTAATTTTGTCATAATATTATTAAAGCACTTGATGATGAGAGTATCTTGCAACATTTTCAGAAGATGTAGTCCCTTCGGATGCACTTGCCACCAAAAAATAATTACGTCGGCACACCTCATATTTAGTATTGGATTCGCCACTGCATGAGTCCACACAAATCGTTTTATAAATCAAATTGTGTTCCATTCTTTCTTAGATCACCAACTACAAGCCCATGCAAAATGATTAACCCGGACTCCAGAAACTACTCTTCTTTCCTGTGGAATTTTGACAACATCAAGATAACTTTGGTTCCTCCTTCTCCAAGCCGCCTTTAAGATTGGTTTGAAAGGTTTCTTGGCCTTTGACTTCTGAGTTTCTCTTGACGACCTGGAGAATTTTGAGATATTTGCCAACACCTTATACCTCCGAATCCATCACTTTTTTTTACCATTTCCAAAACCGACTCTTCCTCCATTGTATCCTCGAACCTTACAAATGTGAACCTCTTGTCGTCCTTATTTAGCTTGGTAGGCAGGAAAACCTCCACAATATTACCACAAAAATAATTAAAGACTTTCCCATATATCTTGTGTAGTAGTGTCTGAAGGGAAATTAGTGACGTAGATTGTGAAGCAACTATCATTCCCACTTTATCATGGAGAGAAACAAATTTAACTTACGATGGATTTCTTGACTTGCCAAAATCGGTGGTTGGATTGTTTGGGGGGTGGGGATGAGGGTTACAAGGGTGGGCTTTTTTGGCTATGAGGTTTCCGATATGGTGGCCGCCTAGGGTTGGGGTTTCTAAGGCTACTTTCCATATTCACTCTCATTTTTATTTTAAGTTCTATATATTTATATATAGTACTGTTGTTGCATTTTCTTTGTATTTGTTTTGTTGTATTTTTGAAGAAATTGATGACAAGTGTGATGCATGGCTAATTAGTACCATTTTCTGGAAAGAGGATGCTGATTTCATTTTTTAGATTCCGTTACCTTCTAAGTATTCCTGACCGCAGAATCTGGAGCAGGTCAAAGCATGGAATTTATACAGTACATTATGCTTATCTTCTGGACAGGGAGCTTAAGGCTATGGAATACAAAATCGACTTGGGGGAAGTAGTTTTGTGAATTCTCCAGACTGGAATTGGCTTTGGAAGTTGGAAAATCCTAATAAAGTAATAAAAAAAGTTATTGGCGGGTGTTAAAGAACACCCTGTATGTGCTTAATAATTTACTGAGATGGGGAATGAACATTAATATTACTTTATATATATCCTGTTTGGTCCACGTGTGATGAGTCTTTGTTACATTTATTGCGTGATTGCCATAGTTCACGACTTTTATGGGCACAATCTAACTTACCATTTTCTGCAGGTATGTATACTGCTCCAGATTTGTCCTCTTGGCTTGAACTGGTGCGACGTGATCTTGCCAAAAATGCGCTCGAATTTTCTATGATTTCTTGGAGTTTGTGGAGTAATAGAAATAAGAAGGTTCATGAAGGAGTGATGTATGACGCAGAAGATTCGATTTAGTTTGTGTAGCAGTACCTGAGACGTTTCAAGGAAGCACAAAGTCTTTGTAATATGCCCAGGCCGCCGAAAACTGGTACTGCTCAGCATTGGCGTACGCCTCACATACCTAATAGTGTCAAAATCAACCTTGACACATCTATTTCCACAAGCAGAAGGGGGGCTGGCCTTGGTACAATTGCGAGAGATCACCAGGGACAAATTCTTGCTTGGAAACGCTGTTAGATTCCACATATCACTTCTCCATAAAATCGCAGAATGCTTAACAGCTCGGCAGACGGTAAAACTAGTGTTGTTCATAACTTCTATGAGGTGATTTTTGAAGGTGATTGCTTGGGGTTATAAAGCAGATACAAACCAGTGAGCCATGTTTCTCGGCCATTGGAAGCATCGTCGACAAGATCAGAGCTTTACTTTCCAATTTTAATTTTTCTTCTTTTATTTTTGCTAAACGTTTTTTCAATAAGATAGCTCATTTGCTTGCAAAAAGACATTGCGGTTGACAGCTCTTGCTTATAGTTTTGGCCTTTGTGTCGCCGATGACGTCGCTTCATTTAATGAATTTTTTGTTTTTCCCTTAAAGAAAAAAAAAAAAAACAACAAACCTTGACTAATTTATTGTTTATTCCGTTACCCTAAACTTAGGTTTGGACTTTCTATTTATAGGGGCAGGTTGTTAACTTGAACTTCATCGCCTCTATACTACCATATCTTCTATCGAATCTAGTGGAGGGAGAGTTGTACTGGTACTATGCTTTTACTTCTTCCAGATCTAGCAGAAGAAGGCAGTACAAGTACAACTTCTCTCATCTCTCTCTACAAAATAGAATCTAGAGTAGATTGATGCTAATTGATTGATAATGAATGATCGATTAGGGGTTCACTTCCTCCAATCCGATGGATTCATCTATCTTTTCGGTAGAGACTTGAAATATGGGATTCAATGATGTCTTCTGTTTGATTTGCTTCACTGACTCTTTCTTCACTCCGATCCGATGATCCGATGATGAAGAAGAAGTCTAATGGTCGATGAAGCTTATCGAACGGAAGATATCCTTGTTTCCCATTCTTCATCTCTCTATCCTTCCTTACAATTACAAATACAATCATCACGGCACTAGTCCCCAAGTTCACTATGGTAAATGCTTCTTCATTTTGTTTTGTGTATGATTCATGATACTTTTGTTATTTTCATTATTGGGATTTCTTTTACTGCTAATGCCTATGGTTTTGCTGAGAGAGAACGGATCCATTGCTGGCCAGGAGAAGAGAATGAATCAAGCAGCGTCAATTCCATAATTTCTCAAGGAAGGTACTTTTAAGTTTTAAGCTTAGCTCATTTCCAAGGAATGCTTAATAATAACTCCACTACAATGAAATGAATTTACCCAAAACCACTTCAAATGTCAAGAGGCAAACTCTGTTTTTGTGTAGGACATAAGTCAAACTGGGTTAATAATTTAATGTGTTGATTTCAGATGAATGTTTTTATTTTACTCAAAATATGAATCAAACTGAACATTAAAGCATTCACATGAGAAATGACTGATAAATGAAAATGGAGGTTTAAAAAAAAAAAAAAAACTAGTACCAATTTTAAATAGGTCAGATATATTTATAAATTGATTAATGGTACTACTCAAACTATTAAAAAAAAAACTCATAATATTTTCATCCCTCGTTATTTTGTGTAAATGGTAAATAAAAATGGTTGACTCACTTGATAAAAATGGTTGTGACTAAAAGGATAATATTTAAATCTGTCATCCATATTGTTTTACCTTAATCTGCGGTTTGCCACTCCTAAATTCTAATCCAAATTGAGATTCTTCAACAACAGTCCTCAGACGCCATATCTGAAATACTGTTTGGGATACCAATGTACTACTACTACTACAATTTTAGTAATGTACCAGAAGTTGATTATGCATAGATCTGTATTGCAAAAGAACATTTCTGTAGTTTGACACTGTGTATAAGAACATCTCGAAAAATTGATGATTGTCTTCTCTTCTCATAATGTTTTGACCTTCCCAATGTTGAGAAGAAAAGGAGAAACAGAAAACCTTCTGCTAGCTTCAGCATGTTGTGTTGTTGTGTTGTTCCTCTTGAAAATACAGTATATGTCAAAATTTTCTCAACCAAAACTTCATGTACAACTATCTTCAAGGACCACTTCGAATCTTCTGATGGATCTGAACTATGTACTCGGGGTATGAAGGCCCACTGGGCATCTTATCTTCCACCATGTGAGAGAAGAATAACGACTCTGAAAGAAAGAACTGTGAATGGCAAAAGTGTAGAAGAGTTCATAGCGCCTAGCAAATTTTATTCCTTGTATCCAGATTATAAATGGATTTAAACAGTGAGACACAAGTGACAGGCAACAATTGCAAGTGCAAGAATTTTGGTGACAACTCATTAGAGTACTTCATAAGAACAAAAATATGTTTTCTAGTTCCGAAGAAATGGGGCACAAACAGAACTACAGAAGCACAGAGCAATGCTAAATGGTCTAATATCAAATATACTGAAGGTCTGCCAATTTCAGGGCATAAAACGACTTTGTATTTATCTGTTTTTTTTTATATTATTACGTATTCCTTTTCTTCCGTTTTTTTAGATTCTTTACGTATCCTTTTCTGACAATTTTTTAACACATAACTTGACCGTGACACTAAACTAAACATCACACAATGAACCTCCTAAAAAAACGGAGGGAGCACTAACATTTTAAGCAAAGCACAGAGACTCCTTTCCTACTACCAAAGTTCCCCACACGTCATTCACTGATTCAACGTGTTGATGTATTTACTTCTATTAATGGATGTATTTATTAATTCTATTCTAGGATTCCTAGGGGTTCACAGGGATGACGGGGCTTCTGAGAATTGATTTCGTTCACTTACCTGAGGGATCTCCCTTTCTACATAATTTCATTCTGCAAAGGTAAAAGAACAGAAGTCAAATTTCATTTAAAGAAGAAAAAAAGAATTAAGAAAGTACAGTCCTATGAAAAATTCATATTCACATTTAGACTATTAATAAAGATTAACATACCGTAGGTAAGAGCATCGTTGGCGTCTGATTTCATTTACAATAGCATTCAGCTTCTTAGACAATGGATTGTCATACTGCTCAAGAATAAACTGAAACAAGAGAATTGCAGTACTTTTAGTTCAAGAAATAGCCAAGCATTAATGATTCTTTAAGGTTTGTTTGCACAAATAACATTATTAGGTCCTATTTAGCAAATGTTTCTTGTCCTTCACAGTCAAATAAACATGAGCTAAAATATGAATCAAGAAGACCCCGGAAGCAGCAAGAAATAAAAAACAAATAGAGGGCATTGCTGATGGTAATGATTTAAATGTTTTAACAGCAAATGCTGACAGGTGAAATTTTTCCCAGAGAAGACCCTTTGTTTACTAGGAATTTCACTAATCAGGTAAACTTCTGTACAGCAAATGTTTTGTGATAAGATGAACAAGATTAGATCCATAGGAAAGTACTTTCTAGCCATTCTTTAAAGGTGGAAACCCGAGATATGTACATCTTGGTTGGAAAAAGTTACTCTCTAAACCAAATACATGATGCATAGGAAAGTACTCTCTAAACCAAATACATGATGCATAGGAAAGTACTCTCTAAACCAAATACAGTTTTATATAGATTTTATTTTACAAGTTCAACGTATATAATACATGATGCCAAATAAATATTTAGATAGTTTAATAAAATAATTACACATACCAAAAGATAGGAAGTCAAAGAAATACTCCCTCCGTCCCACTAATAATGTGTCATTTTGCCATTCTCAGCGTCCCATTAGAAATGTGTCAGTCAATTTTTGGTAAGTTTATATTAATTCTTTATTCCACTAACCACATTTTTTCAATTCTTTATCCTAATAATAACCTACTCACATTCTTTACCACATCGACTTAACCCCACTTGTAGTATATACCTATATGGCTATATTCTATTTACTTTCTTAAAATTAAAATCTGTGCAAAACTCCTTCTGCCACATTCTTAGCGGGACGAAGGGAGTATATATTAATCATATGAAAATCAAGTACATGAATTCAAGAGAGCAAAGAGTCTATACACTCAACAAGGTGTCCAACTGTCCGTGTGGGCAAATTGAAATATACATAAAAGTTCAATGATGCCTCTGACCAATAGATGGGGGTAGATGGGGAACCACCATTAATCCTCCAATTGCATGTGTATAATTGGAAAACATAGTGTCACAAGATACTGTATATGTACGTACAGACATACATATAGCAAGCACTTTGTTTTTGCCAAAGAATGTACTCTTTTAGCATAATATCATGTTTATTACTATATATACGTAGATGTTAATACATGATCTTGGAAATTATGAAATATAATAATGTGGAGTTTATTCTCATTCATAACTAACGGGCGTCGAGACCATGAAATTTTATGACTATAGTTTCATGACTTAGAGTTTATTAGCACAGAATATTCCTAGAAAGTGCACGGTTGCTATTTTGTACTTACTACTGTATAATGTGTCTCCCAACTCCCAATTCACAAATCACGAAAGCATTATTACTATATAATTACTTTCAAAACATGAATGCTCAATCAAACTGCTAGGCATGTGAAGGATACCTGACTAGAAATTCCCTCGACGGACGGAATGCTGAATAATTGCTGCAAAAGATTTGGCTGAACACAGCTACCAACATAAATTAAACAATCTTCGCCATTCTCAAGAAGATATACACCCTCATCAGTGATATGCTCACCGGAGAGTGCAATTGGAGTAGGAACAATAGAATCATCAAATTCCTGTCAATTAGGCATTAAGTACTGAGGGGACCATTGACAAAAAAGGAATGAATAAATAAAATTAAATGCGAAGAGATACCTTCTCCTCAAGGTTGTGAATTGCAATCATCCTTGGGTGAACCAATGGTATTACCAATGGAGTAGGTAAATGGGAAACATAATTAATCCAAAAAGACCTCTCATCTATTCTTCCATCAGACTGCAATCCACTACTTTTAAGTAAAGCTGAAAGAGATAGGAAACAATTGGTCACATCACAGCTGTGTTGCACGTGAAAAGAGAGAGCGCCATTTGCGAGTTGCACCTGCAAAAATTCAACTAGAAAGGACAAATTTTTTACTGTAACATAAAACATACCAAGTACATATATTGGCAACAATTTAAGTGCCTCAGGCAGAATGAATTGGCCAGGAGATGGTACGGTAGAACAGAACTTGCGATAGGCATACAGAATATTGGTACAAGCACTTGTAGCTTGATCTCGGACTTTTGCTAGAGGAACTTTAGGAATTTCATTTCCCGCTGTCAGGTGAAAGATACAGAGTAGCAAACTGAGTGGCATTATCAACGAAAAGAGGTCAATTCGATTAATGCGTGATGATGATAAGTGCCAAAAATTAAACTAGAACCATGAATAAACTGAGGCTCTGCATGGCTTAAGGGATTGAAAACGAAAGTAAATTGGAGAAACATATTGTTTTCCCATTTCATTTTTTTTAGGGAAATCGAAAAGGTGAAAAATAAAATGTAGGAATATCTGGAAAACAACAGAATCAATAAAATGGTATACCATTATCGGCTTATCGCACCTCAACCTTGGCCTTCTTCTTAAACTTTAGATTAACTTGAGATCGAAAGGATTTGTAATTCTATTTAAAAAAAAAAAACACACTCAACATCAAATATGAATCACGTTTTACTCCAAATACGACAGGTAAATAAATACATAGTTTTGCCCCAATACATTTTTCTTGCTCTATATCTGCCAGTTTCTCTAACCATGGCCAATATCTGTCAAAGAACAATGCCAAAGACTAATTTCGAGTAAAAAATATTATCTTTTAACAGTCAGCAACTTCAGTTCAGGAAACTATGGGTTACAATTTTGCTTCATATTTCATTGGATATGTATGAAAGGTGGAAATATTTCAAATTCGTTTTGTTTTCGAGAATGGGTTATTATTTCTCAATTGCAGGAATTGTTTTCCAATGCTGATGGTAGTGGCGATTTACGTTTGTAGTCAACTGTTACGTTAATAGATGTAATAGAATTAGAAGTCTAATAGTTCATTATAATTAGGTAACTTATTAGAGATTTAGAGTCAGATCTATATTACCAATTAGAGTTATCTTAGGATGCTACTAGTACTTTCTATTATAGTAGTACAAGATAGATAGAGATGCAGTTTAATATTCAGAGAATACATAGGTTAGTTATTCAGTAGAAAGAGTTGGCCGCCCTTTGGGTTGGCTTGTCTCTTTGGAGATTGCTGCTTGTACTTTTATCTTTTATTTATTTTCTGTCAATAAACTCCATAAAAATAGTCTTATCTTGGCATTCAAACCTACAGTTCCCTATCAGCAACAATGTACAATTTTCAAATGTTTGATGAATACGTTTACAATTATGAAAGTTAAAAAATATATATAAATATAAATAAAGAATATAAAACATAACTACCAATTTTCCCAATAGACTGAAAGAGTGCCAAAAAACAGAAAAATAAAGGAAAATATTGTTTTTTCCCCCATTTTCTTTTATAATTGTTGCTCAAACCATGCAGAGCCTTTCAAGAAAAAAAAGAAAAAGAAAAAGGGGGGAGCCTGAGCAATGAAGAGATTGGCATAGCTGTAAATAACAAATTGAAAGATAATGTCCGTGTGTTTTGGGGGTGGGGGTGAATGGCATTTGTTGTACCTCGCTTCAGGATGCAGGCAAATTGAGTCTCTAGGTCAGCAGAACGAAATAGGTTAGCCATTTCAGTGGTGCAAGGCAGAGATAAAGTTGACACTCTAATTCTTCTTTGGCCGTATACAGTTGTGTAGAGAAGAGCACACTACAAAAGATGAGCAAGTTATTGATAACTAACAATTCTATAGCAACACAACCATTCACATTGAAAGAATAAATCAAGAGAACAGCAGAGTTGACCATATTTTCTAGGAGGCCATACAGTATAATAGCAATTACTAATATACCTGAAAA
Source organism: Plantago ovata (assembly GCA_028274465.1). NCBI lineage: Eukaryota > Viridiplantae > Streptophyta > Magnoliopsida > Lamiales > Plantaginaceae > Plantago > Plantago ovata. Next base: position 4,760,942 of record CM051458.1, read on the forward strand.
GCACACTCTGTCCCTTCTTGCAGTTTATCATCGTGCTTTAGGGACACCATTATTGTTTTGTCACAGTCTATCTGCATAACGATGAAAGTAAATTCAAATGGTCAAAATGTCCCCAGCATTTAACATAAGTGGGAAAGACAAACAAATGACTGCAATAAACAATATGTTAATGTAAGGAAATTGGAAAAGACAGCAATTTGGACTTGAATTACAGTAGGAAATAACTGAAATCCTCCTTTGTTGCTAAACTGTAATCCTATAGATCAAATAAAATTCATTCAGGCATCAAACAGAGGAACATCAGAACCATACAATTTGAATGTTTCTCCTTCAGTTACACGTTAGCAAGGAAGCATGGATACGGATACGAGCCTGGTGGTGCATTGATATGTCAAAATCCAGAGAAGTATGATGGGGATTTGTGAGGATACCTTTTTTTTTAAATATTTATGCAATTTGTTGATTTATTAAAGGGGTGAAACGTGAAATTGAAATAAGAGATGTTCAGGCTGGGTATATATGTAAAATTGAGAATAGGGAATAAGAGAACACACTAGTGTTGGAAAGAAAGGTAATCTTTCAGGTTTTTGTTTATCAGACTGAGCGTTTATTAGGTGCTAGGGGAGTAACCACTGAGACACCCTCTAATAGAGAATGTGGGGTCCACACATGGCGACCACATCCTCTATTAGAGGGTGTCGTAGTGGTTATCTCCCCAGCATCTGAAAAAGGCTCTCTTTCCAACCCCTGTATCCTCAATGTATTTAATACGGATACTTCAGTGTTCTCACATATCAGTGCTACCTAGCAAATTAGTGATAGTATGTCTGCTGCTTATTGATATGGCACCAAGTTATGGCCAACTTCTTCAGAGCAGAGACAGCTAAAAATTCTCCTGTAAAAGGACATTACATGTTTGACTTTTTGTACTGTTGAAACATCATCTCACAACTAATTATAAGAAAAACAAGGTAAATTAAAGAATAAGCTATTACAATATGGTGATTTCAGATTTACTAAATCAATGGAAATGATATGAAACCCATAGGTAAGGAGAAGCTGAAAGTATATATGCTAGTACAACCGCTACTCGTCCCAACACTTTGATAGCTGGATAGAGAAACAATATGAAAACACCTGGCTTATGACTGGCTAGGCCTCAAAAATGGTCCTTGGTACTACTATTTAGATGAGACGCCAACTCAGACTTGAAATAATCTATCTTATGTATAATTTTAGCTTATGAAAATAGCCATCTAAGTACTGCTGCTACTGCCGATGTGTTCAGAGATTGTGTGAGATACAAAAAATCCAACTAGATTCTATAGTGAAGACTAACAATAGAAATAAATGAGCAGATGGGCTTCCATATTAGAATTTGTCTAATATCGAAATAAGAATCTAAAATTGGAAAAAAGTAGATACAGACACACAGTCGGCCCATTGTGACACAATTATAATACAATATATAGTATAGACAACAGTTAGAGAGAGAGAGAGGCATACAGCAGGTATATTAACATCTGTTGGTATGTTCTTACAGAAGTTTCCAGAATAATCCTGAACTTGAATACCCTGCCAAGAGAAGTACAAATTTCAACTGTCAATCCTATGTTGTTCTCAAATAAAAGTTTGTGAAAAACAAGCTACGTATATATAATGCTTACCTTACTGCATCTAACACGCATCACAGCCTCAAATCCTTGGGGTCTAGTGACATTCCAACGAAGATCGTTGTAAAGTTTAGCAGAATCACAGCGAGCAGAGAAAGGATAATAGTAGTACACCTGGCAAGAAAGAGAAACCATTGAATTCGCAGCACAGGAATAGAATCAGAAATATGAGGCCATTAAAACTGAAGCAATGGAATAGTTTCATATTAATTTTACTGGGTAGTACATGATACTGCATGTTCAGCAATGAGCAATAGTAATATACCTGGCCTCCTGTAGTTCTTGGAATGACAGAGAGAGAAGCAATATCCACATATGTCTGAGTTGTAATGAACAAGTCAACACACACCTGAAAGTGTTCAAATATTAATTGAACAGCAAGTGCAGACATTATATTAATCCCAAATTAAGTTTTAAATGAACAAATCAGCACACAGCTGAAAGAGCTAACATAATAATAAAACCACAAGAATTGACATTATCTTTAATCCAAATTTTGAACAAAAAACAATGGAAAATATTTCCAAGTCGTTATGAAGGACAGAGAAGATTTAACGTCACCTGATGCCCTGCAAATTCAATAGCCAAATCATTTAGAGTCTTGTCAACTGGTTGAAGTAGCTTCTGAACTTCCTGAAATACAAGAGTAAACACGAACAAACAAAAACAATTAATGAATCAACTGGTGCAAAGATTGACTTTGTGATTATGCAGGTAAAAGAATCAGAAAAGGTTGGATAGTTTAAATTGCAATTGAATTTTACAACCTTGCCCGTTGATTACTAGCTGATTGATGTATTGAGAAACTTAAGTGGATGCCACTGTAACTACAAGGATAACTAAATATTGGCAATATGATCCTTGCCATCTTCTTTTAATTACTACGTCATAAAGACCAAGACAACATAATATAAATAGAATTCATATATTCTTAGATAGTATCCTTATAAACTTTTAAAGTTGTCCCTTATAAACTTTTAAAGTTGTCCCTTAAATTTACAACTTGCATATTGTATAAACTTTATGTAAACTGAAAGACTAAATGTTTGCTACTTTATGTTAATTATATTTTCACTTTGTGGCAGAACACATTTGTTATTGTTTATAATGATTTGCACATTTTTCTTTTCTAAAACAATATTTTACAGAATTTATGGACAACTAGAAATAAAAAATACTTCTAATATAAATATTAGTAGTGGTTTAGGTGCTCTTGCTCCAAGTCTGTTTTCAATTGCTCTCTTTTCACACAAGCACAAGCTCATCCTTTCGATTAAATCACTTGGGACAAAATTGGGGTATACCAAATCGCCAAGCCTTACATCCATCCTTCCGGTCATAGGTCAGTTTATTCCAGAGACTACAAAAACCTATCTATTTAGATTTTACCAATAAAATGCAGAAAAACTAATACTAATGCTACAGTTAAAAATCTGATTACTCATAACATTGAAGATACATCCAGCACACCCTCTACTTCATACATTAGTACCAGCATAACAAATGAATTCGTACTTAACACTCAGGACTAAAAGAAAATATCTGAGGATATGTCAGATGATGACAGTGAAAACAGAAAAAGTCCAAAGAAGCAGACACTATTACTAACAGCAGATCCCTTGGTTCTGCAGTTCTGAATCCATTTTTTTCATCCATGGCAACATAAGGGGTACGTAGTGACATTTCAAGAGGCAATTTTATCACCTAGATGCATAATACAAATGTGTGTATAAATTGATCGGATAGAGGCGCAGAGCTATTGAGATCATATTCTCAATTTCCATACCTTCTCTCCTGCAGATACATTACTTCTGCCTTCTGCTTCTCTAGCAGAAAGGGATCCCATGCCAATTGAAGGCAACACTGTAACACAATAAATTATATTAGAAACTGATGTGGCCCACAACTTACTGATAGCGAACAACTAGAAGCAACTTTGGAGAAAATTCTCTCTTTTCAATATCAATGATAATACAAAAAAATGTAAATAAAGCCACACCTATTATCTTCTATTTATGGGACTATGACATCAAACTTGAACAAGGAAATAGAACTAGACTGGATAATAAACTACTAATTAAATACTAATTCCTATTTCTTTAGACTTCATTCTATAATAAACTTGAAACTCTTTTTTGTTCCTATCATTTACTCCAGCTTTATGGAGGATATGCCCCAGATCCAGCTTTGTTTGGGGACTATCCTCATTAGTTTTTTCTAGCCTGAGAGAAATGATAGGAATAAAAACGAATTTCACGTTTATTCTAGACAGAGGTCTAGACATAGGAATTAGTATTTAGTAGTTTATTTTCTAGTTTAGCTCTATCCTTTTACTATAAGAAGTATAGTCCTTTTCCTAGTTTGTTTCTAATTCCCTAGAATAGCCTGTTTTTGGACCTATAAATATAGGCCAAAGAATAAAGATTACTTTTCTTCTTCTTCTTTTTTTTTTTTTTTGAAACTGTTAAGAATAAAGATTACTAGTATCATTTTTTCTATATAATTATTTATCATATCGATATTGAGCTTTGCTCCCAATTTGTGTTCTTGGCTTGGCTATTAAGTTTTATACCGTATACCCACTTATTCTCCATCACTTGGTCTAATTCACTATGACATAAAAATCAAAGATGTTAGAACTCTGACCAATTCCGGTAGATAATTTAGTATCATAGTGTTAAACAAGCTAAAACGACTTAATTATACCAATGACCTGAAAATTAAGGCAAAATACCTAATAAAAAGTCCTTAGTATAACTTAAATAAACATTACGAAGCTGGAACAAGAAATTTAGTCCACCTAGTCTCATCCGTCTAAAAACTACGAAAGAGTAATACGCAATGCAACAAAATTTTGTTATGACGAAGACAAAAGGTGAGCATAACAAGGCTCAAGCTTAATTGACGTTAAGATTCTTTAAGTTTGAAAGGATTTTTCTCAACATAAAAACTGTCAGCCTACCTGAATGGAAAACAAGAAGTTTGCCGCCGGTGCTTTTCAAAGCCAGGAAAGCTGCCTAATGTTAAAGAGAGAATAATTCTAACATCAGATTATAAAGTAAAAAATATCCAAGTACATTGTAAGATATTGATTTCCATATTCAGATTTAGGTCCTGATCTTTTCATCTGAAAAAACGATGACTTCAGCTAAGATTCCTTAAATGCAGTTCAGCTCAGATTTACATAGATATTTTTTATAAAACAAATCAATTCAGTTCAAACCAGTTCAGATTTCTTCAGGCGAAATGAAAAGAGCCTAATTAACCAACAGTGCTTTAGACACTACTGCCACTTTCAATGTCACCTCTACACTTCCTTCTAGTTAATTCCTTCGAAATGCAAACTTGCCCAGAAGTTAAAACATTTGCCTACAATCCTTACTTTACCATATAACCCCTTATACCTTTGGTAAGAAAGAATACATATCCTAAACAGTTCCTAGACCGCTAGAATCAATGTATTATGCCCCCCCCCCCAACCCAGTACAGATTCCTACTACACTCCCCACGTAGTCAACTTTCTAAGTGAGCCATTCCATAGTGACGCAACTATGAAACCTAGTTAATAAGATGAAAATGGATAATAAACATTAGCATACCATAGCTGCAGCCCCAAAAGCTGAATCAGCAACTTTGTTGCTTTGAAACATAGTAGGAATACTTTCAAGCAATATCTCCAATTGTTGGCGACACTGCAATGATTGACAATTATGTTCACTCATTAGAAATTCAGCACAAATGGACTAAATCAAAATGGCTCTCAAAATCCTCATTGCTTAATTTCATTAAGTGGAAAATGGTAGTCCTCTTGGGTCAACTGGAAACAGCCCTTCTGTTATTGCACAGGAAAGGCTGCGTGGGGGTGGGGATGGGGGTGGATTATTGTGGTGGAAGCACTATCCAAATACAGATCCGAACAGCAACACCGACCCCCCACTGTGAGGCAGGGAGAGAGACAAAGGAGCTCAAGAATCACAGATAAATTCAAAGCCAGCTTTTTGTAATAATGCGAACCAATTATGGTAAGGAGTCAGGACAACGCTAACATACCTCAGCAAGTTGAACAATAACATCACTCTGGAGAGGAGTGTACACGTCTTGTATGTCGGGGACAACAAGCATCGACACCTGCCATTTAAGAACAAACAAAGTTCAGCACACTGCTGCAAATTTTAATTATTCAACACCATTAAAACCATCAATTTCATCCAAGTATCATACAATCAGCATAAGGAACATAGGCGCTTCTCCATCATGAAATTTAGAAACAACCACAATCACAAATCTCAAAAAGTAAAATATCTGTCAACTATAAGACACTGAGTCTAAGAAAATAGTGTTCAGAAGATTAACAGAAGTTATATATCCAAAATGTATCTGCCCACCTGCTGATGGGTACGCCTTATGTTGTAAAAGTGGATGGTGGAGTCAAATGTGGCAATTCCCACCATTGTTCGAGGACCCTCCTGCATGGAGAAGAGCATCAGTAACCAAGTTCACCTTTCTCTATCTCCGTGTGACTCCATTGGAAAGAAGGCCCAATATTATTATATTAATAGTTTAGAGCAGAGTTTAAACTTGCATAAACTTATCTTCGAAAACTTTGTCAAGATCACAAGGAAAGAGAAGCTTAAAGTTGTCTTATGGTTCTACAACTATTAACAGTGTGAAAATCTGAAACAATGGTACATAGTTTCAAATACTTGGCCAAAATTAATTTCTTGGAAAAAAGCCTTTACTTCCCAAAAATGTGGTACAGTATCTGCTGGGTAATTGAGCAGTTTACCTATCCCAAGCTAAAACTTTATTTATCTTCCCATAATTGCAGCAATTTTTTATAACTAACGCAGTCGCACGGAAACGCTAAATGAGCAAGGACTTACAGGAAGATCTGATATAACTTGGGTGATTGCACTGCAAGCAGCCGCAGTTGCACCAGTTTGTATGGAAGTCATGGATACATCAATAAGGAAGAAATATACAGCAGGCATCGGATCTCGCAGCTGAAACAATTAAATGACAGATAGCTTATAAATAAAGTGTTAGTATACAACATCAAGTAATAGCTCACTATCAGTGTGGAACTGAAGTAAAGGTAAATATCAGAAATAGGCAAGCAATGCTAATCCCAGTCCCCACAAATTTTAGTACATAATTTTTTAAATGTAATGTATAATCAGGAAAACAACCAGCATTTTAAAAATATAGATGGTACTGATAAACAAACTGTGGATTGATTCTCAATCTTTCAATTAAAAAGGTTCTCTTCCTGAGATTAGAACGGTTCAACTTATGACCAAAGACACTCCATTTCATATAATATTAACAAACTATCATGGCCCATAACCCAGTCTGAATGTTTCATACTTTCATTCGGTATGTTAGCTAGCACGATTTGGTGCGCCAACAGCAACCATCTGGCATCATTCGAACAGTTATCTGTTCATTTATGACAGATTTAATGTGTCAACTATTTAATTCCAAGAGACTGAAAATTCTACATGAATTGTGAGATGAATAGAGAACAAGAATTTCAAAGCAATAGATTGATATGGTGCTTCTCATATGCAAAAATAAATAATAGGAAAATTTAATGGCGTATAAAACCACAGTAATTTAACTAAAATCATATCTAAATGACCACGTAGATATGTTTCTAGCTAAAATTAAGGTAAAAGTTGAAAGTTGGGGTCTTCTTCAAACATACCACTCCCTGTCATACCGTTTAAAATAGTTTTGGGTGCTCGCTGTATTACAAGCCATAGCAAATGACAACACCTAACACTATGGTATCTGTGTCAGGTTATAGCACCTGCCAGTTGCGCTATTGCCTACTACAGTCGGCCGATAAGAATCATACAGCAGATCACAGCAGGAAGGCCTAAGAGGGGAATATCTGCATTCCCATAAAATTTTAGGTGATTTTAGACATCAAATTATTATCTATTATTGTATAGTAGGAAAGAGCTTAGCATTTGACCTTAAATGATGCCCAAGAAAAAAAGGGTTTGAAACGGATTTACTATTAAAAACTTTCAAACTGCATTGCTTCATGTTATACATAACCCCATTCTCCAAGTAGCAGACCAATAATTCTTGACACAGAATACGCCTAATTTTGTCAGAAACCTGATAAGATATTTTAATCATAATGTTTGGAAGCTGCTTTAAATTGTTTATCACCATGATCAGCTGTTTCCAGTGCCTGGAAGCTGATCCCATCAAACATGGTGCAACTTAAACAGCCAAACTATTATCTGAAACAGTTTCACTCCTTTTCTATTATACTGTAGAGAAGAGTGACGTTGCTTTTTTGGTCTATAACATTTATGCCCAAGTTCCTAAATACTGGATTTCATCAATCAAAATTTAAACGCACACCTCATACTAACCATGAATTCCTTGGTAGCAACAAATTCAACACTTCCTCTGCATAGCTCCGGTCTTTCATCAGCATCTCTACGGCGACCATCCGGGCCTAAGTTGCAGCAGTAGTCATGTGGAGTTTCATTCGTGAATCCTGCAAAACTAAATGGTGAGTGGTACATCCTAATAGTTTCCCTTCATAATCCAAACAATTGAAACAGGATAGCATGACATGAGTAGCAATAACTATAATGATTACTATGCGTCTAAGAAGCACCAATATGAATATGTGAACGGATACTAAAAATGACAAAATCCAAAATATTAAAATATGGATAAGTCAAAACAATATTTAATTCTTTATATATCTATTCATATTTTTGCTCATGTTATGACTTAGACTCCTTATATTTCTGGATTAGGACTCGTTATTTAATTGAATCTATTAATAAATCGCAACTCTTCTGAACATTTGGCTATTTCTGAACCTTTGCCTGTTTAGTCAGAATAAAATGAGTCTGATTCACTGAAGACTCTTTCAAGATTCAATTCTGCTGAAGAAGATAACAGAAAGAAGGAAAACGAATATTTCAGTATCGTATTTATTCGCATTGAATATGTATTTTTCAGACACACAGTGGTGACTAACCGTGTTCATGCTTCAGAGACATGTGTATTCCTACACGTGTGGACTTGAGAATGCAGGGATTTTGTTTGGGTGTTGTGGTGTGCTTGTGGCTATTATGGATTATAACATTAACTCTCAGACATTAACAACTTCACATTCAGATTCACTATTTTTAACTGTTCCTGACCTAGCAAAATAAGTGGGCCTTTAAGTACTGAAGTCTAACTAATCGTTTACAAATTACAAGTATAAAGAAAATTATAGCACACAAGTTACTACATAGAAATTGAACAGGTGTTTCTTACCACACAGATTACAAATGAAGTGTCTTCCTTGATCAATAAACTTCATGAAAGGATTAATGTAACCCTTGCAACGAGAACATCGAACTGGACCAATTTCCCCGAAGTCAACAACCTAGAGAGTAAAGATAAAATCATAATTTTATCCTAAAAGAGAAAGTTTAAGTGCCCAATGAAAATAAATAATGGTGATGCATGGATGATTTGTTGATAAAAGATCATGACGTTGACCAGAAAAACAAAAGGCAGACTCAAAAGTAATAGGGTGATAAATGCACCCTGTGATTTGCTCCATCGCCCCACAACCAAATGTTCCCATTTCTTTTCATGATGATGATCAATTTCCTACAGTAATTTTATTTGAATGTATTCTGACTTCTGACTACACTAACTTATAACTGCTACTACTTCATTATGCTAGTAATAGTACATATACAGGCCGAGTCAGACACATATGAAATATCAAATACAATGTGCACCACATGATAAAGTTGCAAGCATCCAGATTTTTCATCCCATTTAAGTTAATTCTGAACTTACAAACATTCATGTCACTCACTTCCATGTCCTGTAAAACATAGACATATCTAATGCTTACATGGTCAAATGCATATGTCAAGTACACATTCTCCGAAACACTTCAGTGTTCAAATCTCAACTTCCCGGACGTAAAATGTTCTTTAAGAGGGTCAAATCGGAGAAGCAAGATAGAAGTCTATACCAGACAACAACCAACATCGCCATAGAAAAACTAGGCAACAAACTCATGCATGGAATTAACTCTGCAGAATGTGTGAAGATTCTCAGGTTTGACTCAAATACAGCAGAAAACAACACATACAGACAACGGAAATTAGGGGCAAAAACAGAAAAAGAAAGAAATGCTAGCATTACTTGGATAGGCTCCTCAGACGGATGTGGAAGAGCTAGAGGCTGGATCAGCAAAGCCAACTGCATTGCAGATGTTGACAGAAGATCCACAGTACAGGGGATCTAAAACAAACAAATGCCACTCATTGTTATCGCAGAAAATCTCATATATACAAAGTCTTAATACATGGTGAGAAGAACAAAAACTCAAACGAATAACAAGGTAAGAATTACAGCTTAAAAGTTGACTGGGCAACAAGTTAAGCAATAGAACTATTAACCTGATTTATAGTACATCTCATGTAGCGTGGGCTGCAATTCCCAGTGTCCATGGCTATGTAATCGCTTGTCGCGGGCTTGACAAAGAACATAGTAAAGAATCAGATAAAAGAGATATAAACATGTTGCATCATAGGTGACTGTTTCAACTGGTACAAGTACTGCAAACATAAAATATTCTAAAACAAAAGTGTGAAACTATAGAAGTAAAGAAAGGTAATAAAAACTACTGGAGGAGGGTTCGCCTGGTTGGCCTGACGGGTCTCATGCAAAATCACGACAGAACTCGGGAATGGGCGGGGTATATTTTCCATATCAATTGGTGATTTCCCTGTTTGATTCAGAATCATTGATTGGTTTGGAAGTGGTGGTGCCGATGGCATCCCAAACATTGGCTGCTGCTGCATAAGGCCAGCTGGTGGTGGCCTAAACGAAGCATGGTGCTGCATAGGGCCAGGTGATGGAAGTGACGGAAACCCCTGGTAATGAAAATCATCAATTCTTTTAGGCCAAACATGAGTATAATTTTGGAGTGGGCATACAAGAAAGTAGATACATTCCTCGGACAGTGCCCATAAATTTTTTATTTGGGCATACAAGAACAAGATGCATTCATGGATCTGGAATAGTTACTAAAACAATTTTTTTCATTTTTGGGTCTGTCATCGTACATTACAGTAATTCCTAGCTAGTAGCTACTTAAGTGAATATATCATTTAAACCATCCTAGCTAGTTTGATCAAATCTGACAAAAACCAGTTCCATATCTACGCCTTTCCCAAAAGATATCCCCTCATGACTTTTTGATGATACACGTGCTATATAATGGGAATGAAAGACTCAGCTCTGAATTGGTATGTTCACAGTAGCTTTTATTCAATCAGGATAAAACTGTGTCTCAGGAACAGAAATTTGATCAGCTTTACTTAAGTTTGTTATGCAGTATACCATAGGGCCAGTTGATGGAAATGATCGAACCACCTGATAGTAAAACATACGTTATTTTTTCAGGCCAAACAGGGAGTATCACTGAGAGTGGCCATACAAAAACCAGATTTTTTTTCTTCCAGAGGTCCTGATCATCTATAAAAAAGTTTAATTTGGGCACATACAAGAACAAGATATATTCATGGATCTGGAATAACTACTAAAACCATTTTTAGTTTTTGGGCAGTGATCAGTGATCATATAGTAGCTTGAAAATGTAATCTAATACAGTCCCACCCCAGCTAGTTTGATCAAAGCACCTGTAGGAGGACAAAAGTTAATTCCATAGCTTTCCTTTTCAAAAGATATTCCATCATGATTTTCCATGATACCATACATGTAGTATATAATGAAAATTATAGATGTAGCTTTGAAATGTTATGCTGATACTAACTTTAATTCAATAACGATAAAATACAGGGAACGAAATCTGTTTAAGACTTGAACTTGTCATATGCAAACAATATAACAAGTTTTAGGAGTCAATAAATTGTTTGAATATTTAACCCTTAACGATGCTCATGCTGTGTAAAATGTAATAATCCACATTATAGCCATATCATCATGGACACTAAATTGCAAAATCGTAGATAATAACTCAGTAACCTTGCCATAGATTCATCTCGTTTTAATGTACACACACAAACATTGATTTGATGGGCTGGCTGGTAATACTAACCCATTTTGTCACCCATCAGTGGCTATAAATATATTAAATGAAATGACATTATTACCACTAGACACTAGTGAAAGATAATTACATTTTCAGAAGAATTAAATTTCCTTCAGAAAAACAACATCCACTACAAGATAAAGGCTGACTGATAATCTCACCTGCTGCTGTTGTTGTGGCCACGTCGGTATCCCAGGAGAACCTGGTGATCTAAACATGCCTGAACCAGGTGTTGGGAATTGCATTGGGCCAGGAGGAGGTGGCATTCTTTGTTGGGATGCTGATAATGGCGGTGCTGGTTGAACTGTGGATAGTGGAGCAGCACCAAGAGATGGATCATTGAAGTTAGGAGGCATTTGTAGCAGCTGAGAAGGCCGGGATGAAAATGCCGGTGCACTTGGGGGTTCACCCTCCGGCCTTAGCATACTATCACTGCCCGTAAAAGGAGGGAACCGAGGCCCATACTGCATCATCCCTGAGGTTGGTACAGGAGGTCCATTGCTAACTACACTTGGTTTACTCATGTGAGTAGGGACAGGTGGCCCTGTTGGCAGATGGGAAGCAGACAATGGTCCTTGTCCAGGACGAGCACCAGGTGGTGGAGAACCATAAGCTAAGGGCTGGGGAGCTGGTGGGCCAGTGGGTCTAGTGGACATCATATTCGGGGGGAATGCAGCTTGGCCTAGAGCACCAGGAGGTGCAGGACCTCTCGGAAACACACCTGGTGGTGATTGCCCTGGACGGATACCAGTAATCGAAGGGTAATGTTGGGCATATGGTGTATCATTAGGTCTAGGGGCACCGTTACCAAAATCACCCGACGGTTGCCGATCAGGCTGATTAACTTGTAGATTTTTCATGCTGTTAGCAAGTGCATTGGGGTTAAAATTCGGGGGTAAGCTCCCTGGCCTAGGTCCACCAGGAGTAGCCATGAGTTCACCTGGTAATCACAATGTGCAAGCAACATTCAAAACGCTAGAAATAATCAACAAAATCACCTTAGCAAGTCCAATACAAACCAATCAAAGCAGAAATCTAGCTATTAAAAACAAAAGTTGTATAAATCAGAAAATGCGAATATGCGATCATGAATGCTGAATCACGTCAGATCATAAAACAAATCACAGAACATGAATTCAGTCCGTTAACAAACGAGCCGATCGATTTCCGGCCAACAGTTCGATCTGAAGCGAACAATGGGAAATGCAGATGAAAAATCAAACAGAGAGATTAACAGCAATCAAATCGGCTTGCGAGAATGGAATTATACCTGAATTTCACTCCACCAAATGGTAGTACGACTGTAGAACCCTAGAGAGAGAGTTTAGAGCTGATTGAAACGCAGTTGAATCTTCGGAGTGAGGGAGTGAAGAAAGAGGCTGGACCTGCGAAGAACTTTTCACGTGTGTCTATTTTTGTTATGAAATCAATTGTGTGCCATCTTTTCTTTATGTCATTTTTGGAGTTATGAATTAAAATGGGGATAATGAACGCATTTTCGTAATTTAAGATTTTCATTTTATTCTAACTTCTAAGCATTGTCGCAATTTTCAGAAAATAAACTCTTAATTTTTTCTCACTTAGGATGTCAATTTCAGTTGATGCAAATATATTTAAACGAATAACTGACTTAGATGAGTTATACGGTACTACAACACAACAAATATTATAACATGAGTGAAACGAACGAGAGCACTGTGAAGAGGACTCGCAAAAGACACCCATGCACCAGTGCTATTGTGAGAAGTCCGGTATGACCAATCACCATGAAGGTCGGTATTAAACTTAGATTAGCTTTTGATGATTGGTCACAGACCTTATCGGCAAGTAGGTCTCTCAATGGGTAGGGTCCGGACCCTACTCTTATCCATACCTTTTAAATATCATATATTTTAGACCCGGATCCGAACCCCACCCTAAATGAGAAAAGACCCATTTGGACCCTAAACTTTAGACCCTATGGGTCCGAGTAGGGTCCAGACCCTAGGACCCTAGACCCGCGAACATTTTTTTTTATTATTATTTTTTTTCGAAAAATATTTTTTTTAAGAAAAAAAAAAAAAAGTTCGCGGGTCTAAGGTCCGGACCCGGATCCAAACCCTACACGGACCCTTTTAAAAGTTTTAAAGGGTCCGGGTAGGGTCTTTTTTTTTAGGGTAGGGTCCGGGTCCGAGTCTTTTAAATATGGGTAAGACCCTACCCATTGAGAGGCCTATCGGCAAGTATATGTGCCTTTTAGATAAGAATATGATCAAACTTTGTAAATGGTTATTTTACTATGAATGATTATATATAGTAATGGGTGTTAGGTTCAAGTGTAATTTTAATTTTGTCTTTGAATACTTAAAGACCCAACACAAAGAAGGACACGACGACTATCGAAGACCTTATGGAAGATGTTTACAAGATCAGGTTCTGAAAAGGAAAAATGAGAATCAAGCTCAAGATAATCAAGTTTTGCTTAAACTTAAAAAATATGAGATTGATAGATTAAGTAAAGACAATTGTTTTATGTTGAGTACTGTCATTAAATTTGAAAAGACTTACTAATCAGTCCGTTGAAAGAAGAAGACAAACAAATGAAAATATATCTAAAAGGTTAAAAGGGATAACAAGTATCATCGATGCTTTTTATCATAAGAGCCTACAAAAATTTAATACTCAAACGACTATCTGAATTCATGAATGGACGAGAATTACCTTGAGACATCCCAACGAATACTTCTCAAATGCTCCCCCCCTCCATCTATAATAAGGACTCATCAGAGTTGAAAAACTCATCTTGTTGATTCGCTTTTAAATTTGAAACTTCTTTCAATCTCTCATTCAAAAGGTCAATGCTATAGAAATCTTGAAAATAAGATATGAAGAACTTTGAAGCTAAAATACATTTCAAAGTTAGACAACAAGCTGAAAAGCTTCGGAACCAAACTAAAAAGTTTGTAAACCCAAAAGGTTGAACAAGCTTTTGATTCAAGAACTTACCCTCTCAATCAAATCCAACATCGTGATGGAGAATATCAACTTAGTTGTCAGCTAAGATGTGATACTATGAGTTAACCAGAGTTAAAAGCGAGTCGTAGACTCGTATGTTTTAAACTGAAACTTGGTTGTGGTTGGCAATACTCAAAGCATATAGAGGTGTTGAGAGGAAGTCGAAGCCAAAAGACGTGTGGGTGTACTCTTACACAGGATTGTGTTTGAGGAAATAGCACAACTTTGTCAGATTGTTGCAAAATCCACAACTTTTTTCATAACCGAGCTCTTCTCACTCCCATGACATAATAATAGGAGAAATTTTACTCGAGTGATTGATATCTAGTCCTTCGATTTCAGAAAACTTTACCAAATCACTATTCACGAAAGCATTTTTATATATTAAAAAGAAAATGAGATAATGATAAAATTATTATGCCGTAATTTTCATAGGATGAGAATGAACTAAATAATGACAATTTAATTTAGTTGAGGTGAAAAAATTGTTATCTTAATAAATATAAGTAGTTTTACGACCGACTTAAAAAATAAACTGGATAAAATTTTATGAGACCAAAAGTATATTTTGTTTTGACAACGTTAACTCACAAATTTACTAGTCCTACCACTAAATCAATAAGGACATACACATTTACAAACCTGCTAAAAAAAACCATTTCAAAATGAGATGTAAAGAATCTAAGAAAAAAAAAAAACTTAGGTCTCGAATACAAGTCACAATTCTACTAGTAGTCTCTAGAGCATGAAAAGCAAACACTAATACAAATATTACCTCTGTCCTGAATGACTTGGGCAAAAGTTTGAATAATACAAAAGTTGACTCATATCATTGAATGTTACAAATAAATATCCGTGCGTGTCAAGAGAAATGCCATCACGTAATATGTGTTAGCCTGGTTCAATTCGGCGTATATACCAAAAGCAACCAAATTTATCAAGTAACCAAGTAAAATACGACTTGGACTTTGAAAATTCAACTATCCGGAGTTACATTTTCCACCGATAAATACGAAGATGCCAAAGTTCCAAAATGGCGCTCAACAAACAAATGTTACTGTCAGCCTTTTCCAATAGAAATTTAATTTCCAAGCACTCCTGTTTCCTTGGATACAGAATCCGTAGTACTATATAATAAGCAACACAAGAACGTTCTTCATCGCCAAACATACACAAGCTTTGAAGCATTCTGAAACAAACAGAAGTACTAACCATGACTCTTCCAGAGAACAGATCAAGGCAATCCATGGTCCCGAGCTTCCTATACTCGTCCCCGCTCACATCAAAGAGGATGGTGAATCCGGAGCATAATTTGTCACCTGGCATGACAAATTCAGCACCTCAACTGCAGTCTACAGCTGGGAATGGTCAGAAGTTTATGATCCCATCACCGAAAGAGGGCGGGATAGAGCTGTTCTCACCAGCGTACTATGCAGCCTGCACTGTAGGAGGAACGTTATGCACTGGACCTACTCATGCAGCCGTTACCCCAATTGATGTTCTCAAATGCAACATGCAGGTTAAGTCTATTTTCCTTCTCTATTTATTTCTCTACTCTAAACACATTACACATGTACAACGGATATGGGCAAAAAGTTGCTTTCAGTTCCATTGATTTAAGTTGTCATAATTATATGCATCTTTTTTGTTACATTTGATTGTGTGATCGTGTAATAAGATGATCCTAATAGGATAATATTTTACAGTTTTAGCTGAAAGTAACTACTTTAACATAGAAATAGCTCGATAAATCTAAAGAAAAACAGAATGTCAAACTGAAAAATGAAAGAAGCATCTTAAAAGTATAAAAAGTTAATGGCTTAATGCACATATAAAATGCACCCTAAGTTACCACTAAATGCCGTAATTACGTTGCAAAAACTAGTCGCATAAACTAATATGCCAATGACCAAGTGAAAATCTCATTCTTGGATCTCCCAGCCATCTCCATCGTCAATCAGTTTGAAACTTTTCCTAAAAAGTTACCAAAGGCGTTATGCATGGTTGCTAAAATTGTTACTAAAGTCAGCAAAAAGGGTGATACTAGAGTTTGAGTCTCATTACTAATTTCCACCCAATTCTACCAAGTCTCACATGCTAGGTTACAAAAGATCACATTTCAGTTGTGAAGTCTTATATGCGGTGGGTACAACAATTAGAACAATTAGCATATTCATGTCATGTTGATCTGTAAATTTCAATCTCAATAGGTACACTTACCGCTTAGCTCATGGGGTTAACCAACATCATATTAAGCAGGAGATAATTTAACAAAAAAAATCTGAGATTCATAATCCTCACTAAAACTAAACAAACTTTGATACTCAGATTGATCCAGCAAAGTACAAAAGCATTACCTCTGGTTATGGAATTCTGCTCAAGGAGCAAGGAATCAAAGGTTTTTTCCGGGGTTGGTCGCCGACATTGCTTGGGTACAGTGCACAGGGAGCTTGCAAGTATGGCTTCTATGAATTCTTTAAGAAATACTACTCTGACATTGCTGGTCCAGAGTATGCTGCCAAATACAAGACTCTGATCTACCTTGCTGGATCAGCATCTGCTGAATTTATAGCTGATATTGCACTGTGCCCAATGGAAGCTGTAAAGGTTCGAGTCCAGACTCAACCTGGCTATGCCAGAGGTTTGGCCGACGGGCTTCCAAAGTTGATCAGAACAGAAGGAGCCTCAGGGTATAAAAATACATATAATTTTATTATTCCCCCCCCCCCCCCCCCCCCCCTCTCTATATGTGATTTAGCAGAGAACCACTAACAGAGTGTGTTATTATACAGGCTTTACAAGGGAATAGTTCCACTTTGGGGAAGACAAATACCATGTAAGTCTTGCTTATCATTACTATTTTACAGTTTCAGAGTATACAGAATGAATTAGCATAGAGTATTTTTCTCTAGAGGAAAAGTTTGATCACGAAACAACATGAGGTTAATAACCATAATATTTGACTTCCTACAGATACGATGATGAAGTTTGCAACATTTGAGAACATTGTTGAGGCTATCTACAAACATGCAATTCCAACACCTAAAGACCAATGCAGCACATCCTTGCAACTTGGAGTAAGTTTTGGTGGTGGCTACATGGCAGGGGTACTCTGTGCTATGATATCACATCCTGCCGATAATTTGGTGTCTTTCCTCAACAATGCAAAGGGAGCAACCATGGCTGACGTTAGTACAGATCCTCACAAATCTTCTCACTACTTCAACACATTGTCATTTACTTTATTGCTTATAGTTTCTGGTGTCTGACAGGCTGTGAACAAGCTCGGCTTATGGGGCTTGTGCACTCGTGGTCTCCCTCTTCGTATAATCATGGTTGGAACCCTTACGGGAGCACAGTGGAGCATATACGATGGATTCAAAGTCTTTGTTGGGCTGTAAGTTCCTTTAAACCTCTTGCATATTTTGTTTCCATATGAGAATGCAGTATACTATCAGAATGTCCTGGTGGGAACTTTGCATCTTTACAATTGAAGAATACTGATACATTTTGTTCTTCTCAGGCCTACAACAGGTGGTATAAGTACTGCTGCACAGAAGTGAGGAGGAATTCCATAGACGAAGAAAACTGGCTCTATGCATTTTCAGAGGGACACACTTATTCATTCTTTATAAATAAAGGAACCTAAATAAAGAGAACTATCTTCTAGATGTTTGGTTATACACTATTATGCTAGGCAGTTCAATGAACATTCATTTTTTGTGTAATCCTGTGGAGATGAAATCTGGCAGGAAACTGGAAACTTTAGACAGCTAATTAGTAGTGTCAATGGAAATCAGAGCGAGGAATAAATGGGGACTACTAGCTTCTAAGCTTCTGGTCTAAACCAGCAACTTCACGCATACTTTTCCAGTTCCGCATCATTTAAAATACATCCGGTAAGTAATCAAGAAAAGATCAGGTATCATAAACACTCTATTTATCATATACGAACGAATCATTTGATCACATATAGCATCTACATCCAATAAAAACACTACCACGAGATAACGATTCTATCTACAAACAACCAGAAAGTGTCTACTATCAATCAAACACTCCATCGAAAAACGGCAAATTATGCGGATCCGCCTTACTCACTAACGGCAGCGAGTCGACAATCTCCACCGCCGTAACATCGGCGACTCCAATACCGTTCAGAGCCGTCACGGCCTGACCGGGCCCGGCGGAGACGATCAGGGCCCGAGTGTGGTTGGAAACGGCGAGGGATCGGAATAGAGAGGTGTAGGAGGAGACGGCGGAGGACCAGGCTTTGGTGGACCAGATGCGGCGGTTGTGGGTCTCCGGCGAGGTGTAGGAGCGGTGGTTGAAGTCGCAGGTGGACGGGGTTTGGAGGTAAAAAAGAAGTGTAATTTTGTTTATAAAAAAAAACTCAAAGCCAATCTGCCTTCGTTCCTGGGAGACTTATTATATTACTACCGATAATGTCTTAGTCGCTTATGAAGTTAATCATTACTTAAAGCAGAAAACTAAAGGAAAAACTGGTTTGATGTCTCTTGAGTTAGACTTAAGTAAAGTTTTTGACCGTGTTGAATGGCCTTTCTTGGAGTCTATTTTACAGCGTCTTGGATTTGCGAGTTCCTTCATTAACACAGTCATGCTTTGTGTGAAATCTGTCTCTTATTCTGTGATTTTGAATGGTGCTCAGTATGGTCATTTTACTCCTGAATATGAAATTCAACAAGGGGACCCTCTCTCCCCTTATCTCTTTCTTTTTTGCACTTATAAAGCCCTTTATGCTTTATTTGAGGGTACTGTTAGTAGAGGCAACTTGCAAGGAGTGAAGGTGAGTCCTAGTGGTCCCACCATCTCCCATTTTCCTTTTGATGATGATAATATGATCTTTTGCCACGCCTCTAATGATTCTGCTATGAGCATTATGGACATCTTGCACACATATAGTCGTGGTTCTGGACATGAAATTAATTTGGAGAAGTCCAATGTTGGTTTAAGTCACAATGTGCATGCTAATATTCAGAATAACATTCAAGATATTTTGCATGTTCAAATTGTTGATAAGCATGAGAAGTACTTGAGCCTTCCCACCTCGCTTGGTAGAAGTATAAAAGAAGTTTTTAGCTAGCTTAGAGAGAAACTTTGAAAAACAAACTCAACCTTTTGATAGTAAGTGTCTTTCTAAAGATGGAAAAGAAATTCTCATCAAATCTGTTCCCCAATCCATAACCACTTATGGCACGAGTTCCGGTTTCAAATTACCCAATTGTCTTATGCGTGAGGTTGAATCCCTTATAACCAATTATTGGTGGGGCGATGGAGAACACAACAAGATGCATTGGGTAAATTGGGAGAATCTTTATCAAAGTAAAAGGGATGGCGAGGTCTTGGTTTTAGAGATTTACGAGCTTTCAATCTTGCTCTCTTGGGAAACCAAATTTGGCGCATTATTTATTCTCCTAATACCCTTTTGAGCCATGTGTTTAAAGCTAAATATTTTCCTAACGCTGATGTTTTCAATGTTGTCCCTAAACCTAATGCTTCCTTTACTTGGAAATGCATTATGGCCGCAAAAGAATTGGTTATGAAAGGAATGCGTTGGAGGGTCGGGAATGGTGAGAATATAGATATTTGGGCAGATAAGTGGATCCCGGAAGCTCCTCCTTTAATCCCCGTACCCTCGACCTCTATCACGATTCACGAGGATCCCTTGAGTGTTTCTTTCTTATTCACCCTTCTATTGGGATACTACTATCCTTAATTTTCTTTTTTGGCAGGAGGATGTTCAAGAAATTCTTAAAAGTCCACTTGAAGGTCATGACGCCAATGATACACAAGTCTGACACTACACTCGAACTGGTTGTTACTCTGTGAAGTCTGCCTATCACCTTGCAATTAAGTTGTGCAAAGAAACCCAAGAAAATAGATCAGGCGCCAGTTCTGCCATCCACCAAGCCAACTGGAACTTCATGTGGAAACTGAGTATTCCGGGCAAAGTTAAACACTTCCTCTGGCGCTTGCTCAGAAACTCTCTTCCTACCTCTGTTGAATTGCAGCGCAGGCATTGTAGCGTTGATCCCGTGTGTGTTATGTGTGGGCACAATGACGAAACTGCACTTCACATATTTAGAGACTGTCACTTCGCACGAATCTGCTGGGCACTCTCCAACCTTCCCTCTGCTACTATACTTGCTGATTCTCACACCCCTTGGGATTGGATCCAACATGTCCACCAAAGTTTGAGTGCCTCTGATTTTATTACTTTTGTGGTACTTTGCTGGAGTATCTGGTATAAAAGAAAACAAGCCAAGTTTGAACAAAAGGCTGTTGATCCTTTGGACACACTACATTCCGTGCACCACTTCACAGGTTTCTATGCTCCTCACATGTTTGAACCCACTGGCTCTCCTACTTCTACCGTCATTCATGGTCTTTGAACAGCTCCGGAACCTGGGTGGGTTAAGCTAAACTTTGATGCCTCAGTTGCGCGAAGTAACACTCAAGGAGGCATAGCAGCTATTATGTGCGATCACACTGGCCTTGTGCTGCTCTGGGGGCGCAAACGAATTGCAGCAGGCCTGGACGTTGAGACAGCTGGGGCTTACGTAGCCCGCCTTGCTCTTCAGGTGGCGTCGCACTTGAACTACAACTGTATCATCTTAAAAGGTGATTCACAGCTGGTAATTCAAAGTTTACAGAAAAATCAGGCAACTCTTTCTGATCTTGGCAACGTGTAGCTTGTATAGTTCATTGAAGTTAGGCTGCAACATGTTTGTCAAACGGCCAACACCATCGCCCACAAGCTTAGCAGAGACGTCGTTACTGATGCTGTAACGGTACCGGTTTTGAAAACAAAGTATTTTCTTGAAAAAGGAAAATCGAAAAATACTTTAATAACAACGGTCGGCAATAAATGCCAAAATAATCTTTGACGCTAACAATAATAAATAATATCCAATGACAACTCAAGTTCGAATAGACAACGAATGAAGACAATAAAAGTGTATCTTCTTATTTTGAAAAGAAACCCGTGACACCCCAGACCCTTCTCTCAGTCGCTGGCATCCTAGTCACGCACATCCTCAGCAGCATCTGGAAGGAAGGAATTTTAAAAAAACAAAAGAGTGTGAGATAAAGGATCTCAGTGAGGTTCTAAGTTAAAACAGAAAGTAAAACAGTTTTAAAACAAAATCCTTTTCAGAAAAACGAGCAAACAGAACAGAACACGTATAACAGATTAACAGAACAGATACGTTGTAGA